>CM035804.1:45108470-45145970 GCA_020466265.1 Siphamia tubifer
CTAAAAGGTCAAAATGACATTATCGGTGCTAACTCAAGAATGGACGTTCACAGAACTTTCAGATTGGTACCAAATGAAGTGGAATGAAGATTTCTATGATTCCAATAATTGGTGTTATCACCTACGACCAATAGTTTTTGAAATCTCTGGAGGTCAAAGGTGACATGTTGCAAAAATGAACTTCTGTAACACTGTTTGTGTGTGTCAAGCATAGACATGTCACGTTATAACTTAATCAATACTGGATATATTATCATAATATTACACACACTGACACATATATACATATAATGGAATTATCAATACTGCCAAAGGTCAAAGGTCAAGGTCGCATTTAACAGAAAGGTCAAAATCACATTATTGGCTCTAATTCAAGAATGGTTTGAGTAAGAATGGGTACACCCCAACAAATGTCCGTCAACAAACACAGCTGAAGGTGAAAGTGACAAAACAAACACAATGGTATGAAATTGACCACATGTCTGGTTCATTTCAATGGTTTAATGTTCAGTCAGTGAAGACACATTTACCCACTGAGGCCAATTAATTACATCTAAAAATAACTTTTTCAACACATTTTTTAACACATTTTTTAACACATTTCTCATACAAAATGTATAAATTTTTATCATTTTTAAAGGGTTTAGGGGGCAGTATTTAGGGCCTTGGAACGAATCAAGCCTTTAACATGTAAAATGCGACTCTATTTATGAAATTTTCACAGTACAAAACCACTTCAACAAATTAATTTCATAAGTAGAGGTAACACTGTA
Organism: Siphamia tubifer; assembly: GCA_020466265.1. Lineage (NCBI taxonomy): Eukaryota > Metazoa > Chordata > Actinopteri > Kurtiformes > Apogonidae > Siphamia > Siphamia tubifer. Next base: position 45,109,244 of record CM035804.1, read on the forward strand.
TATTAGTTTCACCCTTTACATTGAATTACCTGAATTAAACAACTTTTACACCACGTTCTAATTGTAAAAGTAGTACCTGTTATTTTCTCTGTACAAACCAAACTACTCAAAGTACAAGTTTGACAGATAAAACAGTAACATCAACATCAGTACAAGATGCTCTAGAGCAGGGGTGTCAAACATGCGGCCAGGGGGCCAAATCCGGCCCCCAAAAGGGTCCATTCCGGCCCGTAGGATAACTTTGTGAAATCCAAAAATGACAGTGAATATACTGATAACTTAAGTCCACATACAGATCAGTAAAATACTATCAAAATAATAACCTATAAACCACATTTTGCTCTTTTATTTAAGCATTTTCATTTCATTTTCCATGTCATTTAACTATTTCACACAAAACATGAATAACCTGAACAAATATGAACATTTTGAAATGTTATTAAATGTTTTGTGTATTTGTAGGTCCACTAATAAATAATAAACTGAGACATCATCTTGTTAAAATTACATTTAGTTTTCTGAAAAAGTATTGGTTTATTCATGTTATTCACATTGTTTTAAAGGATAGTTTGTAAATGTGAAAATTTTCATCACATAATTTAACTTTTGTTTTGTATTTTTGCTCTAAAACAGAGGAAAATTTGGAGTTGACATTATTTACATATTATGTTATTATTTTAGTGGTTCGGCCCAATTCAGATGAAATTTGGTTTAATGTGGCCCCTGAACCTAAATGAGTTTGACACCTTTGCTCTAGAGTCTGGACCATGTTGAGGAAAGTGATCCCTGTCATGGATAAGAACAGAAACCTGTGTCATTTCTTTGGGAGGAAGACAAAATAAAACAATCGTTTGATAAATGACACATCAGAGCAGCACAGAGTCAAAAGACGGTTGTTCTCACTGCTTAAGATTGATGTCATACTTAGGAACCGTCACCAGCTGAAGGTTCTTTCACGGCTTCTCTCACAGATGTTTCATGTGGATGAAGCTGGATGCAAATTGTTGTTGATTTTTAACTCAAAGCAGCCTGTTTTTCCACTTTACTATTCTATCTGTCGGTTCACTACAGGTTTTTTCTTCTAAAAGGCCATAGGTTTTTGTAGGTTTAATATCCTGGTAAGTCCAACTATGATATGAGTCATTGCTCTCAGAACGCGGCTGCATGTCTTTTAACTGGATCACGTAAACATGAACATATCACTCCTATACTGGCTGCATTTTAAATCTGTGTATCATTCACTCAGCCTTACCTACTGGAGAGGCTTCAGGTGTGGACACAGACTTTTTTGCTGTCAGGAAGTTTAGGGACCGTCACAAAATAAATCAACTGGCAAAAAAAAAAAAAAAAAAAAAAAAACTTTTCCCCATTAAATCAATTCTATATTCATCTCAAATGTATAAATAAATACACGAATGAATGAATCAAGGCAAAAATAAAATAATAATTAATATGTTTTAATTTAACTAGCAAATGCTTATTCAAATTACACGTTATTGTTCAATAGTGTGTGGGTCATGTGACCTCTGAACTCCAATAGGCCTTTAATTTATAGTGTGTGACCAATCAGAGCAACGAACCATGTGACGTATACAAATAGCAGCAAAAAGTCAGATTTAGGACCACATATGAAAGTAACCTGGGTCAGATGTACTGTTTAGACCAGGGGTCTCAAACTCATTTTCTTCAGGGGCCACATTCAGCCTGATTTGATTTCAAGTGGGCCAGACCAGCAAAATGATAGAATAATAACCTATAAACACTGACAACTCAAAATGTTTGCTTTTGTTTTACTGTAAAAACAAACAGACAAAAAAAGTATTACATAATGAAAATACTTTTACAAAGAATTCAAGCAAAAAAAAAATAAAAAATTTGAGTAATCTTAAAAAAAAAAAAAGAAAGAAAAAAAGAAATTTCTTAAGAAAAATAAATGCAGTTTTAACAATAATCTGCCTCATTTTTAAATGTGCATTATGGATCAGATGTACAAAGACAGTAAAAACTACAAAATTGTGCTTAATTTTCTTTAGACATTTCAGGTTATTCATATTGGTTTGTCATATTTTATAGTTACATGATAGTATGCAAATGTGAATATTTTCACAGTTATGTTATTTTTTTTGCACTAAAACAAAGACAAAAATATGAAGTTGTCATTATTTATTGGTATAATGTAATATAGTATTATTTTCACATCAAACAAGAATAAAATATGGAGTCATTATTGTGTTTGTATTATTTATATGTAGGTTATTCTGTTATTATTTGACTCTAGATAATATTGGTCTGTATGTGGAACCTGAAGTAAAATCGGTTCCACAGCAGTTCACAAATTCATCCCAGGGGCCGCATTGGAACCTTTGGTGGGCCGCATTTGGCCCCCGGACCGCATGTTTGAGACCCCTGGTTTAGACTGTCTTTAACAGGTCAAATAGCAGCAAAAAGTCAGATTTAGGACCACATATGAAAGTAACCTGGGTCAGATGTGCTGTTTAGACGGTCTTTAACAGGTCAGATAGCAGCAAAACCTTGGACCCTAACCCAGGGGTGTCAAACTGTGGTCCTCGAGGGCCGGTGTCCTGTATGTTTTAGATGTTTCCCTCTTCCATTGCATCATTACCAGTGTTCTGCAGAACTGATGAGGAGCTGATTATTAACTCTTTAAGTGTCAGCGCTGATGCATTCTGAATGCATCAGAAAAATTCTACCATTTTCCTTTTAGTTTTGTTGATGGAAAAGGTGTCAAAAAGCATTTTTTTTTAATTAAAAAAATTGAAAGGCAAAATTAAAAACTACTGGGGACCAAATTTTAATACTATTTTTTATGTATTTTTTTATTTTACACATTATTCTTTCATTTTCTTAATATTTAGCTTTTTGTTCATTTTGTTGCTGATTTTTGTTTATTTTTCTACATTTTGTTTATTTTTAAAAAAAAAAAAATCATAATTTTTCTTTGATTTTCTGCCATTTCTGTCTTACTTTGCTCATGTTACCAATTATTTTGTTAGCTTATTATTAATTTTTGTTTGTGTTTTTGCTCATTTTATTTTATTTTTTTGTAACTTTTTTTACTGATTGCTAAAATCTCAGGAGTTAAACTGAGTTAACACTGGAAGAGGAAAATCTCTAAAACATGCAGGACACCGGCCCTCGAGGACTGGAGTTTGACACCTGTGCCCTAACCCATTTGCCCTCAGACTAAACGTAGCCTAACTGTTCATATATCCAGACTACAAAGACGATCCTCTTTCTTGTAAAGTAAAGTTTTCTTTCATATCATCCCTGGCCCGTGGTGTAAGTACTCTACAGTATCTTCAAAACCATTCGGGCCGGGCCTCCACATCACTACTGCTAATCCTGTGATTACATTTTCTAGAATAGTCTTGGCATGCTCTGTCCCATCTTCAGGAAAGGGAAATGGGATAACTTGTTGTTGTGCGTGTTTGTGTATCTTTTCAGAGGGAGCACTTTGGCAGGCACCATTACCGCCCAGCAGTAAATTGCCTTGTAAATTACAGTGCCGGGGTAATAAAGCCAGATTTGTATATCACCGGGAGTGGAGACTGTGTCTGTCTTGTAAATTTAATTAAACAGCAGGTGCAAAATCAGGTCATATGGCTTTGATGTGCCCCATGTGAGAATGACAACCAGACAAAGATTCTAATACGGGCAGCATTTACATATTTTTGCATGCGGCGGGCGGCTTGTACGGAGGTAGGGGGAGCCTCGCCTATCACCTTGTAGTGTATTAAATTTCCCCCAAATTAAAGAGGATTCAAATTAGCTGTCACCTTCAATTTTAATAGATCCACAGCAAAATAAATGGTTAAGCTCTTCAAAAACAGACTCCTGCTTGTTGACAGTGTGCATAAATGCAGCCATTACCAACACCCAGTTCTAACTGCATCACTTTCACACTAATTGGCTCTTATTGCTCGTCTACTGTACTTTACATAAGTTTTTTTTTTACAACTCATTATACAAATGCAAGACTGGCAAAAAAAATATTTGGGCTGTCTAAAATTAATACAGATTTATCCATCATCCAGATTACTCTGATTTTAACATTTTAACACAATTACTGTCAATGGAACAGTTATTTACAGTTGTTTTGTTGAAACTGTTGAAGGTGTTGAATAAACATCTTAATTACATATATATTCATGTTTGGGATATTTGATCATTTATATTATATTTTAAAATGTTTTGTATTTTTTCATCACTTTTTTTGTTTATTTTTTGTGAATTTTAGTGCCTTTTAACATAATTTTTCTCCACATTTTTTGTGTTTCTTAGTGTACTTTTGTCTATTTTGTGTGAAATATGAGTACAAAAAAAACCCTCAAGAATGAACTGTGAACTGACACAAAGTTTTAAACACACTGCAGGAGGAAATTTTCTTTTTACTGAAGCACTTCCAGCTGAAAAATACCACATTAACTCAAAGAATATGTTAGTTGGGGATTCTGGTAGCGTTAAGCTAATGCTAGCATTAGCTTAACGCTAGGACAGGGCTACATAGATGAAATTCATACAGATTAAAAACGAATATTTAATCATGATTACTCAAAATTAATCCCAAGTGTTTAGGATATTTTATCAAATTGGTTGTTTGGTGAATTTGAGTGGATTTCAGCATGTTTTGTATAGTTTGTTCCTCTTTTTTTTGCATTTCATAGTGTAGTTTTTCACATTTTACATATGTTTGGCAGCTTATAAAGCAGTAGGGGAAGCCTTGCCTAAATTTCCTACCAAATTAAAGAGGATTCAAATTAACTGTCACCTTAAATATTAATAGATCCACAGCAAAATAAATGGTTAAGCTGTTCAAAAACAGCCTCCTGCTTGTTTACAGTGTGCATAAATGCAGCCATTACCAACACCCAGTTTTAACTGCATCACTTTCACACTAATTGTCTCTTATTGCTCGTCTACTGTACTTTACATATGTTTTTTTTACAACTCATTATACAAATACAATACTGGCAAAAAATAATTGGGCTACAATACAGATCTTTATCCATCGTCCTGATTATTCAAATTTAAAAAAAAATTAATGCAATTACTGTCAATGAAACAGTTATTTACAGTTGTTCTGTTGAAATTTTTGAAGGTGTTAAATAAACATGTTAATTACATATATATTCATGTTTTTATCAAATTTGTTGGTGTTTTGTTTTACTGTGTTTTAGACAAGTTAAGTTGAATACGTTTTCGATTTTTCTTTTTGGGATGGGATATTTGATAACATTTTTGGGTGTGTTTTTTTTGTCTTTTTGGAACAGTTTTTGAAAATGTATTCATATATTGGGTGAGGTACCCTAACGTAATTGTGTATGTGTGTCCTCATAGACATATCATGCTATAACTTAATCAATACTGGATATATTATCATAATATTACACACACTGATGCATATATACATATAACAAAATTATCAATATTGAAAAAGGTGAAAGGTCAAGGTCACAGAATAGGGGTGGGATTAGTCATTCTCTGAATACTTGTGTTTTGGGGGGTTTGTGGTGAATTTTAGCATGTTTTGTGTAATTTTTCCTCTGCATTTTTTGCATTTCTTAGTGTATTTTGTCCATGTTTTACATATTTTTGTCGGCTTGTACAGCAGTAGGGGAAGCCTTGTCTATATTTCCCCCAAATTAAAGAGGATTCAAATGAACATTCACCTTTACTTTTGATAGATCCACAGCAAAATGCATGGCTAAGCCTCCTGCTTGTTGAGAGGGTGCATAAATGCAGCCATTACCAACACCCAGTTCTAACGGCAACACTTTTTCCCACTAATTGGCTCTTATTACTCGTCTACTGTACATTACGCAACACCAGGACTAACATGTAGAAATGCAATTAGAAGCTACATCTCAATGGTTTAATGGAAACAAAATATGACTGTGGGCTAAACCACTGCTTGTAGAGCACTATATAGAAACAGTATGAGTCAGTAGCCACCTAGCATTGTGTATTAATATAGATCTCCTTCTGGCTGATGTGCACTGAAGCCAAAAATCATCCTTTTATGGCTGTGCTTGACCTGTGACTCTGTCAATGTGCTGTCTGGGCTCCAGAAGGCCCCTTCGCTGTGTGTCGGTTTGAGTCGGCTGCCAGAGAGGCTATGGAAGTGTCAGCGGCATCAGTTGACCTGACGGCAACACCTTCGCTTGTTTCTTTTCTGTTTTTTTTTTTTTTCCTTTTTTTTTTTTTTTTGTTTTGTAGGGTTGATAATTACCACCTAGGATGTAGCCATCTGTGCCGCCCTTTCACGGCCTGTTAAGCTCGCTTTTCAGAAAGTTTACTGTTGACAAAGGGCACGCGAGAAGAGTGAACGCCAGAGCGCTTTAAAAAAAAAAAAAAAAAAGACTGCACACTCAAGCAATATTATAGACAACGTTTAAGGAGCTGAGTTAAATGGCAGGAGGAGGAGGAGGAGGAGGAAGAGGAGGAAGAGGAGGAAGGTGGAAGGAGAGAGAGAGAGAGAGCGGGGGTCAAGGAGCTGAAGTAAGGAGGTGAATATGTTAGAGAAATTAATATTATAGCCTCTAGACATAGAATGGAATGGCACTTTTTTTAATGTATTTGATCATGTTTTTTATTGTTTTAGCATTTGTATTATTTACATACTTCCTCACTATATATTTAGAAATCACACAATTGTTTTAATTTCTATTTTAACATAATCTTTTATCTCTGTCACCATGGGTTTTTTTTTTGGTTTTTTTTTTTTCCTGAATTTTATTTATAGTTTTGTAGTTTTACATTTTACAAGACACAAAATACGTAGCAATACCTCTGTACATATATGTAAATAAATCCTTATAACACAATTATAAAATGAAATGAATATATAGATGAGAAGTAGTAAAACTAATGATAATAACACAATAAAAAGATAAATAAATATACATATTAACATATAAATGAAGATGTGCATTAACATGTTTTTTTAATAAGATGCACTTGGTATTTTTGTTCAGTGTGTAATGCTTGTATACTGTGTGTCCTAAATGATTAATATGTTTTGTACGAGCACGAGTTCACTTGAGTCCAAACCAAATCTACCTCTGGGTACTAATCTAATCTAATCTAATCTAATCTAATCTAATCTAATCTAATCTAATCTAATCTAATCTAATCTAATCTAATCTAATCTAATCTAATCTAATCTGAATGGGGGAAAATACAGGTTTGATTGACTTATTAATTAATGTCCATAACACTGGTCTACTATTCTTTTTAGAAACTATCTTCTTGACACATTACACTTGCTAAATAGTCCATACGTTAATAAGATGAATCAGAAAACAAATGACAATTTGACAATAATTGTTCTATTGTGCAAAAACAGCTTGAAATGAAAAAAATCCAGACTTTTTTTTTTTTTAATAGAACCAACACACAATGTATTCAATAACAATAGAGAACACAGTAATATTAATGAAATAACCATGGAATGACTCATTTACAGTAATTCAAACATTTCGTCGGGAGAACAGGCATGTACACTTACCCAATAGTTTACACTGTAATACAGTATCTCATGTTTACTGTACATTGTAATGAAATGTACTGTAACTCTCCACAACTGATTGAAAGGCAATCTCAGAGTCAATCAAAGACAATCTTCCCACGCTGCATTGCAAGAGAAAACATCCGTTGTGACGTTGATGAGAATATGTGGCCATACATACAGGAACGTCAGGATGTGCCAGAATGAAACTGTCCCATTACTGTATTACAGTATTTTGCATGAAGCTCTACCAAAAGGGTGTTTCTTATGTTTTATTTCTGACTGACAGAATGTTGGTGTATTTTTTTGTTTACACAATGCTGTATTGCAGGGAACAAAGTACAGTACTGTAAAAATGTGAAACATATTCAGTGTCTTGTACTCATTTAGCCCCTACCTCCAGCAACTTGCAACTTTACGGAAGTTTTGGAATGTCTAGAAGTGGTCTTTAAGGCAGAAGTGTCAGTGGGTTATGATTTTTTTTGCATTGGAAAACACTGACAATAATGAAAACATGACAAAAACAATTGATTTACTTGTTCATAGTCTATGGTGTCAAGACTTGTGGTTTTATGGCAATGACAGTTTCATTGGCATGAGTACTTGCTTTTGTGCAATAGACTATCTGTTTTGAGAGAGTGATTTGCTTTTGCAGATTATCCACTAGGTGTTGCCGTTTGCACTGGATGTTCTGATAAATGTACAAACTGTTGTGAGAAATGCACCAAAGCGACTGAGAAAAACTGTAAGATGAGTTTTAAAATTAGCCAGTATAAGTGCCTGTCTGTTTGTAAAGTTTATTCCACAGACTCAGTGACAGAAAACGTTCTCTACTCTCTGAGCTTCCGGTTCCATTTGTTGTCCAGGGCCTTGGGACAACAGCTGTAGGACATGGTCCAAGGTTCCTGTCCCCTGGCAGAGAAGGACTGGGTCATAAACTGCCTGGATGAAGAACCAAATGATCCACTTAGCTGGATAACATGTGTTTAAGATTTGAACCAAAGATACATGTATTTAAAATATAATATCAGAACACCATGTATTACGTCCTGCAGGTGATAAATAAAAAGTAAATAAAACATTTTTGGGACATTTTAGTTTAACCCTTTGTTGGTCACACAACAAAAATCACAATAACATTTTTTTTTCTTTTTCCAATTCACAGTTTTATAACATAAAACATAGACATATTTCTATTTTTTTTACTGATCCTAAATGTAACTAAAGTATTAAAACTCTAACATCACTCCTTCACTAATCTTACCAACATAATTTGTGACTTTGTTCAAATTAGATGTATTAACTCTTTGTGTTTGTATCATTAGCATTAGCATTACCCATGCTAATGCTAAGCCATGACACTTTACTATCATCTCTACTGTTTGGTTGAGCATGTTTTCAAAAAATTATGTATTTCTGAAACATGATGAGAATTATTTATGTAAAATAGACACTCCAAAAGTTAATTAATAATAATAAAAAAAAGTTTCCAAAAGAAAAGGACATAGCAGAGGTGTTATCACGTTTATGATGTTCTTCCTTGGTGGTATATATATATATATATATATATATATATATATATACTAGCATGATGTGAATATATCATTGATTGCCCAAGAAGTTTAGTGTCAAAGCAGTTACATTTAGATTAGATATCAGGGTTCAAAGTTACCTCTACCAAATGGTTGAGCTGACCAACAAAGGGTTAAGAAGAGACTGTTAATTACAGTCAGACAGATAGATAGATAGATAGATAGATAGATAGATAGATAGATAGATAGATAGATAGATAGATAGATAGATAGATAGATAGATAGATAGATAGATAGATAGATAGATAGATAGATAGATAGATAGATAGATAGATAGATAGATAGATAGATAGATAGATAGGCAGGCTCAGTGTTTGGAGCTGGCACCAGAGTCTGGTCAGTGACCCCTATCCATGACTGTGTTGTTAAAAACAACAAACAATTGATTTCCAGGTAAACATGTTAAGAACAGACCCGTTACAGTAATGATATGAACTAAAACAACGAAAACTATGAAAATACAAGAGAACAACTGTAGAATGACCAGTGATCAGTTTGCATCAAAGGGTTAAAAACCAATAAAAGCACTTTACAATCGATCCTGAAGCCAATAATAGAAACAAACAAGTGTTATTTTTCAAGTTAATGTGTAATAACACCCTTGTTATTGTTCCCTTCAGTAAAACTACTGACCTCATCCAAGTTGAAAATCTCCATTTTGTTTTCCTCTTACTATGCACACTTCTTACTTGTTCCAGCTCCGTAACTTTTCATCAAACCTGTCCATCCGTCAGAGCTTCCTATTGTCATCAGCCGTGAGGGACACCTGTGTTTCTGCAATAAGGCAGCAGTTATCATCAAGCTGTCGGATATCTGTCACTGTGGTACGATCTATGTGGAAACCTTCGCTGTCAAAACCTGTCGAAATTCACTGAGTCTTTAATGAGAAAAAGCCAAGTGGAAACCACAGGCACAGACGTGTGTGTGTGTGTGCTTGTATTCCTATCTTTATGGGGACATTGATATGTTTACACAGTCACACCATGGGGACCTCTGACACTATGGGGACCAAAACTCAGGTCCCCAACAGTAAAATAGAAATAATGTGGTACTATAAATACATAATTTGTTCTTTTTTTCAAATGTCCCAATAAAGCATGAGGGAAACAGGTGCAAAGCAAAACATATATGTTTCACAAGTTTGAAAATGGGTTTACTTGAAAATTCAAAAATATATATTAGTTATTTATTTTTCAAATTTTGTATCCATTTAGAATTAAAAAAATATTATTACTAATTGTATTATTATTTTTTATTTATTTATTTCTAAATGGCTATTATTTTTTATATTATTATATTTATTATTTATTCATTTTCACTCAGTATCCAATGGCTACTTTGGTCCTCATGAGACATGGAAATAAGTGTGCATGTGTGTGTGTATTCTTATCTTTATGGGGACATTAATATGTTTATACAGTCACACCATGGGGAACTCTGACACTATGAGGACTAAAATTCAGGTCCCCACGAAAGTTAAATAACATGTAGGACTCCACTAGTGAAATAGAAATGATGTGGCTCTATAAATAAATTAATTAGGTTTTTTTTGGGGAAGTCCCCATAAAGCATAAAGGAAATGGGTGCAAAGCAAAACATGTATTTTTCAAAGATTTGAAGATGCATTTTCTTTATTTTTGCATATTTTTTTAGTTATTTTATTGTTTAAATTATTATGTTTTATTTATTCATTCATTTTCTTATGTTATTTAGCTTTCAAATTATATATATATATATATATATATATATATATATATATATATATATATATATATATATATATATATATATATATATATATATATATATATATATATATATATATATATATATATATATATATATTAAATAAAGATGTTTACACTCACTACCTAATGGCTACTTGGTCCTCATGAGACATGTAAACGAGCATGTGTGTGTGTGTGTTTGTGTGTGTGTGTGTGTGTGTGTGTATGTGTGTGTGCGCGAGTGTGTGTATGTGTGTGCGTGTGTGTGTGTGTGTGTGTGTGTGTGTGTGTGTGTATGTGTGTGTGTGTGTGTGCGTGTGTGTGTGTGTGTGTATGTGTGTGTGTGTGTGTGTGTGTGTGTGTGTGTGTGTGTGTGTGTGTGTGTGTGTGTGTATGTATGTGTGTGTATGTGTGTATGTGTGTGTGTGTGTGTGTGTGTGTGTGTGTGTATGTATGTGTGTGTGTGTGTGTGTGTGTGTGTGTGTGTGTGTGTATGTGTGTGTGTGTGTGTGTGTGTGTATAGCAGGCTGTGGGAACAGGTGCATGGCTGGAAGCTGTGGTGGTGGTAGGAGCAGTCGGGGCTCAGTACAGTGCGTCGTCTCTCATAGCTGACGGTTCCAGTCCAACTAATCAACACACATCAACTGCCAGTGACTCAAAGAAATGACTGACGTTACATAAAGAGCAGTGGGTTGGAAATTGATCCGGCTTCATTTCACAAACTTCATGTTAAATGCACATAATTTATTTTTTTTTCCAACGCAGCCTTTAGGCCTTTTAAAAAAAATCCATTTGTGTTAAAATAACTAAAAGAAATAGAATAAAAATAGAATTTGAATGCTTTACTTTGACTGGTTCCTCTCTTCCTGTATTGAATAAGTTCACTGGTTCACACACCAAAATGTAACAGGGTCTATTCTGGACCACTTCACATTTTTACTGAAAATTTTATGGAAATTAATCCAATAGTTTTTGTGTAAAGCTGCTTAAAAACAAACAAACAAACAAATGAAATGTCGTGCGTAGGTTGATCCTTGACCAAATCAGCTGAAATTCGGTTTCTTCTTTCTACTGTAACAGTCTCTGTGGACAGAATGATCAGAAGGATCTGTCAACAAGTGGCGACACTAGAGTGTGAATAAAAAAAGATCAATATTTGGTGAACTTTGACCTCAGGTGTTAACTATGAAGGTCAAGTATAATATTCAGTGTGATGAACCTAATATCAAATCTATATTTTCCCAATAAGTTTGAAATCAATCGCATTAAAACTGTTTAAGTACTGGACACTGACCAACTTTGAATATTTTTATTGATCTTGACCTTTGACCTAGATCCACGAAAATAGATGAATGGATGAAACTTCTCATCAAATTACACCCAATTTGCTTCAGAAATGTGGCCGCGATTTAGTCAATTTGACCTCAATGTAACAAACAGACGGAGCATGGTAACTTTGTGCATCATATAAAATCTGTGATCTTGTCCAATCATAAATAAAATGCATAATTTTAAGATAAAAAACAAGTCTATTCTAAAAATGTAAAGAGTATAAAGTACAGATATTTATATAAATGTAAAGAGTATAAAGTACATATATTTATATAAATGTAAAGAGTATAAAGTACATATATTTATATAAATGTAAAGAGTATAAAGTACAGATATTTATATAAATGTAAAGAGTATAAAGTACAGATATTTATGAAAAAATGTAGGGAGTAAAAGTAAAAAGAAGAGATAAATAAAGAAGAGATACCTAAAAAAATCTACTTAAGTACAGTAATGAAGTACTTTTACTGAGTTACATTACACCATTACATTACATATATATATATATATATATATAATAGTATATGGTATGATGATCCTAGTATTGTGATTTGTATTCTATCACCAGGTTGTTGCTAATCCACACCTGCAGTAATCATCAGTGTATATTATACTCATCCTAAACTTCTTCACAGTTACTGTACGTCAGGACAGAAGTCAGAGTTGGTTTCTTTCCCCGTTGCCCTTGACAACTGTTCTCGTCAGCAGACGGGCCCGTCGTCCCAACAGGCCCGTCAGAGGCTCAGGTGAAGAGGCTCAGGTGAAGCACCCCGGGCCAACGTTCAGAAGCGGGGGGGTGGGGGTGAAGACAGAGGGTGAGGGTGCGTTAAACAAGAGCAGAGGAACTGTAAAAACTAAAGGAGAAGTGATGGTGTGTAAAGAGGTGTGGAAGGATGACAAGTGGAATCACATGTGAAACACAGAGATAGTGTTGACTGGAACGTTCACAAAGTTTATACTGGAAGAACCTGACATTTACATTCAAATGGAAACCATTTTTATTTGACCACCTCCTGGTTTTATGTTTGTTTTATGTTGTTTGTCCATCTGTTTGTTGTTATATTTGTTGTTTTTCTTAGAACTAATGTTGTTTTACTGATATTTGTTGTTTTATTGATGTTTATTGTTGTTTTACTAACATTTATTGTTGTTTTACTAACATTTGTTGTTGTTTTACAAATTTTCATTGTTGTTTTAGTGATATTTACCCTGCCCCTCGAAAATTAAAAAAGGGTATTGTTTTTGATATATATATATATATATATATAAATTTCATGTTTTGTATATTTTTTAGCAGATTTGTTCGTATTTTTTTCTGTCATGGATTCTGCTAAGACTAAGCTAATGCTAGCACTAAGCTAATGCTAGCACTAAGCTAATGCGTCACATAGTTTATGTCTAACACGTTCAGTGCAGATATATTCACTTCTTTCTTGAGTCTGTTTACTCATGAAAAATGAAACACAATTAGTATAAATTAAAAATTTATATTTAATCATGATTAAGGCAAATTAATCCAGATGAAACCCAGTGATTAATCTGATTAAAATCTCAATCATTTGCCAGCCTTAATCAAAATATAATTTAAAAAAATCATCATCTTTAACCAAAATTAAAGAAATGTATTTAAATTTACAGCAAAAATGAATTGATTCTAATTGGGGTCACTTTTGGTAAGCATCATTATTTTCTCTTTTTGTTATTTAGGATGATAATTGATGTAATTGCTCATGATTCTCCGTGATCGCTCCAGACAGTGTGTACGTTGATGTATTTTTGAAGGCGTAGTTTCGAGGGGGCGTGTATACTTCCAAAATATAGCTAGTAGGAACCATTTTCCAAGATCTCCTACCATATCTTTAATTGGAGGGCCCAATTAATTTGAAATAAACAGAAAAAATAAAAATAAAAATCAGGGTTTTCTTGGACCCCTCTCCCTACTTGGGGCCCTGGGTAATCAGGTCCACCCCCACCCCCACTATAACGCCCCAGTTGGTAGGTCAGGCATCCAAGGGTTAAAACTGTTCTGTAATGCGTGATATGAACGGTCCGCATCCGTCCACTTCATACATTCTGTTACAAGCGCCTCATAAAAGACACTAATGGTCCGAACAGTGTCTGCGAAGCCTTTTGTTTCTGCTTTGACAGACCCCAGCCTTGTCTCGAAACCACAGGAAGCTAATGAGAGCTAATAGGTGTCATAGGCTTACAGGACAAAGAGCGGTACAAGTGCATGCTGGGATAAAATAGATCAGAGGCCAGACGCAGATCAGCGCTGTCACCTTATGTCAGTCACCGGCTGATGTACAATGGCCACTGGTCATAATTAACCCTTTACCGTTCTGGGCTGATTTAGCTTAAAACGACTGAAAAATGCCTCTCCAAATGAAAACTCCAGCTGTTCTTCATCCGTTTGGAGTACAGATGAAAGAATAGGCTCTTTGTAAAGGTAACACCCTGTAGTTTGGATTAAAACACTCACTTTTACTGTTTATTTAACAGGTAAAAAGGTGCAGACTTAGAAACACTAATTTTTCCTTCCTTGCCTTCATTTTTTGGGTGAAAATCAGGTTGTATTTGTGTGTATTTGGTCGATATGGACTGAAACACAACATTTACCAACAGACCAATGTCCATGCATGTTACAGTTCAAAGTTGAGAGGTTTATTTGTAAAAATGTCACTTTTAGAGCATTTTTTCTATGGTTAAGTTTATTCCTTTTACAGAAGGGAAATATGGAGTTATACATTTTTCCAAAGTTGCTACATTTGACAAAAAAAAAAGATCAAAAACCAATAATTGTTGAATGATTCAAATACACATATTTAGCCAAAAATTATCAAAAGAAATATTTTGTGTAAAGTGTAAAAAAATTTATCTAACATAGTCTTTTAAATCTTCTTGTAGTTTCTGTGCTTTTATGGATCTGACGTTTGTTTTGGATCTAAATACTTGACCGGATTATGTTCGCTCGAGTGTTACAACACTAGATTGATAGATGATTGATCAGGTGACAGCCTTCAAAATAAAATAAGGTCAAATTTCTCCTATTAGTCTTTAGTGTGAAACATCCTTTTGTGTATGTGGTGTCACTGTTGCACTTCAGAATGGTTTATATTTTCAGAAAGATGAGTTTGTTCACTTTTACTAATGTGCAACAAGTGCAGCTGCGTTAATATGAAAGCTGTATATATATGGTTTTATTAAAATAATGTTGTCTATGTGCCAGGACCGGGATGTAAGGCTGGTTAGAGGTTAAAGCCCTGTGAGCTGTGTGTGCACGTATGAGCCTATTAGAAAAGCTGCACCCCCACAGAGAGCTGGCAGGCAGCTTTGAGCTCCAAATGTGAGTGTGTGTGTGTGTGTGTGTGTGTGTTGACTTTATTCTTTCCTCTGCAGGAGCAAACACTACCTGTCACTGTGACATGTCAGGAGTCACAGGACGCCACCACAATCAGCCTCCAAAGCAAACAATGCATGCACTAATGAAGCGACACATTCATATTTTCAGACTGAAAAGCGCTACTGAACAGAACATTTCTTCTTCAAATAGACATGAAAAAGTAGATTAAATAATTGCAGGCCCAGTGAAGAGCTCACATGTAAAAGCTCCCTGCGCTTTTCACCGTCCAAACATCAAGAAAAGTATAATTATTGATAATGACATGTTGTGTTTTTATAGCACTCTAGTTCCCTCTTCTGGCAAACACATTTACCATTCAAATGAACAAGAAGTTGACACCAGTAAAGTATTTAAAGTGATAGAACATGTTCAGTGGGAAAGAGTTAGACTTTATGTGTTATATTAAATAGATCTGGGGGGGGGGGGGGGGGGGATATTACTACAACTTTTTTGAATAATTACAAGTAAAATAACTATTACTACTATATGATGAACCTTTAATATTTACATTTGATACTAAATATATGAGTGGATTCCTTAGCTTTACTTCAACTAACTCTATTGTCATTATCTTGGTGGTTGGTTTTTCCATCCATACAGAAGTTTGTTTTACACAGATACTTAATTTTTATATTTTATCCTGCATGTCATTTTTCAAAATTTTATTCTACGGCACCTCTAGAATGTTGCGACAGTTCCCATTCAGTTTGAATGGACGTTCCCAGCATTCTGCGGGTGGATTTTGTTCGATAACCGTCCCCCTGCGCCATTAACGTCCGCTACCAATGGCAACGAGTTTTGTCACTTCAGATTCCTGGTACCATATCACTCCACAGGTAGTACGTCCACTCTGAAAGTAAATACTCAATTATCTGTCTTTTCTCAAAATAAGCTGTAATAATTAAATTCAATTTTATTTATAAAGCCCCAAAACACAACAAAGTCGTCTCACAGGGCTTTACAGAAACACAACCAACTACAGAGATATATGAACAGTCCCAAAAATCCCCTGTCCTTAGACCCTCCTTCTCGGCAAGAAAAAACTTTAAAACCCAGTGGGAAAAAGACGAAATCTCGAGGAGAAAAACACTGAAGGACAGATCCACTCCCATGGACGGACAGACTATAGATGAACGTCCATTCATAAATGAAGGGGGGGGGGGGGGGGGGGGGCACCAGACAGGCAACAGGATGTCAGTTACTGGTAAACTCCATGGTAAACATTAGGTTGCTACAGGTTAGCTTTTTAGCACAATCCAATTCACATTGTTTCTGTTGCACTTGTAGGTGAACAAAACACCAAACAATGCTAATTAAATATGGTTCCTAACTTTTTTATTTGACTCAAAAACATAAACAGGACTCCTTTCTTTTATCAGACTTACACCCTGGGTCATAGAAGTCTGTCCTGAAACCAACACTAACCACACCAGTCTTGTTTTGAATCCAAGATGGTGTCACGAGTGAAATAAGCTAATAGCAGCAAAGAGATTCTGATTGTGATGTGGATGACCGCATGTGGGGTCACCATGGAAACAGCAGACAAACCCACAATGGTTTGGCCCAAATGTGACCCTTCTGGGGCCTACGTGGACATGCTGGATTGGACCATGGTGACTATATCGTGAGGGTTGAGAGTCCGGTGGTGGGAGGAGGAGGAGGAAGAGGAGGAGGAGGAGGAAGGTAAAGCCGCAGCAGAACGGCCTGATGGGAGCTCAGCCGGCACACGTGTGATGGCAGAACTCTGTGTCCTATCGTGAGCAGGTGCAAAGGCCTGAGCTCTGGTCTTTTCATCCAGTCCTCTCTCTAGGTGGTGCAGCCTGGCTCTGTCTCTGTTTCTCTGAGGTTCAGCTCTTTGTCTACCAGCCCCCCCCTCCCCCCCCTCTTCTCCCAGGCCAGTCTTTCTGTCCATCTCCCCATTTCCGTTCCTAACTCCCCCATCCTCCCACCTTCCCTTTACTTCTGTATCATACTTCATTTGCTCCAGATAACACATCAGCCTCAACACCCGTCCACCAACCCTGTCGCCATGGCGCCCACAGATGGTAACTTCCTGTGGTCCTGCGCTGTGATTGGCTGAGAGACTTCCAAACAGAGAACAGCTGGTGAGGGATGATATATCACCGAGCGTTTGCACTTTCATTTTCAGGGTTGTCTTGTTAATGCTCCCAATCCAGCATCTGGCAGGAAATAGACACAAAGGCAGAGAGAGAGAGAGAGAGAGAGAGAGAGAGAGAGAGAGAGAGAGAGAGAGAGAGAGAAGAGGAGAGAACAACCTGTTCTTTGGCAGACATTAACAAAAGGCTGACACATGTGTGATGAACAGACAGAACACACAGAGCTGTGGTGGAGATGAAGGAAGGACAGTCGACTCATCGTTAAAACAAACACCCATAGTTAAAGAACTGTAGGGTGGTGCAGTGGGTAGTGCTCGTCCCTCACAGCAAGGAGGTCCCTGGTTCAATTCCTGTGTCTGTGTGGGTCCTCTCCTCCCATCAAGCACTGATGGGTTAATCTAAACATACACTGTAGAATTTGCAGTGTTAATTTGGAGACAATGGGAACAAATACACTCTAGAAGAAGTTAAATAAACTCTCTAAGTGTTGATTTAACACTGCAAAATTTACTGTGTAGGTGTGAATGTTTGTCTCTGTATCAGAGGTGCTCAGTCCTGGTCCTGGAGAACTACTATCCTACATGTTTTCGATCCATCCCTGTTCCAACACCTGATGGTCATTATCAGTCTTCTTCGTGAGAGGTTTATCATTTGAATGAGGTGGGTTTAAGGGGGGATACATCTAAAACATGCAGGATTGAACACCCCTGGTCTATATATTCAGCCCTGCGATGAACTGGTGACTCATACAGGGTGAAGCACGCCTTTGTAGCTGCCTGCAATCAGCCCCCAGTGACCCCTGTGACCCTAGTGAAGATAGAGCAGGTTCAGAAGATGAATGAAAACCTATAGTTAAAAAAAACAAAAAGAACATTTACCAGAAAAAGTCATCATTATATTTTGTCTCGTCATCTGAATCTGCTTTATCCTCACTAGGGTCACAGCATGTCCCTAAAGCTTAGAATATGGACAGAAAACACATCAGTTAAAACTAGCATGTATGGTGTTTATATTTATTTATTTCATGGCATCATATTGTTTAGAAGAAATGACAAATATTTTAGCTGCAGATCTGAGTGTCATTAAAGTTGAAGTCTCATGTAAAAACACAATTTCACTGAACATAATTATTATTATTATTATTATTATTATTATTATTGTTATTATTATTATTATTATTATTATTATTATTATTATTATTATTAGAATTATTACACACACTCACATTCACACACACACACACACACACACACACACACACACACACACACACACACACACACACACACACACACACACACACACACACACACACACACACACACACACACACACACATCAGTAGGTTTCTAAGGTTCTGTCAGTCCTACTGGGAGACCAAGTCAGGGTTCAGTGTCTCTGCCCAGGGACACTTGGACATGTGGACAGCTAGAGCCGGGATGAAAACCACTGACCCTTCAGTCATTGGACGACCTGCTCTACCTGTACCCTCCCTCATAACAGTGTGTGTGTGTGTGTGTGTGTGTGTCCGAGAAATGGACATGTTTGTACCAGGACACTTTGGTTCCTACAGTTGATGAGTAGTTCAGTTGATAGAACCAATATTTTTGGACTTTTGAACACGTTACAATCACATAGCATTGTTTGACGGGACACACAGTACCTACCGCACTGCATGATGGGAAGTTAAAAACAGGAACGTTGCATTCACTAACTTCAGTCCCTAAAAAAAAAAATCTGTATTCATATAATTATTTAAATATTACAGAATGATTTACCCCAAAAATGTTTGTCAGTATTTATAAAATCTAGACTTTTTAAACATTTTCCCCCAGTATAAAACCTCCACAATAAGTAAAACAATAACAGTTGATTGTTCATAAACAATATCAGGGAGTCATGTTAAGATTCATCACTTAAATTTAGAATGATTATTTCCAAAAATTTACATTAATTTTCCAGTATGTTATATTTTCAGTTTATTTTTCCTTTTTATCCTGTAATATTTGATGTATATCACCTTAAAATTCATTTTGAAATGAAAAAAAACTTGAAAACGATTATGATTGTTTTAAGAAGTTGATATTACAATATGCCTTTTTTATCTTTATATTTAGTCACAAATTATCTGTTTTTTTTTCCTTAAATATAATTTTAAGGAAATGTTGAAGTCTGTGTATTTTGTTCTGTAGTGCAACTCCATACTTTGACCACCAGAGGGAGGTGTTCACCCTTATAGGCTGCATCATCTAAAGGTAAAACTATGACTATGCATCTGTACTTGAGTAGGACTTTTTATTATCAAATGCCCACGTTTACTCCAATCTGTGTATTTTCTGTTCCTTAAATTTCTAAAATGTTATTTCATATGTTACAGAGGAAATTTTGGATAATTTTTCTTTAAATGTGGGCATCACTGATTTCAACCTAAATATATGAAGAAATAATACACACCCTAATATATTATGGTGTCACTTTGGCTTCATTTCGATTAATCATAACCAAAACATTTTATCTCGGCAACTGTTCTTTCTTGGTTACGTTTTTTTGTACTCAAATTTCCCACAAAATACACAAAGAAACAAAAAATATGGTGAAAAAATATACAAAACACACCAAAAAAAAAAAAGAAAAAAAAAGAAAAAAAGTGATGAAAAATTCTAAATATAGTCAAAAACTTCTTTTAAAAAAACTATAAAATAATCACAAAAACATTAAAAAATGGTGATCGGGCATTTTATTTTGTGATAGATTATTCATGTATCCTCTTTGCTGTTTTATAAAACAACTGTTTTTTCCCCAAAATGTATTGACATTATTCTGAGTCATATAAACTCAATGTGGGGGGTTTTGGGGGGGGTTAATAAATGAAGAGAAGCGAATCACAAAAAACAACAACCTTTAATACCTGGTGTCACAGTGTAAGTGCAGCTGCAGATCAGAGTCAAAAATGCCAATTTTTACAACGTTACCTTTTTAATCACCCAGGTCCATTCATATTGTGTCTAAACTAAAGACATCATTAAACATTGTAAATACACAAACTCTTTTGTACAGAAATAATGTTTGGATCGATTGAAGTTTAATTGACCAATCAGGCCCAAAGAAAATCAGCTGTTAAAACCAATAAATGAAAATACAGCCAACTATGATGTTAACAGATGCATGAGGCCGAACTGACGAGAGGTGGGAACTACTTTGTTTCTCTATTTAAGTAAATTTTAGTTTTTTTTGGGTATCTATTTATTTAATTTTTCTGGGAACTTTTTACTTTCGTGGTCTCGAATTGTGGGCAGACGAAGACGAACTTGCAGGAACCATTTTCCAAGATCTCCGACCCTACCTTTAATTCAAAAAAGTGGATTTGGTACTTCTACTTTTAGCAAAGTACTTTTTTTCCCCCTCACACAAGTAGCTGTACTTCTACTTAAGTACATAATGGGAGTATTTTTACCACCTCTGATTATCATGTGGCTGAACAGTAAAAAAAACAAACAATGAACAGACAATTGGGCGACAGAGTGACAGCGCTACGATTCCAAAGATCTTAAAGAAGCTACACTTTTGTTATATCGAACATGTAGAAGTCAGAGAAAAATCATGCAGCTTCATCTCTTGACACGACAGGTTATAAAATACAAGTTGCTGCTCGTTTACCGAACGTAATCTCGGGATAGTTGTGAAGTTGAGCCTCTTTTGTTTTTGGCGTAAAATGACTTGAACGTTGCCAAAACAGAAGCCAGCCCTTTTTCTCCCACCGTCGTTCCATGTGCTGATGTTTTAAAGTCCTTCACATTTGGCTCTAATATAGAAACAAAAGAACATTCTATTGTTGCATAAAAAAGTATTTACCTGTTCAGCCGTGGCAACAAACCAAGGTAACGGGAAAAAAAAAAAAAAAAAAGACAGAAATTGGACATGATTTGATTTGATATTTTCACATTTCGAAGATTTTTTACATTAAAATTGAAGAGTTCATTTGCAAAAACAGATAACTCCATTTTTCGGTTTTTTTTTTTCTCTATTGTAAATAAAGAATGGAGTCATAATTTTGTGACCCCTTTCTTTACATTACATTCTTTGCATAATTGTATAATGTATAATGTAATGTATGTACAATCAGTTTATTATTGAAATTTTATAATACATGTAATTTTATCTGTAATTTTATTTCTTATTTCTTGATCTATTTGTTATTTATAATCAGTTTATTTTGTCAGCCGGTCTTAAAATTGTACTTAAATTTTTAATCAATGTGAAGCACTTTGGGCTACAGTGTTTGTATGAAAGGTGCTATACAAATAGATTATTATTATTATTATTATTATTATTATTATTCCAGCTAATACTCATTGATTTGTTTCATTTGATAGTCCACTAAATTATATACACAAAGAAACTAAACTTTCTCTCTCCAATTAACAATGTACTAATTAAAAAAATATTTTCCTGCACAAACAGATATCTCCACTTATCTGATTTTTTTTCAAAAACATATAAAGCCATCCTAACAGAGAAAAAAACTAGGAAAAGATTCGTAAAATCAACATAATGGTCATTTTATTGCACTTAAACATTTTAGAATGTGGGAATTTTAGTCAAATCCCAGTTTTTTACTGAACAAAACAAAATGGCTCCAACCATGTAATTAAAAATAATTAAGTAACAGGGAAATAATCAGATATTTATCTTGGTCATAGCCTGAGTATACACTGGAAAGTTCTTGGTCATGATCATTAGTCCTGACGACCAACGTCAACATTGTCGACATCACTGAGCGAACAGTCGCACTGACCCAAAAAATCGTCTGTTGCGATCACTGGTTTATCCATTTCATCAAAGGTTTTGGTGCTAAACAGCGTTAAAATCCACAAAAATCACATAAGTGTCAAACTCCAGTCCTCGAGGGCCGGTGTCCTGCATGTTTTAAATATTTCCTTCTTCCATGTGATTCAGTTTAACCCTTTAACTCCTGAGAACTAACAAAATAACTGGTATAATGAGCAAAGTAAGACACAAATCAAAGAAAAACACTAAATTTCAAAAACCAAAATGTAGAAAAATAACCAAACGAGCAACAAAAACGAATAAATATTTACAAAATGACAAATAATGTGGAAAATTACTTCTTACTTAAGTATTGTTCTTTCTCTCTTTTTGCTGCTTTGAAGTGAATATATGACTGAAATAAACTAAACTAAAAAAAAAACAAACAAACTAGTATTGAAATTTGGTCTCAGTAATTTTAATTTTGCCTTTAAAAATATTTAAATAAAATAATTTTTCTTTTTTTTTTTTGCTTTTTGGCACCTTGTCCATGTACAAAACTAAAAAACGGTTGAATTTTTCGGAATATTTAAACTAAATCATCACTGACACTTAAAGAGTTAATAATCAGCTCCTCATCAGACTGATAATGATGTAATGGCCTCCAGGTGGAATGGAAGAGGCAAACATCTAAAACATGAATAACACCGGCCCTCGAGGACCGCACTTTGACACCCCTACCCTATGAGGTAGCACTCGAGGGCGCAGACCATGGCCGTAAAATTGCATATGGACGGTATGGATGTGTCCATACTGATATTTGGATGTTTCTAAAAGGGTCCAAACCAATTTTAAAAGATAAATTACATAACATTCGGGACACAAAAGGTTAATTTTTTCCCCCTCTCCTCAGTTACTGCTTCTGACAGACGGCCTGTCATTGGTGGAAACAGCCTCGCTATCTGTGATTGGCTCAACTTCCTGTTTGTATAAAAACTCGTCCAGACTACGACGTCTTTTCTCTTCCACAGTTTTCCTGTAGCGTGGCATAAACCTTGACATGTAATAATAACTTCTGTGTTTCTTGTTTCGGAGGGTTGGAATATGTCGCAGTAGGACACAGATTCTACTGAAACAAACTGTTAAAGTCGGGCTTGGTACTGACCCAAATGGGTATGGTTCTTTCGGTTCCACGGTAATGTAGCCTACTCACAGTTAACTTCTGGCTTTTTGCAGTGGCAGTTAAAATTATGTCCCCACTAAAGTCGGCATCATTATTACCAGAGATGTATAGTAACGAAGTACAACTACTTAAGTACTGTACTTAAGTAGTGAAATGCAGTATCTGTACTTTTTTGGAGTATAATTTTTTTCGCATACTTCCACTTCTACTGCACTACTTTTTTTTAAAAAAAATTTATACTTTTACTCCGATAAATTTTTTATGTGCCGAATCGTTACTCGTTACTCTTATTAAAATAGTTTGGAAGCATACCAAACATATCAAACATACCAAACCCATAGCATATCAATACCACAGCGATAAATGGTTCTGTCACCTGGTTTGACGATGGTGTCTCATCATTGGACGAGTCAGCGTTCAAACACTACATAATAAGACTGTACGTTCTAATCGACTTTTTGACAATGTTACATGCGTAGCTGCTACACCGTTTTTACGCAAGAAATATTTGCGTAAATCACTTGGCCATATTCTTGGAATAATCTGGCCTTTGAAAGTTGTAGTTTTTTCATGAATACTTGTAAGTGAACTGGTATGTACTTGTACTACTGCTGCCTCAGCTGAAGTTGTACCTTTCATATTAAATGTATAAATGTGTTAAAATTTGTGACTGCTTTCATTTACTATAGGCCTACACAGTACTTTTACATTTTACTATTACTTACAGTACTTAAGTAGTATTTTTTTCATTACTTCTACTTGTAATTTTACTTCTACTTTTACTTTCAGTACTTGAGTAGAATTTTTTTTACATACTTCTACTTGTAATACTTAAGTACAATTTACTACACTATACAATTTTAGTACTTTCACTTGAGTATGATGCTTGAAGAACACTTCAACTTTTACTCAAGTCAGTTTTTTCATGTAGTACTTGTACTTCTACTCCACTCTAGTCCAGTACTTTATAAATCTCTGATTATTACACCCTTGGCGCAGACATGTCATAACAATACCGAGCACTGATTGGTCGGATGGACTCGGCTTCTGCTATACAACAGCGATAGCGATTGGCGGTTTCTGCTAGCGAAACTACTACCGTATAATGTATGGTGGATATCGTTTTTTGCGACAAAACAAATCGGAATTCTACAACGTGTTTCTAAGTAGGATTCAATTCAAGAATGTTTTTATCTTCGACAAAAATTTACCTGTTTTTGCAAATGAACTCTTCAATAAATTCCTCAGACTTTTGATTCATAAACCTGTGAAAAAGTTCAGTCATAGAATCTGTCGTAAAATGGACTTTTCTGACGATTTTTGTCCGTTCGATCTCCGTTAAAACACAGCAGGCACCAGAAGCACATGTTATCACATCAATAAGTAAAACAATGAACCCATATACAGTGCAGCGCTTAATCAAAGAAGCAGTAAAATATTTGTCCACCCTGTAAAATCTGTTAATGTTACAAATACATGGTCAAAAATACACATACAGTTGACAGTTTCAGTTGTGTTTGTTTGTCTTTTTCATCCATTGCTTGGCACGATTGTCATAAAAACAACAAAAGCTCATGGAATCTGAGAGTTTTACATGAATTTAGATGAAAAAAAAAATGGACGGGTTTGTGTATGTTTGACAATTTGGGTTTCTGTTCAGAAATAAAAGGAAAATTTCGTGTTGAAATTCAAGAATTTTTTATTTTTTATATTTTGGTGTCAAAATAGATGAATGATATTTTTAAAGAAAAATTGTTTGATTTTGATTTTCTTTCTAATAACAAAAAAGAAATGGAAAAATAGACCAAAAATGCTTACTTTTTAAAATGTTATTTCATTTTTTAAAACCAGAAACAAAAGGAAAAGAAATGGTGATTTTTTTTGCTTTGAATTATAATAAGAATTCAACTTGTTTCCTTTCAGTGTCAAAATGGATAAACCATATTTTTAAAGAAAAATACTTTGTTTAATTTTCTCTTCATAATAACAAAAAGGAAATGGAAAAGCAGACCAGAAATGCCAGTTTGTTTGTTTTTTAAATCCTTTTTTTTTACTAGAAACAAATAAAAAATAAATGGTCCATTGATTTTTACTTTGAATTATAAGAATTCAAATCGTTTCTTTCAGTGTCAAAATGGATAAACCATATTTTTTTAAAAGATAAATAGTTTGACTTTCATTTTCTCTTTCTAATAATAAAGAAATAAATGGAAAAAATGGGCCACAAATGTTTACTTTTTTATTTATTTATTTTTGGTCATTTTCAAGGAAAGAACAAACAATGGATTTGAATAAATTTTCCAGTTTGCGTAAAATCTGGAGTTTGTCGACATTCATGGAGGATCTGTGAATATTTTGGTTTTGGGGTTTTGTCGTCAGTAACAATAAAAAAAAAAAACAGTGGCTATTTGACTTTCATTTTTAAAATAGACAAATTAAAACTGAATTTCAAGGTTTTTTTTTCCAGTGTAAAAACAGATGAACCACATTTAAAACATTTATTTGAATTTTCTCTTAACAAAAAATAAAAAATAAAAATCACAGTTACTACCAACATAAATGGAAAAAAAACGACCAAAACAAATCTTCCATTTCGTATAAAATCCAGATATCGTAGCCATGTTTCCTTCACAAATGTCTACGAACTCCAGATTTCGTACGAACTTTGACCTAAACATTAGAACTCTTTCCTCGAAAACGACATCCAGTCCAGAAAATGAAAAATAAAACAAACGCAGGTATTTCTGGTGTTTTTCTATAATGTGTTTGACACAAATTTTTTTTTAATTATTTTCCTTTTTGTTTGTGAAAAGTAAATCCATTTATCAAAAGCTACAGTTTATGGTGGAGGGAACATGTCTACGTACATTTATGTTATTTCCTAAGAAACTGGTCTGAGAAAATTAATAAGAATAAATAATACATTTCTTTAGCACTTTTCATGGCACTCAGAGACGATTTACATCAGAGGTGTCAAACATGCGGCTCGGGGGCCAAAATTGGCCCATTTATGGGTCCAATCTGGCCCCTGGGATGAATTTGTGAAATGCAAAAATTACACAAAAGATATTAATACGTAAGGAAGTTAAAAATATTTTGATATCAATTCAATGCAAAATGGATCAGACCTTTGTATTTTAATTTTTAATCAATGTGAAGAACTTTGGCTACAGTTTTTGTATGAAAGGTGCTATATAAATAATAATAATAATAAGAATTATTATTATTATTATAAACAGTTATGAAAAAATTTACATTTTCTTATTTTTTTAGTGTTAAGAAAAATAGAATAACAAAGGAAACAAACAAATAAAAAAAATAAAAAATGACTAGTCTGATACAAAAAGTGAATAACCTGAAATGTGGAATTTTACCAATATAGTGAGTGTGTGTATTTGTAAATCTACTGTTATCTTTAAGTTGTGATGCACATGGATATAAATGATAAACTAAAGTGTAATATTGTTAATATCTGACTTATTTTTCTTACGAATGTTCATGTTCTTAATATTTGTTCAAGTACAGTTCGTAGATGTGAACATTTTCATGATGGAATTTTACTATTTTTGCTCAAAAACAAAGAAAACTTTGGGGTTGATATTATTTCTATGTTTTTTTATCCTATTATTTCTATTATTTCTATTATTATTATTATTATTATTATTATTATTATTATTATTATTATTATTATTATTATTATTATTATTATCTATTATCAGTCCACTTTATACCACTTTAGGCTGAATGTGACCCCTGAACTAAAATGAGTTTGACACCCCTGATGTACATAAAGTACAATAAAAGTCAAAGTACAATCAAAAATAAAGTAAAACAAAATGAGTTTAAAAATGAGTGATTATGATTTTTTTCCCCATTTCTGTCAGGTAGTAACTTTATATTTTTGTTATTAGTAAGAAAACCTGAAAATCTAACTTTAAAAAAAAAAATGCTTTAGCTGTTTTGACAAAGAAAAATAAATAATAATAAAAAAAACACCTTGAATTTCAAATTTAAGCCTTGTATTTCAAAATGAAAAACAATTAACCACTAATTTTTCCCTTCGTTTCTGAAGATTCAATAATTCAATAATATCTGAGAACCATTTAAGGCAGGGGTGTCAAACTTGTTTTAGTTCAGGGGCCACATAATTTATATATATATATATATATATATATATATATATATATATATATATATATATATATATGTCAACTCCAAATTTTCCTCTATGTTTTAAAGCAAAAAAAAAAAAGTTAAATTATGTGATGAAAATGTTCACATTTACCAACTGTCCTTTAAAACAATGTGAATAACATGAATAAACTGACACTTCTTCAGAAAACGAAATTACATTTTCTCAGCTCATCATTTACAACGCACAGATTATTTATTAGTGGATTTATAAATACACAAAACATTTAATAACTTTTCAAAATGTTCATATTTGTTCAGATTATTCATGTTTTTTGTGAAATAATAGTTTGTTTTATTGTAAATACAGTAAAATTACATGAAATGTTTAAATTAAAGAGCAAAATGTGGAGTTCTGAGTATTTATAGGTTATTATTATGATAATATCTTACTGATCTGACTCATCTTGATCTGAAATTAAATTATCAGTATATTCACTGTCATTTTTGTATTTCACAAAGTTATCCCACGGGCCGGACTGGACCCCAAATTTGGCCCCCGGGCCGCATGTTTGACACCCCTGGTTTAAGGTGTGAATGTGTCGTGGTTATAACGACAGGCTACACAAAAGTTTTACAGAAAAGCTGCAAATGATGAGCTACTGTTTAGCTTAGATTAGCTACGATTCCAACCGCTGTTTGTGGTTAGCGTAGCCACGTCGTGTATGAAATGCTACATGAACACTGGTGGAAGGAGGGAGACAGGAAGTAAATGGCTGTTGAATTGAATCAAAATGAATGGCTTCAAAGTGGGAAAAACACACTTCATTATACAGGTACAAAAAAAACAAAAAAATACAAATGTAATTTCTTTACTTAATGTTTTTTTTTTTTTTTATTAAACTATTAAAAAAAGCTGAAATGACCCCAAACGAAAAAAACATGAACAAATGGCCGTTAAATATTCAAATATATCCAAGAACATATGTGCGAGTCGGCCACATAACTGGGGAGGTGATTGTTTTGATCGTGACAGAAATGATTAAAGCACCAAAATTAGTAGAGATGAACGTTAGGACATATGGCGTCGTTTCAGAAGGGGTGGCAAAAAAATCTGACCATTTAGTCACAGGGGTTTATTTTAAAAATATGCTTTTTTTGGGGTAAAATGCAGGTTTTTTTTTTTTTTTTTTTAGAATTTTATTTTTAAAATATATATCGGCCACTGGAGAAAAAAAAATTACACTTGGAAATTAGACGTATGGATCCAATTAACTTTTTTAGGTGTGCTAATTAAGCTAACTTTAACACATTACCATGGTAACAGCCATGTTGGGGTGAAAACTGCCTTTTTGTGAGGAAAACTTTAAAAACCAAATATTTTTTTCATCATTCTTGTCCTAAAACTATCATTATGAAGTGGCAGAAATAGTTCGATAATATGGAAATTTTGGGATAAAATGACCGTTCTTACTGTACATTTGAAATTTCAGATTTTCTGCTGGAATAAATGTTTTGCTTAATTAAAAGCTATTGATGATGCGAATGTTTAAATACCTGTATTTTTTTTTTTTTTTTTTACTAACAAAAAGGCCATTTTTCAACCTGAAATGGCTGTTACCATGGTAATTTGTTAAAGTTAGCTCAATGAACATACCTAAAAAAGTTCATACGATCCATTAGTATCATTAAAAATCTTCTCCAGTGGCCGATATATCTTCTAAAAATAAAATTCTAAAAAAGATTTTACCCCAAAAAAAAAGAATATTTTGAGATAAAACCACATAATCGGATTTTTTTGCAACCCCTTCTGAAATTTATCTGTACCAATTTTGTTTTTTTTAATAATTTCGGTAACAATTCTTCCAAATATTTGTATTAAACTACGCCACTAACATGGATATATCAACATAAAATGACGTTTCTAAACAGTTCCCTGATTAAACTAAAGTCATGATATGCAAATGTGTGTGAACATTGGGACACTTTGACCACCTAACCTCCAGGTTCCACCCTTTCCCGTCCCACTATGACCTTCAGTTGAACGATGCTAACGTACAAACTTGCATAGATAGAAGTGATAGAATACAGAGCAGCTTTGGGAGAACGCGCCCAAAATGGTCCTTCCCATTCTTCAGACATCAGCTGCTCGTCGTTGGATCGACCAACCAAACCAAAATGCCAACACTCGGACCGCTAACATATGCAAGTTTGCAATTCGGGCTGGAGGGTATTTGTTAAAGAGTCAAAGACGGAGAGACGTACGCTACGTTCAGGCTGCAGGTCTTAACCCTATAACGCCCAACGTATCATATTTGATACATGAGTTTTGAAGCTCTCTACATGATCACTGCCATAGTTTTTTTTTTTGTCTTGAAAAACCTGATGTTGATAATTAGATACATGCAATATACAGAGAATCCACCAGGGGGAGGAAAACCTAAAAAAACATTTTTAGACCAGTACCCCCTGACATGGGTACAACATTTTTGTGTCTGTAAAACCAGCATCAGTTTTTATCTCGTAATTTTTCGAGTACAATTTTCTTTTTATTTACTTTTTTCGACTATGTTGATTGATGTATTGATGATTTTGTGTGTTTGAAATAAATTGAACTGAACCTTTTGTCTCATATTTTTGACTTTGGATTGTACTATTCATCAAAGGGACATCAAATATCAAAACAAAACAGCTGAAAATGATAATATATTATACCACCCTTTAGGCCGATCTGTTCAAAAGCGGATATTCCTTCATGCCCAATGGTGGCCATTTTGAATTTCGGGCTGTAGCATCAGTCAGATATTATTATATGAGGGGATTAGAAACCAAAAAACACCCACAACCTTTTACAACAGCCCATGCCCATAAAAGCCCCCTGGCTCCCTAGCTAATTGGACATCTGCGCAAAACCTTACCGATATTTACTAAATGTTCAAAAAAACACAAGCGCGTAATTGTTGGTTTATCCATTAAA
This sequence comes from Siphamia tubifer, assembly GCA_020466265.1. Classification (NCBI taxonomy): domain Eukaryota; kingdom Metazoa; phylum Chordata; class Actinopteri; order Kurtiformes; family Apogonidae; genus Siphamia; species Siphamia tubifer. Next base: position 45,140,001 of record CM035804.1, read on the forward strand.
TCACAAATGCGACGATTCATTAAGTAATTTATTGATTATCGCGAGATGATTTGTGAAAATGTAAATATCCTGTTATTTTTACAGATATATTCAGATTTATTCTCTTTTCCACATCTAAATTCTAACAGAAAGTGTTTTCCTGATATCGTTCTCTATTTAATTTTAGATTTTTATTTGCCTTTTAAGATGAAATGTCTTGGTGTTTCTTGGCGACTTGTGTTTGATTTGATCAAATAAATCCCCCCCCCCCCACCCCCCCCAAAAAAAATGTGACATAAACCGTATATACCGTTTCCTTCTTAGGCATTTTTTTTTGGCTGGTGTGATCTTATACTCTGGAAAATACAGTATTGATATGTTTTATTTCAATGGTATTTTGTAACACATGGTAAAAATTTCCAATTACATGACCCACATGTGCGAAAGACGTCCCAAAGTAAATCTAAGAAAACAGAAGTAAATATGGAAGCCAGGCTAATGGTCGCAATTTGTCGCATTTCAATGACGTAAAGAGCAGATAAATGATTTAAGTTGCATTGAAAAGCATCAGATCTGTCTTTAACAGATGTGATAACAGGTGACATCTGGGCAGAAACATCAGATCTGGGCCACATTCGCCTGCAGTGTGAACATGAACGTAGTCTGAGCGGCTCTCCTGCTCAAAGACACTTAAGAAATACATGCCCTAGGTCACACAGAACATCAGATTAGTACAGTTAATTTATAGATTTTTTTTTTATTTCATTTTAATTTTTTTTTTTTTTACTGTATGGCTATTAACAGTGTGGAATATGGATGACATCATTAAATCGTTCAGATATAAAGGGCTTCACTGGTTGACTTTTTAATGCTTTAAAAATTACTTTAACATGCATGTTTTCCCTGGGATTATTTGGACTTTCATCTTTTGTTTTTAATGCACAGGGGGAAAATGCCTCATTTTGGCTCGTCTCAATTTAAGGCTGTTCTTTTGTATTTGGCTAAAACCACCACCAGGGGGCAGAATGACACCAGTGACATTCTGCGTCAGGCCTGTTCCACACAGTCAGGATATTTTTACACAACAAATATTTTCCTCTATGTTTGTGCATTTTCTCTGCATGTGTTTAAGGACACATAAACATTTCACATCCCAATTTGTGCATGTCCTCATGCACCGGTAACAGCGACGGCGACAGTGTCTTTACATTTTTTTTTAACCCATAAAGACCCACGTTGTATATGAAGAGTTCATTTGCAGAAACAGATAACTCCATTTTTCTTTTTTCTTTTTTTTCTGCTAAATGGCATTTTTTACTCTACATTCCAGGTAATACTCAATGATTTGATGTATTATTTATTTAATTTGGTAAGAGCCAGTTAATTGAATAAATAATATATCAAATCAATGAGTATTATCTGGAATGTCGAGTAAAAAATAAATAAATGCCATTTTGTGAAAAAAGAAAAGGAAAATGGAGTTATCTGTTTTTAGAAATGAACTCTTCATATTTTATAATGCTTAAAATAAAATAATAAAAAAAATAATCACCTAAAAAGTAACTTTTCAGTGACGTGTAGGAAGTGATTTTGAGACAATAGATCTAGAAAATGTCATTTCAATACATTTTCACTTGTTCAATTGGGAGATTTGTTTATTTTTTTTCGCTTGAATTGAGCAAAAAAAAATAATTTAATTAACAAAAAAATCCGACAATGGAACAAGAGCAAATTATCGTGTTAAGATTTCTTTAAATATAATTTTCCCTAAGATATTTTGGCTAAAAAAATGTGTTCTTACATCTCAGTAAAACGTTTCTATTTGGACTAGAAATGAGAAAATACACTTGGTAAGATTTAGAGTTTTGCAGTACAGTCTTCATTTTGTGGCTGTTGTAAAATTAAATTGGACTTTCTTCAAATGATTTATCACCATTTATTATGTTTTTGTTTGTTTGTTTGTATGACTTTTTGTCATAACTCAAAAACTTCTGGACAGATTGCGATTAAACTTTCAAGGCGGTTTAGGAATGAGACAAGGACCAACCGATTAGATTTTGGTGAAGATCCAGAAGAGATCCTGGATCCTGCATCACTTTGAAATGTTTTCTCCATTTACTACAATTTAAAATTTGAGGTCTGTGCTCAAAGGGTTTTTCTAGTTTCCTCTGAATTTAGGATTTTTCTTAGGTTTTGCTGTATTTAGTTCACTTATCATGTAGATGTTCATAAACGCTCAGTTAAAAGTTGAGGATTATTCCATCCGTTATTGATTCCACAATTGGGAAATTGCACGAAACAAGAGGAAACTGAAGAAAAAGTGAAATTTTTCAGCAAAATCTGTCATTAATTTAACATAAAACCAGTGTGTTCGTCCACTGTTCTAGATCAAACTCCATAGATTTTACTGGTGAATCAGTGATGACAGTGTTTCCACGGTAACTACAGAGTCCAGGTCATATCTGATGACTGTGAAACGATAATAATCTGCATTTTACACCAATTATTTACATGTTTTGATAGAATTAAAATGATTAGCAGGTATTAAACAGTTTACATCAGTTAAATGTATTGGTCACCACTTCCTGTTTTTGGGGTCTTTATGGGTGTGGTGAGTCTCTGCGTTAAAATACAACTGTTTATTTGCACATTTTCATTGTTTCATGACTTTTTTTTTTTTTGTTAAAGCATAAGAGAGGAACAATAGTTTGTGAAAATATCTGCCCCAGTGTGAACTAGGCCTCTAGTGAGTGGTTAAATAAATTAAAGGGGACCACGACTCAATTCCAGTTTTATGAAGGAGAAAAAAAAAAAAAAAAAAAAAAGCCTTTGACTCCATGTTTTATATCTGGAGCGAAAGAAGATTTAAGAAATAAAATCCTTGAGCAGCCGTCCCCTTTAATGTGGATTCTTAGCCGTTCTGTACGGTGGCCGACAGGGGCAAACGCACTGCAGTGATAAAACGCTGCAAACACAAAAACACAAACACATAAAAAAAAAAAACGAGACAAGTGAAACTGTCAGAGAAAAATGCTGCAAATAAAAAAACATTCAAATTCCTAAAACGACAACAAGAGACAAACGCTGCAAATTCACTCCACGACAAAATGGAAATTTATCAAAATAAAACGGGTTCAATCAAAAGAAGACGACGTTAAAGTTCATTCATTTAAGATTAATTCATATTTTTTAAACATTTGACTATAATCATACTGTTCTATCATATCGTGTTTAAAAAAGATGAAACCTTTTCACTCTTTAACCCTGACACGTTCTGATTGGATGGTTCAGAAAAATTAAAGTTTTTTTTTTTTGTGTTATTTTACTGAGAATTTTGTTGATGGAACTGATTTTTGTACTTTTTGAGGAGGAGGGGGGGTCATGTTATTTGTTATTTTGTGAATAGTTTAATTTGATGTTGTTGCTTATTTTGTTTTTGTTTTATTTTTATTATTTTTCTTCAAGTGTTCATGTTTCATATTATTTTCATTTTACTGATCAGTTTTTCTTATTTTATCTTATTTTACTTTTTACTGTGGAATTGCTTAAGTCTCAGGAGTTTGAAATTAATTAACTTCAACTTCGTCTTCATCCACCGTCTTCTTTTGCTAAATTTTTTTTTATTTCGATTAACTTCCATTTTGTCGTGGAGTGAATTTGCAGCGTTTTTTTCTCTCGCAGTTATTTTGGATGTTTTCGTGTTTGCAGCATTTTTCTTCTTCTTTATTTTTCACTTGCAGCTTCACTTCCGTTGCATTTATTTTATGCATTTGTGGTTTTCGGTTGTTGCATCTTTCTTATGTTTGCAGTGTTTCGTCTACGCGGTGCCTTTGCCCCTGTCGGCCACCGTAATTTTTGGGGGAGAGAAAAAGAAAAACAAAAAAAAACAAAAAAAACCCCAAAAAAAACAAAAAGAAAAACAAAAAAAAAACACACTCAAAAGTACATCACATACACTATACTCTGAGCACAGTTTCTATTAAAAGCGACAGGTTATAAAACATTGACATCATCAAGAGGACGTGCTGTACATCGAGTTGAGAGCGACAGCCTCCCACCTCTACCTCAGTCACGAACATGATGTAGAAATCATGCTCCGTGTGCAAATCGAGTGAACACCAAACATGCGTGGTGCGACTCTAATGCTACGGACTGAACCTGTAGAGCTACATCGAGTGTGGCGGTGGGCAGGGGGATAAGGTGTTGGGGGTGGGGTGGGGGTGGGGGTGAAAAGCTTTTGTTGCGTACGACAAACTGACAAAACAAGAGCGATAAAAGGGAAAAAAAAAAAGTTCTTTTTTTTTTTCAGGTAGCTCCTGCGTTACGTTGTCCATACGAGAGAAGAACGTTATTTCTTTTTTTTTTTTTTTAGAACGTTTAGAAAATAACCCCTCCCTCCCTACCCCTCCCCTTCCGATAGGTAGGGTTAACCACGCCGTGGTAGTAACCCACACATATGGGCCACGACCACAAATGACCCGAAAAAACACCCATGTCCCACGCACGGACACTGCCGTCCTTTTTTTTAGAAACCTCCTTCGACCTTGTTGACCTTGCGCCTCCTGTTCACGCCAAGGTTGTCTCCCCTCTCTCTCTCTCTTTTTTTCTCTCTCTCTCTCTTCTCATGCAGAGCGATGAATCCCGAAGCGCCAGGGCTGCTGCCGGCTCAGCCCAAAAAATGAAGCACTCAAAGCTGGTGGGAGGAAAAAGAATGTGAAGGGGTGAAAAGGAAAATACGATGGCCCATCCTTTAAAAAGCGGCTCTCCACTTCGGCGCTGGCGTTTAGGTCGGCAGCGGGTCGTCGTCCCCTTTGCTGCACTTACACTTGCAGCAGAGGACGATGGGAGTGGCCAAGAGGAGGAAAGGGGAGGCGACCAGCAGGAGCAGACCGAAACCGGCGAAGATGCCAACAACCTGCAATGAGACAAAAGTACAAAACACAGGCGTCAAAATAAGATCCGGGTCCAAAAAGGGTCCAATCTGACCCATAGGATGAGTAACAATGATGATATTAATATTAATTCAGGTTCTACATACAGAATAATTAGATCTTAATTGGGTCAGAGCAGTAAAATATGATCATAATTACCTATAAATAATAAAAAACTGCAGATTTTATCCTTGTTTTAACATAAAAACTGTCAAATTACATGAAAATCTTCATATTAAATCTATCCATTTACATAAAAAGTGAATAATTTGAACAAATAAGAGCAACCTGAAATGTCTTCAGAGAAGTAAGTGTAATTATAGCAATATTCTGCCTGTTACTAAGTATTTTGTATATTTGTAATTGTAATGTTAGATGTAATTGAGGCAAATGGGGACGAAATCGGATTAAAATTGTACTTGTTTTTCTTAAACATGTCAAGTTGTTGATGTAATTCACATTTTGAGGGAAATATTATAGATCCAAATATTAGGATAATTTAATTTTCCTCTTTTCATTGTTATTATTTTACTGACCTGGTCCTTTTCAGGACTGAATGTGGAACTGAACTAAAATGAGTTTGAACCACTGGTAAAAAGCTTCAGTCAGCGTAGTACTGTACAGTGGCCAGCAGGGGGTGCCCCATCCTCTATTTCAGGGGTGTCAAACTCAAATTCACTCTGGGCCAAAATTAATGGCCAAAAAAATGGGCCAAAATTCATGTCTTATCAATCAATCAAACTTTATTTATATCACACTTTTCATACATGGTGCATGTATGAAAAGTGCACGTCAGACCCCCCCCTCATTATCCCGCAGTTGTAGGAACAAGGTAAAAGATTCACAGAATTAAAACGAATAAATAAATAGTATTAAAATAAAAGTAAATACAGAAAAATAATAAAATGCAATAATGTTAAGAGTAAAATTTCACTAAAGTTAAAAAGGTAGGTTTTCAGTTCACCCTTAAAAATATGAACACTTATGTTCTGTTCCTTTGTTTCACTGTACACATAATTGGAATTGGAAAAGTTTTTGGAAAATGTTCCAGTAGTTTTAG
>CM035804.1:45155970-45488470 GCA_020466265.1 Siphamia tubifer
GTTTAGTTAACAAAACTTTGTTTAGTTACATTTATTTTTTATTAATTTTTTACTTATTTCTCATTATTTATAATTTGTTTATTTTTTTTACATTTATTTAGATTTATTGAACTTTATTTAATTATTTTTTATCTTTTTATTCATTTGTCTTTATTTATATTTTGTTTAATTTTTACACTAATTTTTATTAATTTAACTTAGTTTAATTATTTATTTTAATTAATTATTTTTTTATGTATTTGCCTATTTATTTAATTATATTTTGTGAATTTTTTTCATTGATTCATTTAATTTATTGAATTTTATTGAATTATTTATTTTAATTTATTTATTTTATTTACATGTATTTAGTTGTCTTTTTATTTATCTTTAAGTTTTTCTTTTTAAAATATTATTACACCTACAAAAACGACAACATTGAAACATCAACCGCTAATGTGTTTGACCGTTTACGTCGGCACCACACAGCTGTTACTTACTGCTGAGGATTTTTTTTTCATATCGCAATATAGCACAGGGTTAAAAAAATAAATAAATAAAAAAATTCCAATGTCAGTTTTTTCTAATACCGTGCAGTCATATCTAAACTTCAACATTTCAACCTTAGTGTGTTATTGGAGGACACTTTGTTAGGCCCGCCCTCTGACTCTATACTTCACCGTGATTCATCGGCCAGTTTCAGGGAAATCTAGCCAAAAGTTACATTGAGCGAAAGTAGACCAACTACAGTAGCACATGACATTTGCTGCCACTCGGGGGAGGGGGGGGGGGGGGGGGTCTAGTGCAGCTAGGCTCATAAATATTAGGGCTGCCAAATATAATGCATCCTCCTTTATCCATCTCCTTCCACTGTTATTGATCCAACTTTATAGGTTTTACTATGTTGTAGAAGATGACTGTGTTTCCATGGTAACTACGTTGTCTCTCAATGTCCAAATGACTCATATCTGATGACTGTGGAACTAAAATACACTGCATTTTACACCAATTATTTACATGCGTTGATAGGATTAATGGATGAGCAGGTATTAAACATCTTAGATCAGTAGATGCTTTTGGTTTTCAGCGGTGTTTTGGGTTTTTATGGGTTAACGTAGTGTTCCTGTCAACAGATTTATATGTAAAAGTATTTCATGTGCCCTCCACATGCACTCGTCTTTAACTCTTTTGGGCAGATAATATGAGATTTACTGCACTAATCCTCTGCTGTATTACACCAGGTTTCACTTAAGACATGTCAAACGTTGTCATGGGAACTGAGGTCCCACTAAACACTTCTCCATTTCTCTGCTGAATACATTTATGCTCATTATTTGTGTGTTGTAAAGCTGTGCACATATGTCCTGCAATGTCCCTGTTTCTTGTTTTTTAATGCGATACTGAGAAATAAATGTTTCTGCTGATAACAAGTGTGTAATGGAGAGGTTTGAACAGAACAAATATGGCGAGTCCATCTCAAATGTGCCAAATTAAGACACTCCTCACAAAGAAAAGTCAATGTTTTTCTTCAGGGTTGTGAAATTAATGCATTCTCTGTTCGTGTCTGTTGGATTTTATCAAATAATTTTCCCTCAAAAATGTGATTTATACTGCAGTGCGACATGTTTTTTCTTCTTCTTTATTATGCATTTTTTGCCTGGTGTGACTTATAGCAATGCATTATAGACTTGTCAGACCACCAGACTTTGTACCCCCCCTCCCACCAGTTTAAGTGTAAATATTTATTTATTTTAAATAAATGTATACACATTACAACTACTGATAGTAAGCATAATGTTAACTTGAATGTTAATAATGAGTCCTGTGCAGCTCTGAATATAGATTTAAATATGTGTATAATAAAGATTAAATGTCCCCTTTACACTTCCTTGACATGATTTCTACTAAATAAATCATACCCATAAGCCTCAATTTGACATTTTCATTCTAATTATCTCTCTTTGTGGATTCTGTCACTGACATTTATTTATTCATTATTAAAGACAAATAAGATGCATTTCAGAGTGTGCATTTTTTGTTATCAGTTGGTGTAAATATTGTTCATAAATGTTGTACACATAATGGATATAATTTCATATTTCTTGTCAACTTTTAACTTTTTCATTCATTCTTTTTCATTCATTCAAACAAAAACGTGGTCAACCACTAGTGACTTCACTAGCAGCCGTACCACCAAGTGTAGTAAGATTTCTGGGGGTAACCCTGAATAGTCCAGAAAATGCGGCCATCTGATTATAGATTTTACTCAATTGATAGCACTATTTATTCCACATATCTGTCTTTTATTGAGAATCATATACAATGGTACCTCTACTTACGAAATTCATTGTTTTCGTACTGTGAGTTTTTCGTAAATAGTCACATTTTATATGTAAAAGACCTGATTTGTTCCAAAGCCCCCAAATACTACCCCATAAAACCCTTTAAAAATGATAAAAGTATACACATTTTGTATGAAATATGCGTTAAAAGTACAAGAAAATGTGGATTTAGATTTTAGATGTCATTTATTGGTGTCAGTGGGTAAATGTGTCTTCACTGACTGAATATTAAACATTAAACCATTGAAATGAACCAGACATGTGGGTCATTTTCACACCATCGTTTTAGTTGTCACTTTCACCTTCAGCTGTGTTTGTTGACGGATCTTTGGTGGGGTGTAGATCCAGGGACGATTGCCTTTGACGGCTTTTTCGTGAGCTTTGTGCTTTGGCGATGGTGCGGCTTGTGGATATATATATTTTTTTGAGGTTTCGCCAGCGTGTCTTTTGTTCGTGCTGGTCGAGTGATGGCTACCTCCTCCTTTTTATGTCATCTCCTGTTTCACTTCTGTTGTTGGGCGGGGGGACTCGCAGGGCAGCGGTGGCTTTGTCCTTTACGTGTGTATGGTTAGAACTCTGTGATGAATGAGGGTCAAAGGCTAAGCTCCCTCATAGCCAATGGGATGCTACATGACACATTTACATAGTAATGTATGTAATGCATTTATGTACGTAGTATTTATGTCTCTGGGGTTTCGGTTTCCGTTCATAAATAGAATTTTCTTTCGTTTTCAGAGACGAAAAATGGAGGTAAAGGTTTTTCATTACTTGGATTATTCTTTACCTTTCGTAAGTAGAGGTACCACTGTAGTTTGTAACCATAAATCACATTTCCCAGCAGTGGAATCAGATTTATTTTGCAACATATTTGCATGACACCTGTGAGTGTAGGATGGCTCACGAAGACGTCTCCAAACTCGGCCACTGCTCCACTCTTTTGGCAGCGTGTGCTCAAATTCATGTTGTTTGTTTTTATTGTTTTTCTTGTTAGAATTTGCATTGTCTCTCCCCTGCCAAATCAATCAATGTGCATCGCTCTAAGGCTGCCTGCGATCAGAGACGACCACATAAGAAGAAGGCAGCGTCCTCACAGGAAACACCTTCACGCTCAGTGTTCACGTTCTATCCCTGAAAATTATTTTCCAGGACATCAACTACTCCATTCCCACTGTTCCCCTCACTCCTTGGATGTGTTCTTTTTGACAGTTTTAACTTGGATTTAATCAGACTGTTTCTATGTGTATTACTCGGACATATGGGTGATTCTCATGAAACTAAAAAAAAAAATCAATGTCCCAGAGGTTTTAGTGGTTAAATATGAAATAAATCTTATATATAGCATTATTTTACTGTAGAGGAAAATGTGTTTTTTTCTGTCACACTAAGTCATTTTAAAATATTAGATTTTTATTTTCCACTTTTTACACATTTTCTTGGCAAATTCTCATTACTCAAATGTGACCTGACCAAAATTTCTGGCCTTTGAATTAGGGGAAAAATATATACATAAATAAATAAATAAATACAACTACAGGTACCTTGTTATAGGTCAAAAGTTTCATTAAGTGTTTATAATGAATATTTTTTTTTACTTTTAAAGAAAAGATCATGTCCATGAGTGAGTATTTTCATTACTGCAACATAATTCAGAACTGCATTGAAAGTCTATAGGAATTTAAATATGACCTGAAACTACCCACAATGCATCTGTACTAACAGAAGATCCAAGATAGCTGCAGGGTGAGTGACCTTTATTTTATTTTACTGATTTTCATTACCCACATTAGTCACATTTCATAATGAATTTAGTTTTTTTGTTATTTTAAATTTGTTTGGTAACAGGATATTATTTTTCAGAATGTGACAAAGGTCATTATTTAGCTAGGTCATAATAGCTAATGCTACAGTTAGCATTATTGTGCTGAGTCATCGTATCACCGCAATGCACTTTCTCAATCATGAAATAGTTTCACATTTCATGAGAATCACTCATATCATGTAGAGCCTCCATCCATCCGTCCATCCATCCATCCATCCATCCATCCATCCATCCATCCATCCATCCATCCATCCATCCATCCATCCATCCATCCATCCATCCATCCATCCATCCATCCATCAACCCTAGAAGACTTTATAAAATCTTTACTTTTATATCTGAATTAAAATGATTAAACATGTTTTCTATTCTCCACAATTTCCTCTTTCATCTTAGTTTAGACCCACAAGGCAAGGCGAGGATAAATAATTTTCCAGGTTAACTTAACCCTTCTTTTTCTTTTATTTTTTTTTTGTCATTTTATATACATTTTCCATTACTGAAAAACTGGTCAATCATTTTCCAGGGCAACATGGGAAGTCTCACTGGTCACTAAAAGCATGTCTGAATATGTAAATGAGTAATAAGAGAAGAGACGATGAAAACAGCTGTACCTGTTTTCTCCTGGTAGGAAGGAGGTAATGGGCAGGTTGTTCTCCTGACAGGCCTGCCCCGGGTGCCAGTTGGCCTTACAGGCCGAGCAGAACTCCAGGGCGCAGACGGCGCATTGGACCAGCTGGGGCAGCGCTGGGGAGTCGGCCTCCTTCAGCTGACACACGGCCTGGCAGGTCGAAGAAGGGCACCATGTCCGGCACGGGTCCAACAGCACCTCTAATGATGTGAGAGAAACACCACAGTTACTAACTGTTAGGCAGGGGTCAGAGGTCATGTGTCAGGTCACCATGAACACAATGAGGAGAAATGTTTTTGGGGGATTGGATCCACTTTGTAGACTGTAAAAATCTGAATCTGACCAAATCTATTTATTTCATTTCTAGTCCAAATGTCTCATCACACTTAAAAATCAGACAGAATCACCGAAACGAAGGGTCTCATCTCGTCATCTGAACCTGCTCTATCCTCACGGGGGTCAATGTGGGTCTAATCCAGCTACAATGGGGGAAAAGGCGGGGTACACCCTGTATGAGTCTCCAGTTCATCTCAGGGCTGAACATATATAGACAAACAATCACTGTCACATTCACATCTATGGGTAATTTAGATTAACCAGTTAACCTATCAGTGTGTTTGGATGGTGGGAGGAAACTGGAGAAAACCCACGCAGACACGAGGAGAACATGTAAACTCCACACAGAAAGGTCTGGTGTGGGATTCGAACCAGGGACCTTCTGTCTGTGAGGCACGAGAGCTAACCACTGCACCACCCTAAACCACGGGTGTCAAATTTATTTCAGTTCAGGGGCCACATTCAGCCCAATATGATCTTAAAAGGGTCAGATCCATGAAATAATAACAGTGGGACAAAAAAAGTTAAATTACATTATGACAATGTTTACAGCTACAATGTTCCCTTAAAAATCTGAATAACACAAACAACTTGAAATGTCTTAAGAAAAACAATAGCAATTTTAACAATATTTTGCCTCAATTACAACTAACATTTTAATTACGAATGCGTAAAAAATGTAGAAACAGGCTAGCCTAGCTGCGCTAACCAACCCTGTAAATCTAATGTGCTACCGTAGTCGGTCTAGTTACGCTCAATGTAAGCTTTGGCTACATTTCCCTGAAATTGGCTGATGAATCACAGTGAAATATAGAGTCAGAGGGCATTTTTCACTCATCTTTGATAAAAGATGAGTGAAAAATGTGAGAAAACATCAGCAAACTCCATAATCCACCATTTTGTTTAGTCATTATAACATTCTCAGGACTCTTCTGTGAACTTTCCAGCACTCTAATTACGTCATCCTACAGATTACGCTGATTGGTTGTAGGGATTTGAAAGACAACCTTTTAGCCCCGCCTCCCCTGACTATGACGCATTCCTAGACCTATATATGTAGTGAATAGAGATAGCGCAGCTAGGCTAGCTGAATGGGGTTCTGGAAATAAAATGAATTTGACACTCTTGACCTAGCGGAGAACATGTTCATGAACTCCATTCTAAAAGGTACAGTGTTGCTAAACTGATAATAGCGTGTACATTGTTGTTGGTGGGTTTTTTCCCCACAGAAATCCCTGATACTCACCTCTAAGTTCTTCTACAAACACAACACTAGAACATGCTGCTAATCTTATCTTAGAAATTAAGTCAACAAGCTTTAAATGAACATTAAAATTCCAGTGCAGGCATAACAAGGAATGAAATCCATTAAAATGAGGTATGTTTCCATTGTTGTTAAATTCACTACTATTATATAATTGACAGGTGTTGAAAAATGTTCCAAAAAGGTGAGAGATGCTGATATTATTCTGGTTTTATGAGGAGTTTTTTGGACATGTATGCAGTGCACTTTGTTAATAATTAGATCATTTTTGGATTTCACAGCAGTTGAGTTGGAAAAACCACTATTAATGGCCATCTGGAGTAAGGACAAAGATCCTTTCTTGCAGAATTGGATGCTCCAAAGACATCTACTGTTAAATATTATCTCAAAAGATATCAACCGGTTTATGGAAATGAGCAAATATAGAAAATCTGACCTTTTTGTAAAGCACTTGGAGGAACAAAAGACGAAGGGTTGAGTTTACGGATGGGAATATCTACCACCAGTTAGGGCTGCACGATATTAGAAAAAACTGGTATTGTTTTTTTTAACACTGCAATATATATATTATGATATGAAAAACTACTCAGGAGTATATATATGTATGTGTGTGTGTATACACTTGTGGTGTTAAAAAATATCCCAATACCAGTTATTTCTAATATTGTTTCACTATCAGTGGTGCAGCGCCGACACAAACAGTCAAACAGATTAGAGGTTGACACAGAATGTATGTTTCAGTGTCATCCTTGTAGCCGAAATAATTACATAAAATTACTAATTAATATAAATTAATAAATAAAAAAGACAAACAAGAAATAAAAAATAATTCATTAATAAATAAATAAAGACAAATAAATGAATAAAAACATACAAATAAGTCAGTAAAAATAAAATATTTTTTTAAATAAATAAAAAATAAATGAATAAAAAATGAAAAAAAATTGTTAAATTTTATATATATATATATATATATATATATATATAACAAAATTATTAAAAAAAAAAAATTTTAATTATATTTTAAAACAAAATAAAATAGAAATAAAATGAAAATAAACTATTCCACACATGTACATTGTGATGTCGATGCTTAAACAATATACTGTGCAATTCTACATTGACACCCCCCCCCCCTTCTACTTTTACCAGGGTATGTACGGCTGCACATAAACAGGGATATTAGAGGATTACTCATTATGACTGGCTATGAAAACAACTTTTTTTTTTTTTTTTTTTTAATTAGAGAAGAGCTAGAACACTAGCGTGTACATAATCTTCGTCAATAATTAAGAGCCAATTAAATGTGATATGAGTTTTAAACTGCTTAACAAAATGTACATATTGTCTTGTACCTCTTGGTCGTTGACTCATTTCCGTGTCCTGCTCAGATCTCATATCATTCTGTGACCAGTTTTTCTGTTATATTTTGTGGGGTTTTTTTCTCCTTTTGCCAGTTCTAAGTTCATAGCGTGATGCACTTGCCCTTGTATCCTCTATTTCCTTCCCCTCGCCGCTCTGCCAAGAACTGTGAGCACACATTCCACATGCACTCTTGGCTCAGCCTGAGAAATATGGAACAGTTACAGCAACTGTTCTGCCTGACTGGACTGGGACATTGATGAGACGGCTGACTGCCCTTATCCCGGCACCATCAGCCGCTCTATCACAGGCTTTCTGTGGATTTTTTATTCATTTAACGGAGCAGTCCGTGTTTTTTTTTATTCATATGTATCTTGGATATGTCACACATCAGACCAAAATATCTCCCGTAGGTGTTAGGTCGTGTGACATAGTCTTTGAGTCACGCCATTTGCGGACGGTGGATCTACAGATGGTGGATACGGTCATCCTAAAAGAGACCTCTTCCTACAGGTTTATTATGTTAAGGGTCAATTTGACCCATGGGTGGAAAATTGCGTATGGACGCTATGGACGTGTCCATTGAGAAACAAAAGGTTACTGTATTTACTGGACCAAAGGTGACATTTAAAATACTTTAATTTCCTTCAAAAAACACAATGCACCTTATATATGGATTAATTCTGGTTGTGGTTAGTGACTGGGAATTTTGTTCTTTTACCTCATAATTTAGACTTTTTACCTAATGATTTAGACTTTTTACCTAATGATTTTGACTTCATTTAATGCGCTTTATAATCTAGTGTGCCTTGTTTATGAAGAACTTAAAAAATAAACCATTCATTGACCTTATAGTGACGTGACAAAAACGAGACAAACCTAGAGGTTTTCATTCATTTATTTATTCATTTTTAATTATGTTTATGTTATGTTTGACGGAAAGCTAAGTAAGCGTATGAAGAGGCTCTGGTCACAGCAGCTGCTCGGCTTCTGATTGGGTACACTTAGCTGTCCGTCAAACAGAAATAAACCAATAGTAATCCACCAGAGGAAGTCCCGCCCCCACCAGCCAAATTTGTGTCAAAACTGCAATCAAAAAAATCAGGTAATGCAAACAAAAAGGCCGACGTCGTAATCAAAGGAAAAGGCAAAAACCAAAACTGAGAAAGATGCGAAGGCATATATTTCACACGATCTGTGCATTTTTTTCATTGCAGTCTAATTACCTTCACAGAGGAGGTATTAAACTCAAGTCAGTTCGTTTGTTTGTTTGTCTGTCTGACAGCAGGATTCCGCAAAAAGTTCTAAATGGATTTTGATGAAATTTTCTGTAATGATACATAATGGGTCAAGGAAGTTCCCATTAGATTTTGAACAATGAAGGTCAAAGGTCAAGGTCACACTAAAGGTCAACAGCTAACACACATCATGTAATATCACAGATTGCCACCAAATTCGTTATGCTAATGCTGTAGGTCAGGCATATGAACTCATTCTTTTATATTTTGTATTTAATATACAAGTTTATGAATGGGTGAACAGGAGTGGTGGAAATGGAAGCGTCACATTTCAGGGATATACCTTTAGCAGTCAGAGACGACTGCATAGACCTAGTTGTACTGACAAAAACTGTGCTTTTATTCATTACATATTTTCTTTTCTATCCGTTTTAGTCACATGATAAACACAGGAGCTAATACATGACTGCATAAACATTGTTGTTCATGACTTGATGAAAATATCTATCCATCCTTCCATCAAGATCAGGGGTCTCAAACATGCGGCCTATGGGCCAAATGCAGCCCACCGCAGGTTCCAATGCGGCCCCTGGGATGAAATAGTGAAGTGTAAAAACTCCACCGTCAAGGCTGTGGAACTGATTTGAGCTCAGATTCTACATACACACCAATATGATATCAAGTACAATAATAACAGAATAGCCTACAAAATATAATAATGACTCCATATTTTCTTCTCAGTTTAATGTGGGAAAAAATGTCAAAATAGTAAAGTATTGACATTTAGAAACTATCTCGTAACAATAAAATGTGAATACCCTCAACACATATAAACAACCTGAAATGCGTGAAGAAAATTAAAGCAGAATTTTGAACATTTTGTGTTTCTATTACTAAGTGTTTAATTTTATTGTAGAACTGATCCATAATACACATGGAGAAATGCTAAATTGAGGCCAAAGATACCTTAAATTACACTTATTTTTCTTAAAGTTAAATTTTTACAGGATATGTCACAGTTCAACGGCTTTTTTTTCAATAAAAAAAATTTATAAAATTGGAATTATCATTATGTATAGATTATTAAGTTATTTTACTCGAGCGGCCCCACTGGAGATAAAATTGGGTTGAATTTAGCCCCTGATCTAGATGGTCTAATATTTTTTTCCGTGACTGTAAATGGACTGCGCTTATATAGCACTTTTCCACCTTCATGGTGCTCAAAGTGCTTTACATTAGCCTCACATTCACCCATTCACACACACCCTCATACTACACCAGTAGGTTTCTAAGGTCTAAGGTCAGTCCTACTGGGGGCCTAAGTCAGGGTTCAGTGTCTTGCCCAAGACATGTGGACAGTAAGAGCTGGGACGCGAACCGCCAACCTCTCGGTCATTGGGCGACCCACTCTACCAACTGAGCCACAGCCGCCCAAAATGGACTGCATTTATATAGCGCTTTTCCACCTTCATGGTGCTCAAAGCGCTTTACATTAGCCTCTCATTCACCCATTCACTCATACACCAGTAGGTTTCTAAGGTCTACGGTAAGTCCTACTGGGGGTCAGGGTTCAGTGTCTTGCCCAAGGACACTTGGAGCCAGGAGCCAGAGCCGGGACACGAACCGCCAACCTCTCGGTCATTGGGCGACCCACTCTACCAACTGAACCACAGCCGCCTGTACAGCCCATATAGTGGCCATATGCTTTTCCATCAGTATTCTATATTATTTAAAATATAAAATATAAGGACCTGAGTACAGTGTTCAGTTTCTGTGTGTTTCATATGCTAAAATGACAAATAAATCTGAATCTAAATCAGAACGTTACTAATGAGAAATTGAAACCAATCATTTTAGTCAAACCTGACGGTGTTTCTGGGATGTTTTAGTAAATGTGGTCCCCAGTTCTGAATCTATCAACAGTAATGTACATGGAAATAAACTGACAGGACAAAATTGATAAAACCCTGTCAGCGGGAAGAGTCTGAAATTTATCAAACGGGCATATTACTTCAATCTTCAATCTTTTTCCACTGGCATTTCCCAGATACCCCATGGTGTAAATTCAAAAGCAGAAATGTCCGGGGTGGGGGGGGTGGGGGGTGATTGACTGATTCCAGACAGAGCAGACAGCACTTGGGCTACACGTGCAAGACAAGATTGTCATTGTGTTGTCACAGTGAAACGCAGCAGTTGGGGGAAGACAGGAGAGTATAAGTGTGCCTTGACAGCCAGTGCCTACACATCACCGACAGAAGGGGAAAAAAAAAATAATTAAAAAATGATTCAGTCCAAGCTGTGACTGCATTCACTCACCTCTTTCAAACTGAAGCTTCTTGTATCTCTGCATCATTTCTGTGGCCACCATGCACTCAATCTGCAAGGGAGAGGAGGAGAGGCGCAGGAGGGAAATAAGCAGGTCATTGTGCATATTTATAGACAGAAGCAGCTTGAAGCAATTATACATTCACCATAAGGCTGCATGACATACGGAAAATACCTATTTTCTCCCTGATGTATGAGGAAAAACATGTTTTTTTTTAACCTTTTAATGCATACTGGTCACTACAGTGGACAGTTATTCTTCAGCTGTTCTCTTGTATCGTTAGACTAGCTAGTGTATGTGTGTATGTCTAGTCATGCTTCATAGTTAGGGGAGGCGGGGCTAAAAGGCTGTCTTTCAAATCCCTCTGTATGCAATAGGACGGTATTACAACCAATCAGGATGACGTAGTTAGAACGCCGGAAAGTTCACGGAAGAGTCCGGAGAAAGTTATGAATGACTAAACAAAATGGTGGATTATGTTTAACAACTTCTGTAAAAATAATTTAAAGATTGCTGACGTTTTCTGACATTCTTCACTCATCTTTGATAAAAGGAACTCTCCTTCTTGTTCTATGGTTGTTTCTCACAAATCGTCACAGTGTCACTTTGTTAGACCCGCCCTCTGACTCTATACTTCACCGTGATTCGTCGGTCAGTTTCGGGGAAATCTAGCCAAAATTTACATTGAGCATAATTAGACTACTATGCTAGCAAATTAGATTTACTGCCACTAGGGGGGTCTAGCATGATATTGATATTCTGATATTGTCCTTTAAACGCATGTTGTCCAGCTGAGTGGACATTTTCGTAACTCCATTAAAAACATGTTTAGTAAAGATCTTAATCCCATTCTTTTTTTCATGCCTAAAGGAGAATAAAAACCACTTAGGAAAACCCTAGTCAAGACTTTTTTTTCCCCTAATTTGTTCATCAAAGGGTTAAATGAATAGACTTGAAATGGTTTATTTGGAAACATTTAATCATTCTGGAATGACAGGAATTTGTAGAGGAGTGTAGACTGGAAAAAAATCTAACTGTGACCAAGGCTATGTTTCTCATTTCTTTTCTCTTCTGGCTGGTATGTGCTGTTCTTTACCATTAGTGGTATCCTAGTTTTACTCTTACCATGTAATTATTATAATGTAAGTTCAACTGTTACCATGGTAACACCACTATGAATGTACTTGGGTTTCCATTTTCACACACACTTTGGTTCCATAATGTAAACACTGTTGAATGACTATTTTAAATTGGTTTAGGCCCCCACCTTTTTTTTTTTTTCCTTTTGTTCTGGCTTAAAGTCGAACGTTAGGAGTGGATATTTATGTATGTATTTGACTGTACCACCTTTTTGATTACAGGAGACATTTACTTTGACTTTTTTGCCACATAATGTTTATGTAGTGTCACAATAAGGTTTATTGTACCCCCCCCCCCCCCATCTGTAGTTGCGTTAATTAATTATCGATGATTGATGATGATGAAGAATCAGACACCTGCATCAACTCTTCATTATCCTAAATTAAGAGTCTGGACTTTTTGGAGGCTAATTTTTGTGTAAAAATTAAGCATTCTCTCACAAGCCTGATGACCCTGATCAATCCTGGTGGTGTCCAATCTGTTAAACATTACAAACTTGAGAGGACACTTTATTAACCACTGAAGTATTTACCCATGGAAGGACCTGAACTATTAGCTTAGTTAAATTGAGTGTCACTCTCCTGAAATCAAAACCAAAGGTGAGGCAATGAAATCTTGCATGGTCGACTTATTTATTTATTTATTTTGGCCAGACAATGTACATATTTAAAGTTAATTCAGTGCTGTTCTATAGGAACCAGTGCTGTTTAGAGCTGAACCCTAATGGCTGTCAGCGATATTACAACTTTAGCATGTTGGCCAAATTAATTCGAATGTCATGTAAGTCCACCAGCATGCATGAATGTTACATACTGAGCCTGATTGTATTAAATTATAGCAGACAGACTTCTATTGTTCTATTGTTCTCAAATGGCCGAGCAGCAGCATGACATGTCTGAGTTAATTATCTTCGCCTGACATTGTGTGCCCTACATTGTGACAATTGCAAATGCTGAGAAGATA
Source organism: Siphamia tubifer (assembly GCA_020466265.1). Taxonomy (NCBI): domain Eukaryota; kingdom Metazoa; phylum Chordata; class Actinopteri; order Kurtiformes; family Apogonidae; genus Siphamia; species Siphamia tubifer. The sequence goes on from CM035804.1 coordinate 45,169,371, forward strand.
TATTGTCCGGCAGCGGTCATAATTCACTATGTAAATTTAATTTTCCTCAACAATGTCAAATTGAACATTCCAACAAGATCAAAAGTGGACATTTATTTCCCTATTGAGCTTTTTATCTTTTCCCCCTCAGGCAGGGCAAGGGATTCCAACTGGCTGAATGTATAAAAGGTGCATTCACAGCTCAATAAAGGTTAACTGTATTCAGTTATTGGGCAATGAAATGAGCTTTTAGGCTTGGTCAAAGAGCAGTCAATTATAAGTTGAAGACATTGCTGTTAGAGGAGTGATGGGGCATGTTTTGGACGACTGGCAGGAGTAGCTGAGGTTCCATTAAGGCCCCGTTGGCACTGATTGATTAGAAACATAAGGCTATGGTATGCCTCCAGACCTCAGAGACTAAAGAAGAGAAAAAGTGAATCAATCAACCACACTGCCCGGAGGATGTTCCAGACTCTGGCCTCGGATTGAACTCCACAAGCATACAGGAAAGGCCAATTATCCTGAACCCAACATGCCAGCAGGTGCAGTTCATTCAGTCGCCCATTTGAAGAAACCTTTCTTTGAATGGGTGTCGAGGTGTTAAACCAGTGGTCCCCAAACTGTGGTCCGCCTCCATATTTGGTCTGGCCCCCTGAACAATACCAGAGAGCATTTTGATTTTATTTTTCAAATGTGTGTATTTGTATTTGATAATAAAGTTGGACTTTTGCAATAAAATGTTCCTTAGTTGTGAACTATTTTCATTATTAACTATTAGTTAGTGACTAGTTTAATTAACACAAGAACTTTGACAGACGCTCATATGAATCATGTAAGTCAGAGATTCTGCTCTGATAACTAAGATGAACTTGGACCTTGTTAAGACCAAGAAGTTTATGTTCAATGGACTTTTTTTCTGTGAAGAACCCAGAAAGGGTTATTTGATGATGGCTTTCTGGAAAACAATATTTTTTTTTTACATTTAGGCACTCCTGCAATCGTCACACTTTCTGTTACAAACTGACCCCGGCCCCTCATCAGAGAAAGGAAAAGTTATGTGGCCCTCACAGGAAAAAGTTTGGGGACCCCTGTGTTAAACCAACTGCAGAGATGCTTGTTTCAATGGGGTGATTTTTTAAAAAGGAGTGATATTATACGGCACAATATATTGTTTGAGCATCGACATCGCAATGTACGTGTGCGCAATAGTCACATCGTAGGTCCTGCAATTATTTTTATTTTATTTTTTATTCATTCGTATATATTTTGTATTTAATTAATTTTTTCAAATGTATTTGTATTTTTTAATGTATTTATTCATCTATTTATTTTAATTTTTTATGTATTTATTAGCAGAGGCTGGTGTGCAGCAATTGTGCAGTTGTCGCTCAATGACTTCGCCCAGCTTTGCTGTCCCCATTCATTGGGTCGAGTGGTGCTTCATAGTCAGGGGAGGCGGAGCTAAAAGGTTGTCTTTCAAATCCTCCTATATGCAATAGGATGGTAATATGACCACTAGGCGTAATCTTTAGGATGTGCTGGAAAGTTCACGAAAGACTCCGGACCTATTTATGCTTAATTTTGTCGATTTTCTTGGCGGTTTTATTAATTTTTTTCATTAATTATTTACTCATTGTGTTTACATTTCACAAACATTGTAGTAAATTTTTTTTTAAATTGTTTTTACTAATTTTGATGCTTATGTTTGTCCATTTATTTATTTTTTTTTACCTTATTTTGTAATTTTTTTTCTTTATAATTTTTTCTCCTTTTGGTCTTCCTCGTGTTTTTAGGACCACTTTAAGATTTGGGTTTAGCAAAATATGACCCCTTTATTATGGGAAGAAAAACAACAGCACTGACCCCTGCATGACACTGAAAATTATTGATTTGTACTAATGTCATGGCTCATTTCACACACACACACACACACACACACACACACACATGTATGTTCAGATCTACATGTGCAAACTGATGTGTACACAGCCTGTTGTACATTATTAAATAGACCACACTCAACATTGCCAAAAAAGACAAAATCACTGTCTTTTTCAGTGATGTATTTTAGCTAGGACATTACTACTTCTGATGAGCTGCAGCAGTTGTTTGTTCAGCATCGACATTAAATACAGACAAAGCAGACGTGTGTTTATTTCTTATGTCAGTACCTCATTTTCTTGCAGGTGTCCTCTTTTGGGACAGGCAGAGTCTGGGCAGCTAATTGCGGTTTCAAGGCCTTCTTTAATCAGGAGTTCCACATACTGCTTCAGGCACTGAAAAGAAGAAAAAACAAATTGACGAACAATCACAAAATTGACCCAGTTTAATACCTGGTCAGTCACATAAAATACCAACAAAAAAAAAACACCCCATTAGGACCCAGTGTGACATTTGTGGCAGTTCCCAAATCAATTTTTCTCTCTATTTAATCCTTCCTCAGTGATTTATCACCATTTATTCTACAATTATCCTCTGAATTGGTGTTATAAAGTGTTTATTTGTTACTTTATTTCTATGGTTCTTTTTGCTGTTTGTTCTTTTTATCTTCTTTTCTCTGTGACACATTCGAAATAAACTGAATTAAATTTTTTTGTGTGTCTTTATTGGTTAAACAAATACATCTTTTATATAAACAGCTGATTGACCATGTAGTAGTTTATGAAAATATTATATTCAGTACACTAATAAATTGACTTTACTTTATGGTTCTATAGTAAACTGTGTAGGAAATATCAGGATTAGTACATTCAATACCTTCTACACAAATGCAGCTTGTATAAAATATCAGACACTTTGTTTTTATTGTTGTTGACAATGAAAGTAGTGACTAAATTCTGGTGAAAAGTGTCGCCACCCAGACTGTGTTCTAGGGAAGTAGCTCCTATTTTTAGTGCTCATTCTTGGGCATTGTTTTTTCATCTCTCAGCTACTTTGGGTAAAATCTGATGGCCAAAGGGTGTGCCCGGTCTCTGTACGACGTTTTTCACACAGATTAAAACACACAGAAAGGAAGTGTGATTTACAATACATTGTGAAGCCATAGTTAATAAATGTTATCACAAATCTCTGCGGCTATAACCCTTGGATGCATGAATTATGAGAACCTTAGTCAAGATTTTTTTTTTTCTGTGTTTTTATTCCTCTTTAGGCTTGGAAAAAAAAAGCAATGTGGTTGAAATCTTTTTAATTAATCTATTTCATATGGAGTTACAAAAATGTCCACTCAGCTGGAACACGTGCTTTAGAAACGTGTATTTAAAATGCATTATCAGAACACTATGAAATAAAATGTTTTTAATGTAGTTTTTATTTAAGAGGAGACAGTTAATTACGGTCTAATAACAGGTAAACATGTTAGTATAGATGAGGTATTAAGAACAGACCCGTTACAGTAATGATATGAACTGACTGATATGGAACTAAAACAATAAAACCTATGAATATATAAGAGAACAACTGTAGTGACCAGTATGTATCAAAGGGTTAACACTATTTTCTGTACTGTTTTGACAGAAAATAATAATAACTAGAAAAGCACTCTGAGAGCGCACACCTCTGCCAAGGTAGGACACCCCGAAGTGATCCTATGCCCCCCTGGTAAGCCTTCACGCTCCCCCTAGAGGGCCCGTCCCACAGTTTGAGAAACATTGATCTAAATTATTTGCAGACTGAATGCTATGCTCCATCTTGGCACAGTTACAGTCCTGCAGATCCAGTGCAGGTATTTACACATAAAATATCCGTTGGTAAAGATTTAAATATACATCTCCCAGCCAACAACGTGTCCTATGGGGAATGTTTTCTTGGCTCATGTTTAGTTTTACAGGAAATATTCACCGCTTATCCTCACAAACCTTAGAGTGTGCCAGGGTGAATAACATTTTTTTTACATGCAATAAGGTTTGGCCAAGATTTTGTATTGATGATGGAGTTACATCAGTGTGTGAACTCTTCTGGATCACATCCCAAAGGTGCTCAATCAATGTGGTTCAGGTCTGGACTCTGTGGTGGCCAGTACATATGAAAAAAAAAATATGGATCATGTTCTTGGACCATTCATTTCATAACAATGGTCTACAAGTAAAATGCTTCTGGAAAATAAAACTAATGAAATGTTCCCACGTGTGTTAGTGACAAAGAAAATTCAAAGTCTTAAATGCTGGTTGGGTCAAGTTTCCAAGTAAAGTCTGGGGTCAAAATGTGAAATTATAAGAATTAACAAGATAATAGGTTTTACTCTGTAGTGGGTACTTGAACAGTGACATCACTGGGAGGCAGGGGCGTCACAGCCATTTAAAATGTGGGGGTGTTCTAAGTTGTGACATGAGCAAAACTTTCTGAATCTATCGTCAGGAAAGTTAACCAACAATTATCCATTAATGGGTACATTTTTATATTAAAAAAAGTAATATACGGCCAAAAAATAATAACAAAAATGTGTTTTTCCTCAATTAAACATTGATTTTGACAGAAATACAATAAATACAAATAATGAAACATCCAAAAATACTCTTCCTACTGTTAGCAAATTAGCTTAGGGTATATGTCACAAAACAAGACATAGTTCAGTTAACTTAGTTTAACAACAACAAAATTCCTCATTATTTACTGGTTAATGACAGTTTGCTAACACTGCAAAGAAGAGCTGTTTACATTTCAATCAGGAACTGAGGTGCGCTTCATTTGCTCATGCTGATGTAACGCGAGGGCAGATAAACAGTTTAAACTATAGATATTGTAATGACCCCACAATGTTATTACTGTTCGAGGGTTCCAATTTCCTACCGTCAGTGAACGCCTATTGATTGTGAATAACAGTAACTGTTTATCCTGCAATAAAGAGGAGGTGAGACCAACTCTCCGACTATTTCCTGGATCCTGGAATGATAGAATATATAACCTCAGGAAAAAGTGGGATATGTGAAATTATCTGGTTATAAAAGCGGGGGTGTTGCGACAACCCCACTTTATAACCAGATGATTGGAATAGGTCTGTGTCATCAGCAAAGAAAAGAATCCAGTGACATTCATCCCATATTCAGGTAATAACTATTTTTTTTGGCTCAAAGATAACAGATATTTGTAAAATATACAATAAACATTTATCTGATGAGCATTTACAACATACAGGCTTATTTTGTATGTCATGTCATTTTCTGTATAGATGAAAAAGTTAATGTCTCAGTGACAGCCAGACCCAGAGGCATGATGTTTTCAGGTTGTCTGTCAGCCTGTCCGCCCAATTCTCATCAATGTCATGTCTTGTGAAAGCCTGGAAGGACCTTCTTAAGATTTGGATCAAACATTCACTCAGACTCAAGACAAGAGTTGGATGTTTAAAGGTCAAAAGGTCAAGGTCGCCGTGATTGTTTTGGTCTTCATCCATTCATTTTGATATAACTTAAGATAAATTGGTTAAAAAACAAACATGAACTACTTAAAGGTATCGATTTAGGTTTTTTGTTCATGGAATTATGCATTTTAAAACATTTCCCTGTGGTCTTTGTGAACTGCAAATGCTCTGCTTGGATCTGCATTCTTCATTCATTCAACTCCACAGGTAAATCTTCAACTCTATTTCTGAGTAATGACACCAGAAAGGTAGTTTGGAGCACTGGCCCTTTAAATGCACATGAGCCACTTCACACCCCGCCCCCTCCAGGTTATTGACTGTACTGCTCTGTCCTGGTCAACCAACAACTGAACATTTTAGGTAATTGGCTCGAAGTTTGGACATATTTTCAGTTTTTAATACAACAGCTGCTGTAAATGTCATGACATAACTACAATAATCTTAATGTAATCCCCTTGTGTATGTTTTTGTCTCTGTGTGTCAGCAGAGACATATGCTATAACTCAATGAATACTTGGGATATCACCATGAAATCACATGAATATATACATATAGCTAATGTACATCAGATGCAATCATCCTTTTGAGTAAAGGTCAAAGGTCAAGGTCACAATTAACACAAAGATCAAAATCACTATTGGTTATAACTCAAGAACGGAGGGTCACAGAACTTTCAAATTGGTACCAAACGATGCAGAATGAAGATTTCTACAATTATCATAATTGGTGTTATCATCTACGACCAAATGTTTTTGAGATTTCTGGAGGTCAAAGGTGAGATGTCGCAAAATTAACTTCTATTGTATTGTGCTCACCAGTGTACAGAAGACACATTGGCACTGTGTGATGGTGGTCATCTGCTCCAGGGGGAACTCTCCAAGGCACAGCTTACATGAGACCAGAGGGTCCACGGCCAGTTCCCAGGTGGGACGGTACCGTGCCGTGGTCATCTTCACCGCCACAGAGCTGGAAACACAAGAGAAAGAGGGGGATAGAAAAAAGAAAGGCATGATTAATAATTAACCCTAATGCATGCAGAGGCTAAGTAAGGTAAAGCAAATACAACCAGACACGGTAACGTTCATAATCTCACTGACAACAACAACAACAACAACAGACGGAGTGGGGAAAAAAAAAATATGAGTTTTGACATAATAGCTTCTTTATTTGCCGAGACACAATCAGTGTAACGGCATGGGCAGATACTGTAAATGCATTGTGAGTTGTGTCCAGTGAGAGTACACACATAAATAGGTCCACTGTATGCAGAATGACACCAGCTCCTCGCCTAAATGGTCCTTGTCAACTGTGTTCATTTTCATTGCCGAGCTCATGCTTTCTGGCAGTGTAAAAAAAAAAAAAAAAAAAAAAAAAACAGAGAGAAAACCCAGTTCAAAAGCTCTTCAGACTCCTGTAGCTATCAGCTATCGCAGTTCACTATGAAATTTTCCCTCAGAAGAAATAACACTTTTTCTACCCCCCCCCCACCCCCCACCCCCCGTCTCCACTGCGCGTCATGACATCTCTTTTTGGGGCGAGTCAGAAAGGGTTATTTTAGGCCGTCTCGTCTCGCTCTCACCTTCTCTCTCTGTAGCTGAGAGGAAAGAGCACCCACTCAGCTGTTTACAGGAAGTGGTCCAGAGCACACAACGTCAACACTGTCAAGCTCCCCCTTTGCTGCTTAGCAACCGGCTAAAAGACGATTGGAAGGATGGAGGGGGCAACTGATAGGAAGGGGGAAAAAAGCACGGCGGAGGAAAAGACGGGAGGGAAAGTCGGTAGTTTTTTGTTTTCTCTGGTCACAGTTAGGGCTGAATGATTAAAAAAAAAAACAAAAACTGAATTTGCGATTTTTTTCTGGGGAATATTGCGATTTCAATTCAATTCCCGATTTTCTTCAAATCAAGTTTAAGTGGTTCAGCAACATTTGCAAACATCACTGAAATTATACCATTCACAGAATAAATGCCATGATTTACTGACAGGTGGAAGAAAGAGGAAAAAAAAAAAAGAGGGAAAAAATTAAGAAATATTTTTAAAAAGATGAAGAGTTAAGAGAAAAGGAAAGGGAGAAATTAACAAAAACAGAAAAAAAAAATTAATGTAAGGTGTACATTTGGTCATATTTATCAGTTTAACTCTCACCATCTATATTTTCTAGTGAATTTTCTGTTTTCATTTCACAGAGAAAAAAATATCCGTCCTGGCTCCAAATACCGACAGAATGTATAAGTTGTTGGCTGAGGCTCATGGGAAAAAATTAAATAAAAATAATAATAATAATAATAATAATAATAATAATAATAATAATAATAATAATAATAATAATAATAATAATAATAATAATAATAATAATAATCCATATTGGCTGTAAAATAGTTGATAAAACGTTAGGAGCACTGCAAAAAACAAACAAAAAACCCCCCACAGCTTTGACGATCCCAAAATAGTGTCACTTGAAGTTGCGATTTTGGCTCCAAAACGATAGATTGTTCAGCTCTAGTCACAGTACATTGTGTCTTTGTGTTCAGACATGTAAGAAGACAGTGAGTGGGAGGAGAGCAGTTGAAAAGTTCAGATACCTAATCACTCCACAGGTTTTTGTGGCGTCTACAAAGTAAAAAGTCAGTAACTGCACACACACCAAACTAAAAAAAATTACCTTAAGGTTCTGTTGTTGTTCAGCCCCAGTAGTTGTCGGTAGATTACTGGACCTGAGGCAGTTATTGTTACTGCATATTAACTAGTTCTACAAAAAACACTGATTAATTCTGGTAGTGTTTGGTGATTGGGAATTTTGACTTTATCCCATAATTTTGACTATTGATCTTAGAATTTTGACTATTTATCTCATAATTATGGCTTTTTATCTCATAATTTTTACTTTTTATCCCATAATTATGACTTTTTATCTCATAATTTTGACCTTATCCCATAATTTTGACTATTTATTTCATAATTATGACTTTTTATCCCATAATTTTGACTGTTTATCCCATAATTTTGGATTTTTATCTCATAATTTTGGCTTTTTATCCCATAATTTTGACTTTTTATCCCATAATTTACACTTTTTATCATGATTTTGACTTCACTTAATGTGCCTTATATACGAAAAACCTTCATAAAAACCATTCATTGACAGTGCGCCTTAGTGCGGAAAATACGGTAATTACATAATCTGTTTCAGTCTAATACAGTGATTCACAAACTATTGGGGCAGGGTCTTAAATAGACATTGGTAATGGTCTTTACTGCCTTTTTTGCTTTGATTTACTAGTACTTTTTGCAGTTACTGTATAAACACTCACCAATGTTCTCCAAAACGACAGACATTTGAGATAAGATATTTTATTACATGACAAAGAATGATTTGACCGTTGCAAAAAACATAATAATTTTTGCCAAGAAATGCAGTGACGGCATTTTTGCTTTATAGGGCAGTACTGTACTACCATGTGCTACTAAGAGAAAGAAGTGGATGTAAGAAAAGACAGTTTGTCCTGTTTTATACAGATACGTTACCATTTTACACCCTATCTGTCAAAGAGGAAGAAGTAATCTGGCTGTTTAATCAGAGTCAAGTGATACATATAAAGAACAAAAAAAAAAGACAAACATGCAGTCAGTCATAAGATTTCAGTGTTCCTCAATAAAAAAAAAAAAGACTAAGGATATTTTTACTACCACTGTGATTGCAGTTTAAGACCAGTTTCACACCCTGTCACGCTGGACACTGGTGATGCTGCTGATGTGAAGACACTAGCAGATGGTTTTCTGTAGCAGCTTGTTGTTTTTTTTTTGTTGTTGTTATTTTTCCCCACTTCCCATGTGACTCTAATACCTTTAAACACAAAATCCCAAATTTCTCAACAGACCAGATCAGATCCAAGCACTTAATATAATAAAACATTAAATTGAGTTTGACCAAAAGGGTCAGAAAGTAACCAGATGGGATGAGAACCATGAAGAAGCAAGCTTTAGAGCAGGGGTAACAAACTCATTTCAGTTCAGTTCAGGGGCCACATGAAAATAAAATAAAATAAAAAATAAAAAAATTAGAATAATAATAAAAATATCTTTACATAAGTGCTTTTCAAGGCACCCAAAGCACTTTACATTATTTATCCATTAATCATTCACTCTCACATAGTCCCTCTAGTGGTGGTAAACTACATATGTATCCACAGTTGCCCTGGGGCAGCCATTTCACACCTACAGACCCTCAGATGACCACCGAACATTCATACGCATTCATCCACCAGTGTGAGTGACACTGGAGGCAAGGAGGATAAAGTGTCTTGCCCAAGGACACAACAGACTGACTCGGACAGGGCGGGACTTGAACAGCCAACTGTTTGGTTAATGGACAACCCACTCTACCAACTGAGCCATGGACGCCTGATATTAACCCTTTAATTCCTGAGAATTTAACAGTTCCAGTCAAAAATGTATATAATAAGTAACAAAAAGGACAACAACACCCACAAATGTATAATAAACCAACAAAAAATAATAAGTAATATGAACAAAATAAGACACAATATTAATAAGACAAAATAATAAAATACAATATTAAATGTAGAAATATAAAAATAAAATAAGGAACATTAACAAAAACAAAAAAAAAAATACTTTAATTAAAATTAAGTATAAATAAACAAATAAATAAAATTGTGATTTGGTTCCAGTAGTTAAAATTTTGGCTTTTCCTTTTCTTCTAAATCTTAAATCTTGTCTGTTTCGGATCGCATTCCTTTGTTCGCTAATCGTCTTTTATCCACGACTTCAACCAGAAGAATGCCCAAGCCAAAGGTCACGTAGCACCACCTAGTGTCTGGGAGTCAAAATGTACCTCAACCAAAAACTAGATTCTCTTTCCGCACATGTACACTGGGATGTCTGGGAAACTCCAGTTAAATCCTTAGCTCGGCTTAGACGTGCATGTAAATGGACTGAGCGATGCTGTAATCATAATATATTGATGACACGACCAATCTGTTCATTCACATGTAAAATTATACCTCCTGATCCTACAACACGATGATGTCACACGTCAATCTACAAACCAAACAAGCCAAGTACAGACACACAGTTTACATTATGATAACGACAAGGACATGCGGTTAAGTCGTGCAAACGTGAGCTCGCAACGTTGCCACAAGGAATTCTGATAATGGATTAAAACGTAACAAAAACATGAGCCCTGATTTGGATTTTTGAGGTATATAAAAAGGAGTCTAGACAGAAACATTAGATATATTAAGACCTTAACAGCTGGGAAGGATGGATAGAGAATGGCATGACGCAATCTCATTTTATATCTCTTTACTGCTTTGTCCTTTTCATGACATGAAATATGAGGTGTCGGTTTTCATAATGCTGTTCAATGGTGCAAGGACACATGAAAGAGGAGCATTCCCATAGGAAACTTCAGTGAGGATACATGAGAGCATCCTTGGTGTAAGTCTATTATTGGAAAGAGACTCCGCTGCATTAGAAATAGGTATCAGGGCAGAAAAAAGGGAAGTACAGAAGAAAACTGTGTAAACGTCTGCCGTAAACATGCCTGTTACTGACTCTCCAGGGGGTAAATGGATAGAAAAACACATAATGACCGAGGCAGGAGAAAAATATATGTCAAAATAAAGAAGAAAAGCCCAGAAACAAACAAACAAATATAGAAAACCTAAAGGGAGAACGGTCTAGGTCTTTTTAAATTAGAAATAATAAAATCCTCATATGACTTAAATCGTGTTTCAAGTAGGAGTTTGGAAGAGATGCAAAAAAAAACTAGGAGGAAAAACAAGAAAAATGAAACACTCAATGTCTCTGACTCATTCCAATCATGTGGTATGTATCCATCCATCCACCCATCCACCCATCCATCCATATCTATAACCCTGTGCAATTCTCACAATCATGTCCAATATAAATTATACAGATATAATTATTATATTTTTTTTTAGATATTTATTTTTTATTTTAATTTTTGTATTTATATTGAAACTCGCACTGTAATGGGGAGATGCTCCAATCTCATTACACATTTAATATACAATGACAAAGGGGATTCAATTATATTCTATTCCATCCATCCATGTGGAGAGGTGGATCGATTATATAGGTGATAAAATCTTACAAAAAATAAATATAGAAAAGGGCAATTTACAAAATCAGGACAAGCCTTTGTGCATCACACTGATCATGTGATCATTATTTTAATGTTTCTATTCACCTTTACAAAAACAGCAGGTCATAAATAAAATAAATCCTACATTTTATCATTATTTCCAAATTGTTTCTACTGTTCAATCAGAGCTTTTATGTTGAGTCTTATTCTCATCCTGGCTTTTGTTTGTTTGTTATTTGATATTTTACTTTTAAGTTTATGTTTTTGTAAATCCAAGTCCATAGGTTCCATGTTAAACTTTTAATTCCCTAAATCAAATATATTATTAATTTCAGATGGAAGATGTTGTGCCAATAAGTGTTTGGTTTAAAGAGATTTTGTGTATGTGTATAATTGAAGTATTATTAGAGTTAATTACTTGAATGGTGGCAGAAACTTAGTAGAATATGGGAAAATAAAGGCTGAGAAATGAATTAAATGAATGAAAGAAAAAACATCACTGTCAAAGCAAAAGTATCGTAGGCAAAATATGTCCTGTATAGCAGGAATATCTGTGACAAACACTTCAATATATTTAAATGTGAAGAAAGGAATATTTTTTTGTTATTCCTCTTATGTACAAACAGAAACAAACTATGTAATCTAAAAGAAAAATTCAAATGTAACAACATATTTACCGAACTGGAGGGAATTTAAAAAGCAGGGCTTTTTTTTATATAAAGCAGGTTTAATAAACACTCTCTGTTAACCCCAAAAACCACTGAAAACACCTCATTTTGGGATTAACAGACTCAGAGTTTTCAATAACTCTGCTTTGTGAAACAGACTCTCATTTCTAGTACAATTTCTTAAATCGAATTTTCCAGATCATTGCCTAAATATCTTCTTTTTTTTTTAAGTATCTCACTGAAAATTTCCTCTTTAGAAGATTGCGTCTCATTTCAACTGAGAGAAGATATTTTGACTAGAAATGAGGAAAAAATATACTTACACACATATATAAGATTTAGATTTTAGCAGTGTAGCAGCTGTGGAAATGAATCAACAGTTCTGAGTTAAAATATTACAAGTGAGGACTTAGAGAACATTAATCCCAGGAGGACATCTGTCTTTGTCATCATGTTTAAATCCCATGGGTAAATGGGATAAATTTAAATTCGAGCACCCTCTTCTCCTTCCAGACATTATTTAATATGTGTGTAAATGTTGCCGTGTGATGTCGATGGGGACAAATAAAGCAGTTCTGTGAAGATGCATCGAGAATGGAAGAGGGAGGAGGTGAGATTTCATGCAAAAAGGTGGTGCAGTGTGATCCTTGTGTTGCATTATTAACTAGACGGTCCATTATCAGGGAAACACACACGGAGTACAGCGTATTCTAGGACTTGAACTGTCCAAGAGCCCTGTGTACTCGCTTCAAATATAGCGCGTCCACACACAGTACTGCACGTCCAAACGGGTCAGGTCAGACAAGTGGAAATCGATCAAACCAGAGTTAGAAGTGAGTCAGAAGTCAAACGTCTGTCCTGACAAGTGGTTACCACGTGTCAATCATCAGTCTGCGGGGGCGGGGCACAGCAGAGGCGACTGGCTACAGCTGCATTCATGCCATAATGACTTTATTTCCAGGAGACAAAACGTACACAAACACAGAAATCCATTTACGAGTCATTGCATAAGAGGGGTGAGAATGGTCAGCTTCTCTAGGGAGATGAAGTGTGTGTGTGTGTGTGTGTGGGTGTGTGTGGGTGTGTGTGTGTGGGTGTGTGTGTGTGTGTGTGTGTGTGGGTGTGGGTGTGGAGGGGGGGTTGCCTGCTGCTGCAGTACAGTTGCTGCAGTGCTGAACAACTGATTAACTATACCCCGTCTGTTTACATGGGAGTTTTTATTCCTGTTTAATTCTGGATAAAAGTTAATTCTGCTTTAACATGAACCATGTAAACACCTAATTCCTGTTGAGAATTATGTTTTCAAATTAAACTTAATTTGGAATAAAGTCACTGGTTTATTCCGACGTTATTTCCAAATAATATATGTAAACAATTCATTCCGCTTTAACATTATTCCTGTCATGCTCCTGGTCTTGTCGTAATGACGTACGTCATTGATGCCGCACATATTCCGTGCTGCCGGCATTAGTGTAGGAACATTTTCTGAGATAGCTGTACAAAGCAGGCCATTACAAAAGTAAATCCAAAAATAGCATGTAGTACCCAGTCTTCCATGTTGATAATTGCAGCAAAAGCAAAACAGGAAGTGGACACAAGTGTTTTCTTCTGGTAGACGTCAAGACGTCAAATGGGCGTTCTGTCCAATCAGAACCCTCCGTACCCCCAGCTCTTAAAGCTGAATTAACTACAGCGGAATAAACCTGTTTCTCATGGAAACACTTATTTGGAATTAACATGTCACTGTAAACACGAAGGAAATAGCTTTAATTCCGAATTACTTTATTCTGAAATAAATAATTAGGAAGTAAAGAACACGATGTAAACGTACGGACTGTGCACAACATACAGGTGTGGAAAAAACATATTAGGCCATCAAAAGTAATCAAAAACAATAATCAGTATCCAAAGAAGAACAAGGAGAACTAGAACAAGAACAAGAAGAAAGAAGGAGGAGAACAAGAAGGCCAAGAAAAAGACTAAGAAGGAAAATTAATAAATTTTAAGCACTTAATATTCTTCAAAATGAAGTTAATTCAGTTTTATTTATAGCATCCTACATAAAGAAAAACTCTCAAAGCCCAATGAGAAAAAAGAAACTTCAGGAAGAACCAGAGTGAAGGACAGATCCACTCACATGAACAGGCTGCAGATGCACCAGGACTAATGGACATCCATTTACAGACGCAGTTCCAGTCTGTTAAACCCAGATCTATTGGTTAATGAATTTAAATAAATTGTTAGGATCTTATAGCATGAACTCTTCCTGAATGGTTGATGAATGAATCATCATGTCATGGTCTTCACATTTGCCAGATTTCAGCCTAATTTAGCACCGATGGAAGACTCTCCACAGCACTTTCCACTACATCGTCCAAAAACCAAATGTAGGAATATCTTTAGCAATAATGTCATCCATTCCTCATGTGGGACAACTTGCAGAATCAGTTAAAAAAAAAAAAAAAAAAAAAAAAAAGTTTCTCCTTTAATTTGTTACCCATTTGTCCTTACTTGGCAACAATAATGACAAGTATTTCATCACTTACGAATCCAAAAATGATGCTGAACGCCATCAAATAATGACAAACTACTTAGTAAAGCAGTGTGGAAACTCACGAATTGGTTCGATTTCTAAATATGGCACAGAGCAATATCTATTCAAATGCATTCTGAGCACTTGGAGAAAACAATAAAATGCTAATTCTCACATGATTATACTGAGACGTTATTTTTTTCAAACCTCGGCATCATAAACGTTATATTTGCCAGGAAGTAGAAGGGCCACGATGCAACAGAAAGTAAACTTCCACACTGTCAGGATCCCCACTGGATGAAAGACAACATGTTAGGAATGTAAAAGAGGAGATGAAGGGGGAAACGTTATTTTAGCGCTGTATTTTCACACCGGCTGCCAGCTTTCACCTCATGCACTTATATAACGTCACAGGGAAAGGCTGCAAATACTGAAAACTGCCAAGGAATGAGAGCTGGGTGTGGAAGCGCTGACGCATTTTTCTCATTCTCTTCCAATAAAAATAGTTTAAAATAGCATTCTTTCAGTAAATGCACAAAGCGGTTTCAAATTAGACAAACCACAGAGACCCATAAGACCAATAAAAAACCCAGTGCTATGTTTCTAGTAGTTTCAAAATCAATGTCTCTCTATGTTTAACCTTTCTTCATCATTTATTACAATATTATCCTCTGTAATTTGCATTTTTCCAGTGTGAATCATGCATTTTGCCCTATATTTAATTAGCAGAGTGTGTACATGTTCAGAAAAAAATTCTAAGGAAATTCACAAGTCATGATATTAAAACAGGAAAGTGAAGAAAAAGTGACATTTTCAGCAAATCTATCAATAACTGAACATAAAACAATACCCAAATATTTTTGTGGCGACCTCCACATGAAATTCCCTCTTCATTTAACCTTCAAGTATGTGAGTTATTATTACTATTTATTTTATATTACCCTTTGTTTGCATTTTCTAGTTAAAATTACCAAGGTGACTGAAGAAAAAGTGACATTAAGCAAAATATATCATTAACTGACCATTAAAACTTGTATCTACATCCACTGTCGTCTGTCAAAGTATGATGAATCAATGTTGTAGAAAATTGTTTCCATGGTAACTACAGAGCTCGAACATCCAAATGGGAGATATCTGTTGACCATGTGAAAATGACAAACTTGATGTTACATCAATTATTTACATGTATTGATAGGATTAGTGGATCAACACTTATTAGTAAATGCTTTTGGTCACCAGTGGGTGTTTGGGTTCTTTAGGCATTAAATGAGTGATGTTTTGCATTTATAAATGGAATTATACATTTTAGTACACTTCTTTATGGTCTACATCAGGGGTCTCAAACATGCGGCCCGGGGGCCAAATGCGGCCCGCCTAAGGTTCCAATGTGGCCCGTTGGATGAAGAGCATACCAATGACTCCATATTTCCTTCTCAGTTTTTTCTTTGACTACAAATGACAATTTCAAAATGTTGTCATTGTTTGACTGCGAGAATATTAAATTATGAAAATATTTACATTTACAAACTATCCTGTAACAACAAAATGTGAATAACTGAAGAAAATTATATAAAATTGTATCCATTTTCTGCTTCTGTTACTAAGAGTTTAATGTCTTTATGGAACTGATCGATAATAAATATGGATAAATGATCAATTGAGGCAGAATAATGTTAAAATTTTCCTTGTGAAATTTCACTTTTTTTGCATTTGGATAATAAAAGTACTTTCATCATTAATGTGGGTTTTTTTGCACTAAAACAATGACAAATATTTTGAATTATCATTAGGTTATTATGTTTTCATTTTACTGGTCCAACCCATTGGAGATCAAATCAGGTTTAATGTGGCCCCTGAGGTAATTCAGTTTGAGAACCCTAGTTTAGATAAACTATAAATGCTGTGTTTGGGTCTGAATTCTTCATTAATTTAACTCTGCAGGTCCATCTTCAGCCCTATTTCTGAGTAATGACACCAGAAAGGTGGTTTGCGGCACTGGCCCCCACCCTCTCCAGGTTGTACTCTGTCCCGCTCAGCCACTTGTGTTTGTTAATACAACCAACCAGTTAATCTGTTCAAAGTTTGGACATATTTTCAGTTTTTATTTTCAGCTTTTATTTACTACGTCATCCTCTGAGAAATGTTTGTCGGAAGTCTAGACCCATAATGTGCAAAAGTAACCAGTTATAGACAATAAAAGTGGGTTTAGCAAAAAATACTAACCCATTTAAGACAACTATCCAAAGTATTTGACAAAAAAGGAAGGAAAAAAAGTTCAGCTCTTTTGTTCTTGGAGCAAAACTGTACATCATGTTCCATCTGGCGTGAATAGCTGTTCATTTGTTCACTTGTGGTTATTTGCAGCAGCGGAGGTTATGTATGAGAAGCATGATCTGATCCTGGCTGACTGTGACAAACTTCTGTTGCGTCCGACTTTTATCAGCGAAATCTAATCTGGCCTCAAGTTTAGGCCTGTCAACATCTCGGCCACGAAAACTTTCTCATTGTTTGACTGCATTTGTTCCGTTAACTGCATTCAATGAGCTGCTGTGAATATTTGCAAAGTACCAAACATTTCTCACCAAGACACGCATGTTTGGTGGATCACCTGGAGTCGGGTTACTGCACTCTGTTAAAAAAAAGGAAAGAAAAGCCTCTGGGCGTCTGGGTTTGTAATGAGCACTTAGTGACTGTGCCATCGTCCCCTCCTTTCCTGTCTTCCCTCCAGAGTCCAGTCTTGCTCTCTACAAAGTACTGTCTTTAACTCGTTATCGGGCAAGTGACTATTTTTGGTCATTTCCACTCACATTACAGTTGCATTGAGGACAGTGAGGCAACATTTACTTCTGTCTAGTAATGCTACTGTATGTACATGTACATGTTTGTATGTATAGAGATGCACTAATACACTTCAAATATGAACTTTGGGTATCTATCTATTGTGTCTTTTGTTATGTGTTCTATGTTGCAGCTTTGATTGCCAAGACAAAGCCATGCCTCCAGAATAATGGCATGTGTAATGTGAGGTCCTAAGCACAGCACAGCAACAATTGTTAGTAATAATAAAGTCTTGTTATATCCTGCAATAACACGCTACGGTTGAAATGTGGAATTTCCGAGTATTTTTATGTACACTCTATAAAAGGTTAAGCCTCATTTCTGTCGTATCCATTTCTGCAGTAAAGGTGAGTACCTAGGGGGTAAAAAAAGGGAACTAGCAATGTTCCACCTGGCTTCCCAGCAGATGTATAACACCCTAAGGCCCTGATGTTCCCAAAATGGTGCTCCTTGGTGTGATTTTATCCTGCAAAACATGAGCGAGTCTGGATAAATAACTCACTATTTTTAAGACAGTATCAAGTAACACTGGGCGACTTGAAGATTTTATGAGGGTGAAGTCACGTCAACAGATTTTAATCATAGTTTGTTTGGATTTTTTTTTCTTATACTGTACAATGTAGGCAAGTTACAACTGATTCTAGTTTTCATTTCAATAGAGAGTCAGTATCTTTAAAGCCATTTGAACTGACACGCAGATAAAAAAAAACAAACTAAATAAAATTAGATTAATGGGTATTAGGTTTAAATCCATGTATTGGACTGATTTATCATAATCAGGCAACTAAAGTTGTCTTATAAAGTATATGACATGCCAATTATATGATCACATGAGGAAACTAAAACTCAGAGAATGATTCAGTTCTGCCAGTTTTAAGACTCCACAAACTGTATGCAAAGTTAGATGAGCTAAATGAGCTCTGCACAGCTCCACTACTACGTGAATGTCAGTCCCAAACATGCAACTGTTGTTTAATTACGCCCTCTCTTCACTGTTAAACGGAAGCACGCACGCACACACACAGGTCACATGTCAATAACTGTTCACAGGACGTTTCAGATGCTTCCATATGCTACAGGTGTTGAATATATTTACATGTAAAGGCTAGAATATGTCTAATTTAATGAAGATCTAAGTAGCTTAGCACTGTGTTAATAGCACTAGCCTAGCACTGTGCTAATAGCACTCTTGGAAATGACAGACCCAACACATAGATCTTCAGACCATCTACTGTGCAGATACTGGACCACGATGTGAATTCCTCAACTGCTGATATATCATGTGGTGCTGGCTTAATAATAATGTGTTAATAATGATGATTTAAAAAATAATAATAGCTTAATGGAGGGGTAACTAGGTTTCTAGTTAATGCTGGGGGTTTTTTTTTCACATGAGGATAATGATGTTCATTTTGGATTCTATTAATGTAATGACCTGCGGATAATATCTAAATACTATACAAGTATAGGGTTTTTACATGTTTTGCTATTTGGTTGTGTTTCTTTATGGAGTTTGTTTTTATCAACCGTCTTTCTAAGTATTCATTTCAGTTCTGTACACTTGAATAAACATTCCTTTCCTTCATGGCTCAATGACAAACTTGAACAACCACAATATTTACACTGAATGAACTTTAGTGCAGAAGGAAACCACAGAGAATGTAATGGAGATACTTTTTCCCCCCATTGATATTACATTAATACACAACTTCAGAAAACTGCTTTGGCAACAAAAACACCAGCTGACTGAAATACAAAACTGCACTATTGTGAGTTTATAATTTTTAGGTTTTGATAATGCATGTAAAATAAAATGTCTCAGCAGAGAATAACTAAGTTTGCTTGTTTTTGTTTGTTCAAATACACTTTTGCAAAACTTGGAAATACAAAAAAAAGCATCATTCAGGGACTTATTTGGCAAGCCTTCAGTACTAAAATAGAAAATTATTAATACCAGACTCCACATATGCACCACTAAAGACGCACCATCTGCAAAATCCTTGGCCAGTAGCTGATGCTGCTTTTTATTTACTTATTTTTATTTCTTTTATTATTTATTCCCTCCTTAACGGAAAACTCTTCAATATAAATGTAAAAATAGCCACTACTTTAAAGTCCTTCAGCTCTTTATCACATAATCTTTGAGTCAACATGTACAGCTACACAAATCAATGAGAAAATATGTAATAAAATACAAGTATATATGCGCATATGCTGATAATAAAAATGAGAAATCAATGGATTTCTCAAAAAAACACGCAATAACCCATAAGAGAACACACAAATTTGGATATCTATTCTATCCTTTATGAAAAAAGTTCAATATAAATATAAAAATAGCCACTACTTTAAAGTCCTTCAGCTCTTTATTACATAATCCTTCAGTCAACACATGCAAACATACAAATCAATGAGAAAACATATAATAATAATAATAATAATAATAATAATTAATAATAATAATAATAATAATAATAAAATATGACAAGTAAATATGTGCATATACTGATAATAAAACAGAAATCAATTCAATCTGATAAAAAAAATTAAATAACCCATAAAAACACCACACAAATTCTGATCTTCCCCCTGAAGGTCAACCTCTAACTTGTTTAAATGATTGTGAAAGATCAATTTGCATTATAAACAGACCAGAGCCTGTTGATTCAGATCTATGTGGGTCACACAAGTGTCAAACACAGCCTGTGGGCCAAGAACTGGTTCCAGTCTGACTTGTGGCATGACTTTGTGGAAATCAAAAATTACACTTTAAATTAAACGTTCCAAGGGTGTCAATCCGTGTATCATTCGTTTTTCAAAATAAAACCAAAAATAAGATAATGAAACAACAACTTGTTTCTTCATTATTTGTTTCCAAAACCAAAATGAAAAAAAAATGGATAACGATGCATTTTTACCTGTTTTCGTTTGTGTTTAAATGAATAATGGATAAAACGGATAACGGTCGTTTTATCCAAATTTGACCTGAAACAAAATCCTGAAGGAAGTTGAATAAACCGGAAATGACCGTGACCCAAAAAAGATGGAAACCTACGTCCTATTTCGGGTAATCTACGAGGGTCACCCTAAGACCCGTGTAGTATTATGTCTGCAGGACCAGGCAGTTAGTAATATCCACAGCAGAGATTGTTGGCAAAGCTTTGGGGTTCTGTCGAAAACTCATTAATTTTCATAAGATACAAGTCACAACCAATACATGTTTAACCAACTGAATGTATCGATGTTTGGACACTGGATCTAAATTTAGACAATCTTCAATGGTTTCCTCCATAGTGGCATTCTCCATTTTTTCTTCCTGCCCTCCAGCTGAAATCGCGATGTCATCATAGTCACATATTTGCAACCTACCTATTGGAATCGATACAACTATTATGGGGGGGCTCTGGCTCAGATGGTAGAGCTAGTCATCCAATGATCGAGGGGTTGGCGGTTCGCAGACTTAGATTACATTCACAGAGCAGGTGTTAATGCACAATCTTTCATAATCAATTTTTTTTGCGTGTGCTCTTTCATACTGTGCATTTAATGTGTAATATGAAGGCTATGAATATGGCCAACTGTGGCTCAGTTGGTAGAGCAGGTCGTCCAATGATCGAAGGGTCGGCGGTTTGCATCCAGGCTCTGGCTGTCCACGTGTCAAAGTGCCCTTGGGCAAGACACTGAACCCTAAGTTGTTCCCAGTAGGGGCATGCAGCACCAGTGTACCCAGAGCCGGTTTTCCCAAAACGCTATATACGCTCCGAGCGTAGGGCCCCACGGGCACTGGTACGTCACTGGCGTAACCCCACCCCCAACGACAACGTGTTTGACTTCATCACATTATATTTGCCGGTTTGTCCATTGACCGTAGCAAAGTGCAGCAGATATGAAGCGGAATATTCCGTCAGGCTACGAGAAAAGAAAGAAGCGAATTCATGAAAATGAACAAAGGGAACAACAGTCAGGTAGGCAAGGAAACTTCCTAACCCCTCACTATTTTGGGGCTAACTGCTCACTGCCATGCCTCCCTGATTCACTACAAACGTGTGTGAGAGGTATGGGATGGGGTTATAACGTTTAGGGACCCCGGCGTTGTGAAACGCCGGCCCCCCGGGTGCTCTGTCCGTCCCCCGACGAATAAAATCCCCACCGCGGCCTCCCCCGTAACTCTCCCCGGGGACGAAGCGCCCCGGCCGGCGTCCTCTACGGACAACCGTCCAGCCCTCTTCGTCCGCATAATAATGCATTTTTTTAACAATTTGTGTGTGCTTGTGTGTTTTGTGTTGTGCGTTTATGTACTTTGAGTGTGTGAATGTGTGTTTTTTTTATTTTTAAGACAAAAAAAGACGGAAAAGAACAGACAAAAAACCTAGCTAAACACGGAAACAAACCGTATTAGCCGTACGGCCAATCTCCGTGAAAAGCTAAAAAAATAAAAAATAGGACGACGTTTCGACCAGTATTGGTCTTCTTCAGGTCCAAAACAAATAAAATTAAAAAAGAAAACCAAGAAAAGAAGAAATAAACAGGTAAGTCGGGCAAAGTTTGCGTTTGGCTGCAGGAAATCAATCCGTTTAGGCGATGTTTCTCCCTCGGAGTCGAGTAGAGAAAGTTTTGATGGTGAGTTATTACAAACTGACAACCTTATTTTGTATCAATACCCATAAATATCTATCATGAAAGTGATTTGCAAGTGACCTCTCATCCATACTATCCTTTTGTATTTGTTCCCAGGCTGTGTACTTTATGCTGTTACTGAGCAGGAGGTGGTGCCTTGATATTGCCTAGAGGAAGTGTAGAAAGGGAAACTTCTGATGGTGGGTTTTTACAAACTGGTATTTCATAATTAAATGTGTAGACTGACAACCTTATTTTGTGCATGGATACACATTATCCATCATCTCTATCATTTGCATGTTTGCCCTCTGTAGATGCTGTTACTGAGCCAGAGATGGTGCCATTGTTTTTTTTGGCTGGGATCACTACTGACTATTGATACTACAGATTATTGAAATGTTTACATGCCCAACATATCAAAGCCTAATCACTGTGTGTTATTTCCACATTAAATTTTATTTGATTCAGTCAAATGTTGTCTGTTTTTTTTTAGCATTTTAGTTAAGAGGGTTGCCAACTGTCCCCTGACATGCAGAATTGGCCTGCACTTCGAAACAAAAGTACTGCTCCAAATTGGGCTGAAAAAGGACCACTCAATCTTGCCCCCCATCCCCCCCCCCCCACACACACACCCACCCACCCCACCCCATTATGAGGGCCCCTTGCCATATTTTTGCCTAGGGCCCCATGAAGGGCAGAACCGGCCCTGAGTGTACCAACAGCAGCCATCTACTGGTGTGAGAGTGTGTGTGTGAATGGGTGAATGTCAGGAATTGTAGAGCGCTTTGGGCACCTACTGGTGTATAAAATGCGTCATACAAGTACAGTCCATTTAACATCCCCATCTGCTGGTCCGACCGATCCACTTGAGATAATTTTGTGTTGTATGAGGCCCCTGATATAAAGTGAATTTGACACCCCTGATGTAGGTCATGGATCTAAATATATATGTAATAGTCTGTTGTATGTCAAACATCTCATCATTCAGGTCAACCGCACGCTCGGTCATTCTCTTGATCAACTAACCCACATTCATTTCTCTAAGCACACAGACCAGGATGTTATTTTTGGCCCAGTCAGACGAATGAATGTGAAAGGTGACGTGCCACGGCGGACGGGGACAGTCACCATCTGCCCTTGACGTGAAAGGGTAATGCTAAGAGGGGCCGCCAACAGTGGAGATAGGCCCAGTTCTACAGCGACCCCCGGGACTTGCACAATCACACAGATTTATTTTGGCATTGTGAGTGATGATGTGTAAATATGTGTGTATGTGTGTGTGTGTGTGTGTGTGTGTGTGTGTGTGTGTGTGTGTGTGTGTGTGTGTGTTCCCCTGATTATAAGGGGACATTGATCTTTTTAAACAGACACGACATTGATACTTCTGACACTATGGGGACCAAAAAACAGGTCCTCATTAAGGTTAAATGTAAATGTAGTAAAATATTAATCTGTGAAGAAGTATGAACATTTGTGTAAATAATGTGGCCCTATTAGTAAAATAATAGTTTCTTTCCCCCAGAAGTCCCCATAAAGCATGAGGGAAACGGGTGCAAAGCCAAAGATATTTTGTTAAGGTTTTTGATGATGTGTCTACTTTTTATTTTTTCCCCATTTTTATTTCTTTTTTTTTTTTTATCTTAACTTATTTTATTGTATTATTTATTTACTTACTTCACATTTTGTGTTTTTTTCAACAAGTGTGTGTGTGTGTGTGTGTGTGTGCGTGCATGTGTCATGGTGCATAGTGAGTCAAAGGTGGTTTCTGGGGAGGCAGATGCTGACACCGGTCGACATTTACGTTTTTTTCTTGTATCTGCATCGGCCTTTGGCTTTGGCCGATATGCTTTTTGTTCCATGATTTACTGACAGGTTAAGGAAAAAGGATAAAATAAGAAAAAAGGAGAGAAAAACAAAGGGGAAAATAGGAAAAAACTAAGAAAAAACTGAAAAAGGGAGGAATGAAGGAAAAAAAAGGGGAGAAAAAAAGAGGAAAAAAGGAAAAGAAAACAAAAAAGCGAGGGAGAGAAAGAGGGTGAAAGTAACAAAAAAGAAAAGAAGAAAAGGGGAAAAAAAGGAGAAAAAAGATCCGGAAAATAGAAAGGAGATAAAAGGAAAAAAGAAGGGAGAAAAAAAGGGGGCAGAAAAGAAGAAATGGAAAGAAAAGAAAAAAAGCGGGGAAAAAAGAGAGAAAAAAAGAGAAAAAATATGGGGGAAAAAAGGAAAAGAAGAAGTTGGGTGTTTGGTCATGTTTATTTGACAACTTGTATTTTCTAATTATAACTAAAAACAATTTTCTGACATTTATTATCATTTGACAGAGAAAAAAAAATCAGTATCAGTAATAAAAATGAAAATATAAAAAAATTATGAATTAAATAGCATTAAAAATATTGGCCGCCTGTATTGGTTATTGGCTAAGGCTGATGTAAAAATGAATAAATAACTAAAATAAATGGGCATCTGTCCCAAAAAATCCATTTGGGTCGATCACTAGACGGTGTTCAGGCTTGTGTGTGTGGGACAGAGGAAGCAGACGTGTGACTGTTGTGTTTTTGAGTTAAATATCATCTCTCTCACCAGGTGCACAGTGAATGCCTGCATGAATGGCTTTGTGTTCATGTCTGATGGATGCATAATTGTTTTCTATCATTACATGAAAACTTCATTTGTTCTAGTTAAATACAAATCATAAAACCTTGTGTTTACCACCACGCTAACGCAACAAAAAAGTCATCTACAATCACTGGATTTTATTGGTGACAGTGTTTCTATGAAGAACTCTTATAATAAAAATAATAATAATAGAAATAATGATGGATTAGATTTACACAATGCTTTTCTATGTACACACATACTCAAAGTGCACAGTGGACCCATTATTCATTCACTCTCACATGCTCCCTCTGGTGGTGGTAAACTACATATGTAGCCATAGTTGCTCTGGGGCAGACTGAGGCCAATTCATGCTCAGAAGCCAAGTCGTCCGCGCACATCCCAAAAAATGTCACCACCACAGATTCGTTACAGAAAGAGACCTTTGATTGGTCCATTCTACATCTGCTCTACACACACTTCTGTTTCCCCACTGTTTTCTCTACATGTCATTGTTGAAGACAACTTGTGTGAAGATGGATTCATTTGTGAGGAAGTGGAAGAATTGTGCGACAACGAAAGGGCCCGATGTCGAAAAGGAGCGGGGATCCAGGTGGGAAATCCTACTGTGTTTGTGAGAGTCCCCCTTGTGTTGTAGCGTAACGCATGCCATGCACTTTCCGCACTGCAAAATTTGGCATAAATTTGTGTCGTGAGAGCATGCAGAGGCTGCCATTTTGTAATTACAGCTCCTCTGACCAACACCAAGCATCCATACGCATCCATACACCAGTGGGCACACTAGAGGCAAAGAGGGTGAAGTGTCTTGCCCAAGGACACAACATCACATGACTAGGATAGAGTGGAATTTGAACCACCAACTCGGTTCAGTTATTGGATGACCTGCTCTACCAAATGAGCCACGGAGTCTGGAGTCTGGTTATCCAACACAAGCAATGAGAAAATATTCAGATTTATACTCTTATAGAAATACTACTAGGGCTGTGAAATGTTTAAAAATTGTAATTCTGCAGAACTTCTTCATAGCAAAGGTCCTGCACAGTGACTTGTTTTTCTGAAATAAAGGCCGAGTAGTGAAATATCTCAAAGATACTCAAGTCAAGGTAAAATTATAACACTGAGCAAAACAAGAAAAAAAAAAAAAACTACTTTGTTGCAGTGGCGAGAAGAAGTCATTCCTTCCATCAGTGCATTTACAAATGTGTTAAATTGAATGAGTAACAGTAAGGATAAATACAAAGGTCAGTGTTGGTACTTAACCATCCATGTGGGAGAAACCGAAAGCAGAACAAAAGTGAGAATAATAAGAGTCAGACATCTAAAAACAGAAAAAAAGGAAGAAAGAAAAAAATGAGGAAGTGTCTGCAGTGAGCTTTTGAAAAAGAGTGAAACGGGGAGAAAAAAACAAAACAGGAGGTAAAAATCGAGACGAACACAAAATATTATGTTAGAATAAAAACGTGATCAACATATCCAAGCTTCCCAAAGTGGACCATTAGGTAAATGAGTGGAGGCTTTGGCAGTTTTAATGACTGGGAGTAAATATTCATGAGATTCAGGAATTAAATGTGTTGTTCCTTAAAGCTGTAAAGCATGAAACTCACTAATAGTTGAGGGGACACATTCAGCCAATATGATCTGAAAAGGGTCAAACCAGTAAAATAATAACAGTGAAAAAGAGTAAAATTACATTATGATAATGTTTATATCTATAATGTTTCCCTCAAAATGAAGAATAACATCAACAACTTGACATGTTTTCAGAAAAACACGTGCGATTTTAACAATTTTCTGCCTCAGTCCATCAGGTTGTCATTTGCACATGTGCAGAATGACTTATATTTCAATTATAAATACAATTACAAAAACATTTATAAAACAGGCAGAATATTTGTAAAATTACACAGTCTCCTCAGATATTTCAGGTGCTTCATATTTGGTCAGGTATTTATTCAGGTTTTTGTAAAAGGATAGTTTGTTAATGTAAAGATATTCATGTAATTTGCCTTTTTTTTTTTTTACAGAAAAATCTGCAGTTTTCATTATTTATAGGTAATTATGATCATATTTTACTGCTCTGATCCAATTATTCTGTATGTAGAACCGGATTTAAAATTCATTTTACACCATTAAATTCATATCTTCATTGTCATTCATCCTATGGGCCAGACCATTTGGCGGGCCGGAGTTGGCCCCCGGGCCTTATGTTTGACACTTGTGGTGGTCTAAAGTGAAGAAAAGTGTTTGCCAGAGTGGAATGGGCAGCACTCTTTGACTTTAAAAGCCAATGAAGTCTCCTCCCTTTGCCGGTAGGTGTATTTGGAATATTTTTCACCTTTCCGTGTCGAAAAATCACCTCTCAGTACCTGGACGTGACGCGACAAACGGCAAACATCGCGCCCACCGTTCGGATTTCATGAGGAGAGTTGAGTCGGTGACATATTGGTGAGAAACATTCACACCACAGCCTGAAGTATGAGGCAATTCGCACAACCACAAAGTCTTATTGTTAAAGGGGATCTCAGGGCCAAACAGTAGTAAACAACAGTGACAACATACAGTTCTCCGGAGCACAAAGAATGAAAAGATCATAACGCAACAAGATAAGGCGGCGAGAAGAACGTCCTCGTTTGACACGGGGACAAAGACGTTGTATTTTGCCAGCGCGACAAAACAAAGCTGTAAGCAGTGGCAATAGGGTTCGTCCTCCCCTCCAAAAAGCCATGTTGGCTGACATTAGCGTTGGAGAAGCTAAGTGAAGACGACAGCCGTGCCACATTGAGCGTATTTCTATTGACAGATACACAGAGCCCAAGCAAAGGGTCAACTTTACTGGCAATCTGGCGTCACTCACTGCTCCACGCGGCTTCAGCCAGTACTCGCTGCTGGGGGTCGATCCCGATCTGGTCATGGGAAAAGGCAATGTTTTAAATTTCTTTTGTTTCTTTTTTTAACCTCTTATTAGCCTTACGTTCTGATCCTGGCACATAGATGACATGATTCTAAGCATTACCTAAAATTAATTTTTAAACAGAATGTAGGGGGCTTGCCAGTGTTTCGGTTCATTTCAAAATACAAACATGTTTGCTCAGCTACAGCACAGCAACACAGTCTGTTTAAGTTGGAGGCAGATACCAACAGAACTTCTAACACAAATATGGTCATGTACAGAAGTGAACATTTCAGTTCCTGTTTTACTGTTAAATTGTGGAACACAACCCCAGTAGAAATTATCCCTAAAAGTACAGGGGTTAGAAAGATACAGAACCTACAAGAGCTGCATATGTTTCAAGCAATAGTCTGTTGCAACAGACTTTGGGTTAGGGTTAAGGGTTAAAGGTTCTGCACCAGGAAAAAGAAAGATGGTCGTCGTTTGCTGCTTCTTAACTGTTCGCAGTGGGCAGAGATTCACATTTTAAACCAAACATAATGATTTAATTTATTCTAAACATGACTATGTCAAAGATTACACACCATGATCCACCATGAATATAATAGTTCTACATGATTTATACATGTTAAGAGAAGGAACATGAAGCAGTTCTATTTCATTTACAAAGTGTGCAGACCTCCCGATTACCACCAAAATCATTTCCAGATCTCCCCATTTCCAACCTACCCTGAAAATTTCATCAAAATCCTTCCATACGTTTTTGAGATATCTTGTACACAAACATCCAAACCAACGCCGGCAAAAACATAACCTCCTTGGTAGAGGTAATAAATAAATACATAACAAATCAACAACCCCTGTTCTCCCTACTTTTCAGTGTTGCCTTGTTAACAGTATTGTAATAGATCACTATATATCGTATCATGATCCTCGTATTGTGTTTCGTATGGAATCACCACAGCCCTATACATGATAGTGTTTACATCACTACAGGCTCAATCCTACACATTCTGCACTAACAAATACTGAAATCAACTACTGGAAAAGACTGAAATAAACACATTTTTCCACTATGATGAATCTGCGCAGTGTTTGGACTCTACTCCTGCCTCATTCATATTATCACGGGAACATCAGAACACCACGTCTGCAGACAGTTTGTCATTAGAACAGTCCATCATTAGTTGTCTTTGTACTTTGGTCCAAAAACAGATTCTGTTAGAAAAACATGTTGGCGATAACAGGCTTAATTTTTATTAACTTTATATTATTTCATTGTGGGATCAGGGCCAGGTTGCTTTGAAGTAAGTCTCATTAGAATTCCTTGTTAATTCTAATCCAAAACAAAAATGCAGGGAAAACTATTGCTGTGAAACCCCTTTGGTTTTGTCAGCTCGTGTTGAAGGACAAGATTTAGTAAATTGGCCGCTATTTTATCCAAACAACTCCTAATTTCTAATAAATATATATATTAAGTCACATCAAACGAAGGTAGTAAAAGACAATTACTATGTTATGAGTGATGAAGCATAAATACTGACAATTAAGAGATATTTTTCCTTGCATGGATGAATCTGTAGAAATATGGTCAATTATAACCCTTGCTATCTGGAACACTGCTGCTAATGAATCTGCTGTAAAAGGTTAATCTCCTTCATCATGGTATTCAGCATGCACAAACCACCCTACAGACTTATCCATGATGTAACTGAGGCAGGGGTGTCAAACTCTTTTTAGTTCAGGGGCCACATTCAGCTAAATTAGATCTGAAGTGGGCCGAACCAGTACAAAAAAATAACATAATATATAAATAATGTCAACTACAAACTTTTCTCTCTGTTTTAGAGTGAAAAAAGTAAGATTCCGTTATGAAAACAAACAATATTGGGCTTTAGTTTATCATTTACACATATATATTGTAATTTACAAATCACACTGGATCTGCAAATACACCAGATATTTAGTAATAGTTAGAATATTATTAAAATTGCTTTAATTCTCTGAGGAGATTTACAATTTTGACAAGTTTTTTTGGTGAAATTCTACTTTGCTTTAGTGTTACTAAATGAAAAAATGTACATTTACAAAGAGAAATGCTTTTTACCTGTGAATATTTCTAGATTATTATGGGACTGAATTGGTCTGAATGTGGACCATGAACTAATATGATTTATATTTTAGAGAAATTTTTGTATTTCATAAATTCATCCAAAGGGCTGGACTGGACCCTTAGGTTGGATGGATTTGGCCCCAGGGCCGCATGTTTGACACCTCTGAACTAAGCAATAATAATGTTATATTTAGGGTGAACATTACATTATAAGGCTCTGAGCAGTGTTTTGTAAATCAGCCTGCCCTGTCCATTTATTTATAATGTTACTTTAGTTGGCATTAGGTGTTTGATTTATCGTAGTTTGGGACTTCCAGAGTTTGAGTAGATTTTATTTTTTGTTTTTCACCAGTGCTGAAGAAATGTTAATGAATTACATTAAGCCCATTAGCTGCAGCTCTGGCATCTGAACTCCATCTGTCTAATATACACAGATGTTTTAAAGTTATTCAAGTGTGAAAATGTACAAGTCATCATAAAACTACTATTCTATACGACCTTTGTTTAAACTATTGTAATTATTTGCACATTGAATTTTGTAGAAGAGTCACAGTGAAATGGTTGTACATTAGCATGATATTTGTTTTCTTTTTTTTTATTGATTTATTTCTATATGTTGGAGCTTCCTTTTGGATCTGGAACTTATTTTGCCCATTTATGCTTGAAGTGAAGTCTATAAAACAGCGATGAACTGGACAGAGTTTATATTTGATATGTACAGCAGTATTTTCCAGTGTTTTCAGTTAATAATAGATTAGAAGATTTCTATAGTGCTATTCAAGGCACCCAAAGCACTTTATATTATTGATCCATTATTCATTCACTCTCACATTCTCACTCTGGTGGTGGTAAACTACATATGTAACCACAGTTGCCCTGGGGCAGACTGACAGTTCGTGCCTACAGTCCCTCCAACCATTCATACGTCAGTGCGACTGACACTGGAGGCAAGAAGGGTGAAGTGTGTTGCCCAACGGACTGACGAGAACAGAGCGGGACTCGAACTGCCAACCCTTCGGTTAATGGATGACACACTCTACCTCGTGAGCCATGGCTTCCAATGTTGAGTTGAGATATTGGTGTTTAATTGCTGGCTGTATCTGGACGTGCAGCAGGCACCACAGAAACAAGTATTAAGAGAATGCCTAATCCCGCCCCTATTTTGTGCCAATCTCAAGTTTCTATGACAACCTGTTCTTGAATTAGAGCCAATAATGTGATTTTAATATGATGTATATATGCATCAGTGAGTGTAATATGATGATAATATCCAGTATTGATTAAGTTATAGTGTGATGTGTCTATGCTTGACACAAACGGTGTTACAGAAGTTAATTTTGCGACATGTCACCTTTGACCTCCAGAGATCTCAAAAACTATTGGCCGTAGGTGATAACACCAATTATGAGAATTGTAGAAATCTTCATTCCGTATTGTTTGGTACCAATCTGAAAGTTCTGTGACCCTCCGTTCTTGAATCATGATTTTGACCTTTTAGTTAACTGTGACCTTGGCCTTTGACCTTTACTCAAATGGATCATTGCATCTGATGCACACCAGCTTTGTGTATATGCCCATGTCATTTTATGGTGATATCTCAAGTCTTCATTGAGTTATATAGCATGATATGTCTCTGCAGAAACACACACAGATACACAATAATCTCCCCCAACTAGATTAATGACAGTGAAACTTAATGTAATTAATTCAAGGGGTTGGGAGATTTCTGGCCCATTACATATTATACATATGTAAAGTCTAACAAGTATAATGTGACAGTGATGATTTTTGGTGGCAAGGATTTTGCTGTGGTGCTGCACCATGGGAAAACCTTACCAGCACAAATGTTGTTTAATATTTTTCGAGTTTTGTGCAGGCTCGTTTCAAATGTATTTTTTATTTTTTATTATGTGTTAATGTAACTGGAGACATGGGACTTTGTGATCAGTAGAAAAATATAAAGAAAGGGGTAAGAGGACAAGAGTATATAAAAGTTATATTTAATCCTGTTCTTTTCAAATGTTTTGTTTCTGTTACATTTCCTGTTGAGTTTTTTTATATTCTAAATAAATAAATAACACAACATAAAATACAAATGTCAGCCCAGAATGATGCCAAAATGCAGAGATAAAAGGGGGAAAATTGTGATTGTTATTCAGATTGCTTCTCATGAACCTCTAACTACATCACAGCTAGTTGTTCTTCTGATCGATCGAGTCAAGCCACAGTTTTTCTGTGTCAAAATCAGCCCGTTCCTTCATTTTCCAACCATCAAACCCAGGTATACTTGGGTTAATTCTCCTGTCAGATCAATCGACCAAGGTAATGATGAAGATCCTAAGAACCTTCCACGGATGATGCTACAGGCCGTGTGTAATAGGATGTGTAAAATGCAGACTCTGAATTTCCCCACAAGGATAAAAGTGTGATTTATCCTCCATTAGATAGTATCATGGATGAACGTCCCCAGCATACAGGTATGATCAAAATCTTAAAAGGCCAGTTAAAAAAGTGCAAGAATTCCCATTTTGCTGTGTTGGATCTTAAGAATATTCTACATAGTTTAAAAATGCCAAAAAAAAAAAAAAAAAAAATGGGAATAGGCAATTAGAATGAAATAATCAGTTTATCAGCTGATCAAAAGTTTAAGACCACAGCTTTTAATACTCAAAAAACTTTTGGGGATGGATGCCAAGGGAAGTTAAGAAAATTAAACATCAGTTCCAGACTGTGGATTCAAAATGACGGTCTGTCTTCAGCAGCGACGGCATGTTGCTTATGCAGCTCAACAATCTGACCACGTTCAAAAAAAAAAAAAAAATAGACGTTGCCATCAGGAGGTCATGACTGTGTGAATTCCTGACAGAAAAGGACATTGAATCCACACTTTTGCAAGTTTCCACTTTTAAAGTCTGTGATTGACTGATTAATTGAAACCTTCATTTGTCCCCGAAGGGAAATTCAGTCGTCAGTTCAGCAGAACAGTTAAAAATAAGTAAAGATGAAGAAGTTAAAACATAAAAGAACATAATACAAATACAAAGTGCAGTGTACAGGTACTATGCAACATGCAGAATATGTAGAAGGCAGGGTCCTAGGTCCTCACCCCCCCCACCCACCCTCCATTGGCAGCGCCTGGTTATAAAATCTGATTTCCATAAACATAAATGACTGTCCAAAGCCAGGTGGGAATGAACAGCCTATTTCAGTTTATTTTCAATTAACTGCCTACTCAGGTTTTTTTTTCCTTTTAATGTATCACTGCCATTTCTTCTTTTCGCATTCTGAAAAAATCTACTTAGAACCTTCTTTGGATCCAACAGTGCAAAATGTAAGTCAACTGGTCTTAACCCATAAAGAACCAAACTTTTAGCCTGAGCCCTGATCCACCCTAGTATGACACCTGTTTGTCTGTAACACTGTCTGCATTGTGACCTTGACCTTTGACCTTTACTCAAATGGATCATTGCATCTGATGCGCATTATACCCATGTAATGTCATGGTCATATCTCAAGTATTTATTGAGCTATAGCATGATATGTCTCACACACACACACACACACACAGATTACAATAATTTCTCCCGACCAATGTTGGGCGACATTAATAAACTGTTGATGCATAAATCCTATCAATCCAGCTAAATAACTGGTGTAAAATGCACGTTGTGATATTTTCATAGTCATCACATATGACCCATTTGAGCTCTGTAGTTACCGTGGAAACACCATAATCTTCTTCAACATTAATTAGTAAGTAAAACCCATAGAGTTGGATCAATGACAATGGATGGAAACACTCGTTTATGTCCAATTAATGGTATATTTTCACCATACTGTTCAGTTCTTTTAATATATATATATATATAATAAACTTTTTAATTTATTTGGAGTTTTTAGAAACATCTTCATGATCAGTGAATTAGACATAGGAAAATAGTTGATTTTCACAGGGAAAATGCTAAATTCTGAGGCTAATATTATAATAAATGGTGAAAAATCTATTAAAAATTGTTACATAAAGAGTAAATAATAATAATAATAATAATTTGGAACTCCAACAAAAGTCACACTGGGTCCTTAAAGGTCAAGGTTTTAAGCAGGTGTGTATGTAAAAAGAAATCTTTTACTGTAGTCCACGTTTTAATCTCAGCGCTAACGGAACATTTGGCATTCCCTGCCGGAACAGACAAAGATGGAACATGTGGCTGATAACGTGTATCACAGTATCACAACTGAAAAAAAGATGAAAAATAGCCGTACTCGTCATAGTGAGTCATAACTGTCAGTGATGAATGCCCACACCTACTGCGGAGTCATTTGACCTCAGACTGAAGACCGACTGCACCTGACTCAAGCCTTTTAACACTGAACATAAAAGCCTGATGCAAGTGTGTTTTTGTCTGGTGTCAAAGGAAGGGGGGGGGGGGATTGTTGTGATAATTGTACGTTAAGGTTGTAGATGCTGAGTGGGATGAGACAAGAATTTCCAAACTGATATACTAATCATGTAATCTCTTTATTTTGAACAAATCTCTAATGTCTGACTATTGAATAGTCTGAGAATATAGGAATATAGTGACTGCGTTAGGACTCAGGAAAAGAAAATTACATATTGTTAGATAGGCAAGAAATTTGTTTGTAGGGGCGGCTGTGGCTCAGTTGGCAGAAAGGGTCATCCAACGACTGAAGGGTTAGCAGTTCACGTCCCGGCTTTGGCTGTCCGCATGTCGAAGTGTCCTTGGGCAAGACACTGAACCCTGACTTAGGCTCCTTGTAAGACTAGCAGAACCTAAGGGCTCGAATATAGTCTACGCATATGCAACACGAATGATTGCAGAAAGTATGAGCATGCGTAAAAAAACCCAAAAACATTAGCCTTAGCCTAATAGCATTAGCATTAGCCTACCACTGCTTGGTCCTGTTAGCATGTAGCCACAGGTTGAATAATTTTTTTTTTTTTAGCAAATGTACCAAAGTAGTGTAATTATTAGGCTACATCTACCTTCACATGTCCAGGTGCATATGCTGTTAGTTTAGTTTTTGTATGAGTTTAAGTTTGTTCATATATTTTATCTTCCTCACCTTCATATTCAAGGCTACACAAAGTTAAGCAATGATAATATTTGATGTGTGATTATATATGTAACACAGAGTCCTGCACGGTTCTGATTTTTACATACCGCAACCGCCCGTACCCGTCATGTTTAAACTCATATCCGACAAAAAAAAAAAAATCTGCACCCGAACCGACTCGCTATAAATGAACCCGATAGCCGACCCGAACCCGAAATAAAATGTCAGATAGCCAAACTTAAATACAAACATTTATTGCCACGAATATACTGAACAGTGACATATCCAAGGCAGAGCCAAATAAAAATGTTGTTAGCCTTTTAGCCTATGAACCGCAAATTAGACCCGCGATCACCCACGTCCGGCCCGAACCGAACCCGTATCCGACACAGCACAACATTTTTCACCCGTTTCGTGAAAATTTGCGGTTCACCCACGGGTCACCCACGGGTACCCGAATCCGTGCAGGACTCTGATGTAACATGTTTGGAAAAAATGTATTAAAAAAATGTCAGTCTTTAAACAACAAAAAAAGAAACTGAATTGAATTGAAGCAACTCCGAATCAAGGCATATGATTCTAAGTTGCCTTTCATTGAAAACACTGAGTTGCCTGCATGGATTAACTGATGTGACTGCTGCATGTTGGGGACTGCTGTCACTACACTGGACAATGGAGTGTTCATGACTAAAGGAGGAGAGGAGTACTTGAACAGAGAGCCACTCAGAGATTTATCTGTGGTAAAGAGGCTCTCTTATCAGTAATGGGTCAAACACACACAATTCAGTGGCAATTTCAGTAATCAACCAGATACAGCTAAGCAGATGAGAAACAAAAAGGGTGCAAACTACGGGATGTGACGTTTAGTCCAAAACACTAGTCGAAATTCACTAGAAACTATTGGAATATTATTCACAATTCAAACCTTACAACACCAAAAAGGTACACAAGGGACTTTCCAAAATGAGATAAAAACAAATAACACTTATAAAACAAGGATAAAACGAGTTATAAAACCAAAACAACAATGTAAAAGAGGAAATAGAAATATTCGAAAATCATGTCCAATCCCCAGTACAAACTAGGGCTGCACAATATTAGAAAAAAATATATATATTGAAAATATATATTATGATTTGACAAAATGCTCAGTAATAAATAACAGCTGTGTGGTGACGACGGAAACAGTCAAACAGATTAGTGTTCGACACACAACATACGTTTCAGTGTCATCCTTCTTCTAACTGAAATAATTAAGATAAAATTACCCATTAAAAATAAATAAATGAAAATTTTAAAATATGAATAATAATAATATTCTTGAAAACAATAATAAAAATTAAATAAAACAAATGAATAAGTAAATAAGACAAATAAATAACTACATTTAATAAATAAAAATAAGTTACAAAAATAATAATATATTTAATGCCCTCACTGTCACTTTTTTTTGTCATTTTTAGGTTGTTTCTTTTTTTTTTCTCCCCTCAACTTTGTCACTGTGTACATCTTAATCCCAACTAGCATTACTACCATCATTATCACCACTTATTATTACCATTTCCATTTTTCTAATATAATTATTAATTTATTTTATTATTTATTTATTCATCTTCGTTATCTATGCCTATACGTGGGCTTTTTTGGCCATTTGCTGCATTGTGGGTGGGTTTTCTTTGTTAAAAATTAAAATAATAATAATAATAATCCAATTCAAGATATTGTATTCTGTGCTTTCTTGAATAAAAATAGACTTACAAAAAATTTAAATAATTTTAGGACCTGTGATGTGACTATAGCGCACACGTCCATTGCGATACCAATGCTTAAACAATATACGATTGTGCAGCTCTGATGCAAACTCAACTGCTGCGGATCACATTTCAGGATCTCATGTGACCATTTCGTCTTCCTTGTTCCTTATAAATGTAACATAAGCGGTATAGCCCCAGTGTCATCCAGCAGTCGTCAGTTTTCCAATCTTACACAACACGTACCGGTCTTTGCTGTGCCCTGGGGCGCCTTACAGTTGGCCGGCTGCTTTTAAAAAAGAACCGAGCTGCTTGGTTTCATGGGAAGGAGGAAGCCAAAAAACAAAAAAATATATATAAAAATACCTCAAGAAATGCTCCAACATCCTGTTGTTGGGTTTGCTGCAAACACACAAAGGATGTAAAACCACTGAAAGTGAGGAGAGGAAACACTTCAGTAGCAGATGTCTCTTTGTGGCTTTACATATCAAAAGAACGAGGGGAGGAAAAAAAAAAAAAAAAGAAGAAATGACAACAACATGTCTGCTCATTTAAAAGACAGGGTGCATCCATTAAGGTTTTTTTTGGTACTTTGATGGTTACTTGGGTTTACGGACGCGCTTCATATCCATATCATCATATATTATACATCCCTCTCAGTCCACCTTCAGCTCTGTTGTTTCTGCAGGGTTGAACTGAACATACATATTTACATACATACATACATACATACTTAAATACATACATATTTAAGTCTAAAAGTTTCTCTTTTTCGTCAGATACAACAAGGAAATAAAAGAAGTGTGTGCACCAGCTTCAAAAGACACACAATAAATGGAATTAAATGGGCTCTAAAGGTTAGAATCTGTATATATTACAACTGCCTGTCTTCATGACTAGAAGCAGCACAAACAGTTAGAAAAAGTGTTCAATGAAACCTTGAAAAGTGGCACATATATGAAATAATTAGATCAGAACAGTAAAATATGACCATAATTACCTATGAATAATATAAACTGTAGATGTTAATGTAAAAAAAAAAAGGCAAATTACATGAAAAAACAAACTTTTACAAAAACCTGAATAAATACCTGAACAAATATGAACCAGCTGAAATATCTGAAGAGAAATAAGTGTTATAATTGTACAGATATTCTGCCTGTTATTAAGTGTTTAGTGTATTT
Source organism: Siphamia tubifer (assembly GCA_020466265.1). Lineage (NCBI taxonomy): Eukaryota > Metazoa > Chordata > Actinopteri > Kurtiformes > Apogonidae > Siphamia > Siphamia tubifer. The sequence continues at coordinate 45,207,125 of CM035804.1, forward strand.
TTTAATTGAAATTTAAGTTGTTCTGCACATGTGCAAATGACAAACTGATAGACTGAGGCAGAAAATGGTTAAAATGACACTAGTTTTTCTTAAGTCATGTCAAGTTGTTGATATTATTCACATTTTGAAGGAAACATTATAGATGTAAACATTATCATAATGTCATTTTACTCTTTTTCACTGTCATTTTATTGGCCTGGCCCTTTTCAGATTACATTGGGCTGAATGAGGAACTGAACTAAAACAACTTTGACACCCCCCCGCTATAGAAGACAATAGTGATTTCCCATTTACGTTGACTGAGGTTCCTTGTCCTTGAACACACCAGCCATTTCATGCGTAATACGTCTGTGCCACCGTCTATAATAATGATCCCTCTGTGCCTACGTTCAGGTCTTTCCAAACCGAGGCTAATTTAGGGTGTGTGACGGCAACAATTTGGGGGCATGCAACTCCCAGATGCCAGCCTACATTCTGAATCACACACTTCTACTTCAGTTAGTCAACATTTCTGAGAATGACTTTGCACAAAGCTCAAGCCCAAACACATTGTCTTATCCTACGTTCAATGTGTGGGTGGAAAACATTTGTGATGGAGACAAATGTAGTAAGAGTAAAGACTTGGCTTTTTTCCCAAAATGAGTGCGAGCGCTACACCTTAATGATTAGCAACGCATATGCTGTGGGTGGGGGAATTGAATGTCCCCTCCTGCAAAAATATGGCCTTTTACCTAAATTAGTAACTTGAACCCCCACACTAGGAATGTGTGGGGTGCACACTTGAAATCTGAACTGCACAAAGAAGAGCTGTTTTTTTTTTTTTTTTTCCCTCCACTGTAACTGCACTGAAAATATCTCACCGTAATGATGTTGCATCATCTATATCCAGGTCCATTTTCTGCAGGAGTGAGTAAAAATCGACCACGGAAAAATTGCAGTGGTAGGCTTTATGAAAACATTTTGGCTGTTTAGCTCATTAGGCCGACTGTATATACTATGCACATCTTCTGCAACATTACCACCGCATACAAAAACTTGAGAGACTCGGGGTAAAAAAAAAAAAAAAAAAACCCAAATCTTTGTTTCATTGTCTAAAGAGACTGTCAAAATGTAGTATTAAACTTATAGATAAGCCCAGACTGTTTTAAATAGGTGGATGTGTAGCTTCTGTCTTCTGTTGCTTACTTACTGCTTGTTTTTTTGAGGACTCGACTCAACCCACAAGGCTGCAATTTACGCATTCCTGAAACGCTAAATCTTGGAAAGTGTAAAGTCACACAATGTCAGCTGGTCGGCAGAATGTGTGGCGCATTTATTATATAACACGAGTCTGGCTTTACTGGCTCTACCTGTCTCAGAGAATGAAAGCTGTAGAGGGAGGGGAGAGGAGGGGCAGCTCAAAAATCGACAGGTAATAATAATAATAATAATAATAATATGCCTTGAACAAGCACAACACACACTAGCACCAAATATTACTTTCATAACAACCCCCCCACCCACCACCATCTCATCAAAACACAATCCTCAGACCCTGGATATGAGCCATAATGGAGCTAAAACGCTCTCTGTGTGATCAACGTAGTTTTCAGGAACCATTTACATCTTGAGTAATTGTGTTTTTGACCGGCTAATGCGCGTGTCGCTATCCAAAACCTGACCCCAACAAATAAACACACATACATATACACACACATATATATATATATATATATATATATATATATATATATAAAGTAGCACCCTCCTGGAAAACTGCACCGCCCTGAAAGCTCACTCTCACCACGCTGCTGAAATGGCATTTGAGGTGTTGCATAATGGTTGGCAACCTGACTGTAGAAAGGCAGACTACAGCCCCTGAAGTCGAATTATAGCCAAAACGATGACTCAAGGTGTGGAAATCTAATCACAACAGAGAGGTTTAGGGTCAGCTGGGTTCAATGACTAGTATTGAAGTGAAGCATTAACCAGTTTTTTGGAATAAGTATGTATCTGGAGTAAAAAAAGAAAAAAAAAATCAGGTCTATAGGTTGTTTTTAAAAGGTCAAGATTGGACCTGCCTAAGAAAATATGATTTAAAATACTATTGGCAGCCCTTGATGAGTCCTTTCCTTCTTATTTTGTTTTAATAATGTATTTGTGTTCTGAATTTTTACTTTATTTTATGTATCGTACTACTTTTACCACCTATTGCTTCATTAGCTGCTAGTTCCCTTTGTCCTTGTATTGCTTTTAAGGGTTACACATTCACTATTTTTATGAGATTTTATGCCACAGGTGTCAAGTATAAGATCTGGGGTTCAAATCCGGCCCACCAAAGTGTCCAATCTGGCCCGTAGGATGAATAACAATTAAAACATTAACGGTGCAAAAATGATTTTAACTCATGTTTTATATACAGAATAATTAGATCTCAATTGACGAGTAAAATACTATCATAATTACCTAGAAATAATGGAAGCCAACCATAAAGTAATTTTCCTTTCTATTTTAATGTAAACTAAACTAAAAAAAAAAAAAGACTAGCTTTTTACAGAAAATGTGAATAATCTGAAATACAGTATTTGTGGAATTTTACCAATATTCAGCCTGTTACTAAATGTGTATATTTGTCGATTTACTGTGATCTGTAAGTTGTGATGCAAATATATAAATGATACACTAAAGCATAATATTCTCAACATTATACTTATTTTTCTTCAGAATTTGCAGGTTGTTCATATTTATTCATGTTATGTTCATGTACAGTTTGTAGATGCATATATTTTTGTTGGAGAATTTAGCTTTTTTTTCCCCCACTCAAACACACAGAAAACTGTGGCGTTGACATAATTTTAGACATTTTTATCCTATTATTTTACTGGTGGAGCCCACTTTATACCATTTCAGTCCAGATCCGTCATTGGCTGACACTTAAAAAGCCAAAACTACCTATAGAGACGTACATTTTACAGTGAGTGTTGTCCTGACCTCGTAAACAGTCCAACACTGACAAAGCTAACAAGATTTCTCAGGTAATAAGGAACTGACAGTAATTGACTTTTAACTACTGGTTAAGTGGCTTTAAGGTACCGGTGTTGTATTTCTATGTGAACTGGGTCTCAGACTGCATAATCTCCTTAATTTGAGGTGTTGCTCCAGAACAGAGTTTTATACAGCGTCTTCAGGGCCTGGATGTTTGCCTGACACACATTCCATACTGGAAATCTACAGCTGCTGTTTATTGGTTACATATACTTTAAAAGAAAAAAAAAGAAAAAGAAAAAAAAAAAAATATATATATATATATATATATATATATTTTTTTTTTATTATTATTCGATTTATTTGAACATTAAAACAATAATAATAATAATAATAATGAAAAAGAAAACACAGTAAAAAAAAAAAACAACCAAGCATGTTCAAAAGGAGTGGGTGGAAGTTAACACCCCTTCTTACTGTATCAACTATTTTACTACTACTACTACTACTTTGGTGATTATTGCAGAATTTAAGACTTCATCCACTAAAATTTAGTACCACAGTGGTCGTAAGGAGCGACCCACTGCAGTCAACAAAACAATATAGCTGCATTATCTTTAAAGATTTACATTATTTCAAGTGAAGCCGTTTATTGTATCAGAGGTTGTATATCACAGTCTGTACAGGCTCAGTTTCTATAAGATTTATAGAGTCAAAGAAAGTGACAATGTGATGAAAACTGGAAAAACTGTTGTAGTTTTAACCAGACGCAACTAAGTGAGAGAGGAATGGAGTTTGATAGTGAAATCACAACATTTCTGCTTTGAGGCTTATGAAGGTATCAAGTCATCATATGATGTTATTATCTGTGCCAAGTTGCCGTTTGTTGATGCATAGCTCAGGCTGAACTGTGACAATTCTGATCTTGTTTGGAATTTTCCAAACGGATCTTAAGTGCAGCTATTGACGCAAATTGTACAGAAAAAGGAAGTGACACCAGGTTTTACTGTCACTGTTTGTTGTATAAAACCAGAACTAAGCTAACAGAGCAATAATGTAAACCAAAGTCATTTTAGTTCAGGGGCCACATTCAGCCAAATATGATCTGACAAGAGCCAGACCAGTAAAATAACAGTAAAAAGTTACAAAAATTACATTATGATAATGTTTACATCTATAATGTTTCAATCAACTTGACACTTCTTAAGAAAAACAAGTGCAATTTTAACAAATTTCTGCCTCAGTCTATCAGTTTGTCATTTGTACACGTGACAAACAATTAACATTTCAATTATAAAAACACAAAACATTTACTAACAGGCAGAATATTTGTAAAATCACACTCTCCAGATATTTCTGGTAGTTCATATTTGTTCAAGTATTTATTCAGGCTTTTATAAAAGAATGGCTTGTTAATATAAAAAATTGTCATGTAATTAGATTTTCTTACGTTAATATCATTTTTTATAGGTAATTACGATCATATTTTACTGCTCTGACCCAATTGAGATCTAATTATTCTGTATGTAGAACCTGAAGTAAAATCATTTTTATACTTTGAATAATATTTTGGGTTGGACATGGCTCAATTGGTACAGCGGGTCGTCCAATAGCCGAAGGGTTGGTGGTTTGAATCCCACTCTGTCTGAGTCAGTCCGTAGTGTCCTTGGGCAAGACACTTTAGCCTCCTTGCCTCCAGTGTCACTCACACTGTTGTATGAAATTTTGGTGGCGGTCCAAGGGGCTGTAAGTGCAAAATGGCTGCCATGATTCTGTCAGTCTGCCCCAGGGCAACATACGTAGTTTACCACCACCAGAGTGAGAATGTGAGAGTGAAGGGTCATTAATCCGAAGTGGCCGAAAAGCCATATATGAATCAAATCCATTATTATTATTATTATTATTATTATTATTATTATTATTATCATCTTATCCTACGGGCTAGGTTGGTCCTGTTGGCGGACTGGATTTGGCCCTCGGGCTTTATGTTTGACACCTGTGATGTAAACCATCAGTTGACGCAGCATGTTAAGAATTACAAGACAGTTTTATATTGAAACAAAACTACTGGCTGGTGGCTTTGACCCAAGTGATGAACATTTTCACCTCAATTGAAAAAAAGGACGTTTGACGAAAAGACAAAGCAGTGATGTTTGGCGCTTACTTACATAACACTTAAATGGATTGCTTTGCCTCTTTGTTGGCATTTCTGTTTGTCTGTGAGGGCACCGAGTTCACAGTCTACTGCAGATAAAACACTGATAAAACTATGGATAAGCACCTTTGAATAATCTGGACTAACACTGTAATCTATTTGTCTATCCTATATATAGTTATTTTAATCTGTAATACTATCCGCTGCTAAAAAATGTAAAAAAAAATCTGTTATGTTCCTTGTTAAGTAGAAAACCAGTGTGATGACTGCGGCATAGAGCTGAATCAAGGTAAAACAAATCCAGCGGTGGATTTTCTTACAAAATCAGAATGTCTAATAGAACAACCAAAGTGCCTTATCATCATGAACACAATAACATATTCAGCAGAGATCTTATGGAGAAAAAAAAAAACAAAACAAAAACCACTGCAGTAATATTTTTCAGTACATGGCCAAGCCAAGGTCAGACGGCACCATGAAAGGCTTAGATAAACATTAAGCAACCAAACTCTCCACTGAGAGACCGCCTGTGCTATGAGTCTGTCATCACACCAACACATTCGCCGTCTTTCCTTTTCTATATAAAGTGCTCTCATGTAGTATGTATGTATGTGTTCACATGTACTTTCATGTGTGTGTATTTTTGATGTGTGTGTGTGTTCTCCCCCTGGACTGGAACGGTGGTACGTCATTCTAACCTCCTTCCTTTGCAGTCTTAGTAAACTCATCTCCTCTTTCCTAGTCAGTCCCTTGTGTCCATGGGCAAGGCACTTCACCCTCCTTGCCTCCAGTGTCACTCACACTGGTGTATGAATGTTTGGTGGTGGTCAGAGGGGCCGTAGGTGCAAAATGGCTGCCACGCTTCTGTCACTCTGCCCCAGGGCAACTGTGGATACATATGTAGTTTACCACCACCAGAGTGTGAAAGTGAGAGTGAATGAATAATGGGTAACTAATGTGAAGAGTCATTGTGGCACGTCATCGTAACCCCCTTCCTTTGCAGTCTTATGTCCTATTAGAAGGAGATGAGTATTATCTATGGACCACTGGTAATTTGCAATTATCCCCGTACCTCTGTGTTATTGTTTGGCACATTCGGATGGGATAAACAAAGTCTGTAATTCAGACATTTTGCATATGTCGTAAATTCACAACATCCTGTTTGGTCTCAATACATTAATAAGGTAGTATGAAAACATAAGAATAAAGGGGGTAAAAGCCATTGGCAGGGATGCAGTCTGTAAATTTGCCCCAACGCCTTCAAGATAAGAGCGGGGTAGGTGCAGATGAAAACAGTCTCCAGATTACACAATCGGCAGTTCTTAGCGGAGGCCTTCCCTCTGGAAAACGTCCGACTGAATCTATAGCGACAACTTCAGATTGTTATAAATATTCAATATCATATATTGAATATAAATATAAATATGGTGTGACCATATCTTCCTTTTGCCACATGCTACCATACAATTTAAGCCACTTCCTCCAGAAAAAGACAAGAGGCGCGCAATTGAAATCATGTTCATTCACACAGAACTTGAATTATCACTGGACATCTGTTTTTCGCCCAAACACAGTAGGTAATTTGCGGTGGAATTATTACTGAGCAAATCACAGATGTGGCGCATTCACACTGGACCAAGAACTCAGACATTTTCCGTAATTATTCCCAATTACCAGTGGTCCATAGATAATCCTTATCCCGTGCGAATAGGGCATTAGTAAATCATTCCTTCTTTTCTGCTGGTCACTTTTAGAGTGTGTTACTGCTTTGTAAAAATAAAAAATAAAAACCACATCTTTCTACAGTTTTCAACTAATCTGGAGACACGAGTGACTTGATGCGCTTATTCCCCCGATGGGAGTGAGTGCTTTCGAAGACAGAGTGCATCACGTAGCCCATGAGAGATAAAAAAAAAAAAAAATCCATGTGACATACTGTATTTAATGTTCCCCGTGTGTGTTTTTCTGCATGTTGGCAGACGAGCGGCACAGTTGAAGAAGCTATACAGCTGCTGCGATACGACCAGAAGCATGAAACTGGAGAGAGAATCAATAGCACAAAATGAGAAGGAACTTAATGCAGAGGTGTACGGGTTGGATCTGATGCATATATATATGTATTAGGGCTGCACCATATGAGGACAATCCTTTCTGTTCAATAGCGTCATTCAATATGTAATAAGAAAATGACTTGCAATGAATTTTTTAAAAAGTGCAGAACATGCAACAAATCATGATTACACATTTTATTTCTGCTTTACACTATGCACTTTCTATAAATACTACTGTAATTAAATTCTTTATTCTATACAGTTATCAGTATTTACACTTTTAACCCTTCGCTGCATACGGGTCACTCCAGTGGGCAGTTCTTCTCCAGTTCTTCTCTTGTATATTCATGGGTTTTGTTGTTTTAGTTCCATATCAGTCACTTCATATCATTACTGTAACTGGTCTGTTCTTAATACTTGATCTGCATTAACAGTTTTACCTGGAAATACATTTCTTGTTGTTATTAGACTGTAATTAACAGTCTCTTCTTAAACAAAAACTGCATTAAAAATGTTTTATTTCATAGTGTTCTAATATTGCGTTTTAAATACATGTGTTTTTTGCTTCCAAGCTTAAACACGTGGAGATTTTTGTACCTCTATTAAAAAAAAAAGGTTAATTAAAAAAACATTTTAATCACACTGATTTTTTCCAGGTTTAAAGAATAATTAAAAACACTTCGAAGAGTTCATATGCCATTGCACCAAACTTACTTTGTTTTTATTTACCTCACTGATTGTTTGTTTTACTTACGTTAATGCTGCTGTTGTTATGAAGCAATTTCCCAATTGTGGAATCAATAAAGTACTTCTATTCTATTCTAAATACTGGTCTTATGTCCTTGTTTATCAGGTACACAATTAAAAAGATGACCTCAAAGCACAGGTGTCAAACATAAGGCCCAGGGGTCAAATGCGGTCCGTCAAAGGGTCCAATCTGGCCCTTGAGATGAATGTGTGAAATGCAAATATTACACTGAAGATGTTAATAGTCAAAGAAGATCAAATCAGTTCAGGTGAATTTAATCTAAAGTGGATGAGATGAGTAAAATACTGTCATAATAACCTAGAAATAATAGAAACAAACCTTAAACTAATTTTCCTTTCTATTTTAGTGTAAAATAACATTTGAAAAACACTAGCTTTTTACAAAAAAACCCTGAAATACAGTATTTGTGGAATTTTATCAACATTCAGCCTGTTAATAAATATGTATATTTGTCGACCTACTGTGATCTGTAAGTTGTGATGCAAATGTATAAATGATAAACTAAAGCATAACATTGTCAACATGACACTTACTTTTTCTTAAGAATTTACAGGTTGTTCATGTTATGTTCACGTACAGGTTGTAAGTAAAAAAAAAAATTTATTGAAGAATTTAGCTTTTTTTCCCCCCACTCAAAAACACACAAAACTTTGGTGTTTTAGACATTTTTTATCCTATTATTTCTATTATTCTACTGGTGCGGCCCACTTTATACCATATTAGGCTGAATGTGACCCCTAAACTAACATGACTTTATGGTGTACTCACACCGACTTCTTTTGGTCCCTTTAAAAACAAACCACAGTTATTTTCCCTGGAATATTCAGACTTTTTTTTAGGTGTGAATACAAACATGGGAACTCTGATATGATTCAAACAAGTGAACCGATACCACCTAGAAGAGGCTTCCAAATGCACTCTGGCAGAGTTCACTTCTGGTGTTACTAGAACCTGCCTAGAGCAAAAACAAACCAAAGAACCGTGAACATTTTTGTGCTTCACAAGCCACTGTAGCTGCTGGAAGTAACCTAGCCTCATGAGGAGTCAGAGCTAATAGAAGCAGCCATGAGCTGTGGACAGACATGGAGGAAGGAGGAGATTGAATGCCTCATCGACATTTGGTCTCCTGCCCGTGTTATGAAATTGGCTCCGATTGAGCCGTTCTTGAAAGTAAACATTATTTTCGTACGCTTGTGTCTGTAAAAATAGAACACGTATTCCAAAAATCTGAACTGCATGTATGGGCCACAGTGCCAGTGCAGGTCATCACATGTGTGCTTCTTTTTACAAATTTTGCTCGACCAGTGAAAAGTACAAATGCAATTAGACTCGAAACGGAAAAAAAAAAGTAGAATAAAAGTCAGCATTCAATCCAAATTAAAAAAGCAGATCAACAGACTTTCCAGGTGTGAATAGACCCTGAATTAACCCCAGTGTCCATTAAGAAGCTTGTGCTGATGTATAGTTTGTGTTAGTTGTTTGATAAAACCAGGTTGTTACACTGAAAATAATCAATTTCAGTGATAAAAATGTAATATAATTTGTTAAGATTGATTGAAAAACAAGTCACCCTATAAAAAAAAACTCCCTTAGTCATACAGAATGTCCTTCAGGATTAATTAAGAATCTATCTATCTATCTCTTTTTTTTTTTTTGCTTAAATCACCTCTTATTAATGCTGACCATCTCTGGTAAAACTTTAGCTAAACATATCATGGTCTTTATGTTCATAAGACAATGGCCTTTGTCAATAAACTGGTGAATCAATGTTGTTGAGGAAAACTGTTTCCATGGTAACTACAGAGCCTCTGAACCTCCAAAAGGGTCATATGTGATGACCATGAAAAGATGAATGCCTTTGTTTTGCACCGATTACTTATTTATTTATTAGGATTGTTTGTGTTTTCCCCCCAAGAATGTGAAAAAAAAAATAACTTGGGCCATTATTTAAATTGGGACAAAATGGGAAACCTTATAGTTGCTTTATGTTTCCCAAGATATAAGCAAAAGTTGTAACTGAATCTGAAAATTATTCCAATATACAGACAATGTTATTTATAGAATGTCACCTTTTGACCCTATGGTGGATATTGAGCTATATATACTTTTACTTTTATTCTGGGAGCATTTTGGCCAGTGTTATCAGCAGACTGGATGGAGGGAAAGGAACCAAGACAGGTGTTATCTTAAAAATGGAGTTAGCAAATGTTGGCAAACCACCAGCTCCCACCAGAAAATAGACTCCAATAGTGAGTCCACATGAGTACGCACAGGTATTCTAGATAGCACCTTTAATTTCCCCTGCTACTATCATTTGTCTAAACCCCACAAACCATCTCTTGAAATTAAAAAGTATCTGAAAAATAAGTTATGGTAGTAAACAAGTATAAATCATCATCATCATCATCATGTCCTTGGCCAAATAAGTTTTGGCTGTGTTAGTATTTCTCTGTAGGTGTTTTATCTTTTAATCAGTACACTCTGAAAAATTGATGCAAGTAGTATTTTTTCCTTTTCTTTGTGCTGCACAAACGAAACTGAACGTGGCAAACAGACAATAACAGGCCTTTATCTAATAAGCGAGGCAGTGTTTCCACACATTAATGTCATTTTTAGGGCATAATGTCTTTGTAGGATGCAAAGTGTTTTGGCTTCCTGCAAAGGAAAGGTTGTAACTCAGAGACAATACATTTCGGATTATAACTATAAGCCTGTACAATACATTATTTTAGCCCACCTGAGGGGAGATAAGACAGAGTGACAGAGGAGGACACTGTGTTCAGGTGGAATAACACACAACTGCAGGAATGCTGTGTTTGTCTAGTAGCCTGGTTTCATGGCCCTGCCTATAATCTGACTGTACCCTGAGGGGGACCTGCTGCTTAAAATGGAAATAGCAGGGCACTAAGTGACCTTTCAGAGCTCACTCTGGGCATGTTATGTTTGGAGTGCACATACAACACTGTGCATCTGCTGAATGAAGAAAAGGAATATGAGGTAAGGCGAGGGGGAAACAACAATTACAGCAAGTCTGATGACATAAACACAGGTTGAAAACTGTATTTATGCAACCGTGGAGCAGCTGCAAACACTTTGTGACATACACTACAACTGTTTATATCAAAAAGCAAGAAAGAAAGAGTTAAAAAACCTGCATATAGACTTAAGAAGTCACCGCTGAGATCGTTAATTGTTATGGTGGATGTGAGCCACACGTTGGATTTTGCAGTAAAAACAGGAAACGGTATTTTAATAATACTAATAACAAAGCATGATACTGACAGTAACACAATATATTGGAATAAATACAAAAAAAATACACCTTACCTGGCTTTCTGAGAAAACGCCGTCTTGATAGTGTAACCTCGGGAATAGGTTGAAAAGATGATCTCCTGAATTGGATTAACGATGAGACGACCAAACAGTCAGGCAGAGGAGGAAGAGGAGGAAGAAGAAGAGGAGGGTCTGACACAAGGGGTGATGCCCATGTTCAAACGGTGGGGTGGAAACATTTGACCCGCTACTGTCGCCCCAGCTCAGGCCCCGGAGAAACACTCCCACCGACGAGCAACGAGAAGAGGAAACAAAACAAAACAAAAACCCTCCCGTAGGTAGAAATACGCACAGGAGCTGCAGCGGAGTCTTCTCTGACACCGGAAGACGTTTCTGTTCTAAACTACGCAGCGTCCGCGCGACACTTTGCTACATTAATCCTCCAAAAACCAATCGGTTGTCCGGCTGCGAACAGAACCGGGGGCGGTGTGTGTTTATCTCTCCGCCGTTTCTGCTGCCGTGCCTGGTAGGAAATCAGCTGCTTTACGCTGGAGGGACGCCATTTGTCCGTGACTGGAGCCTGTATCCTGTCCTGCGCTGCCGCTTAGAGGACAGACCCGGAAGTACAGGCGTTTACAAACTAGAGCTCCCCCTGCTGGTCACAAACCAAAACTCCCCCCGGTGATCACTAACTAGAGCTCCCCCTGGTGGTCAAAGAAGAGAACTTTCCCGTTTTAACGGTTTTGATCACGGAGATTTAAAAAAACAGTGTCAAAAACAACTATTTAGACAAAAAAAAAAAGCCAAAAGTAAGACTATTGGAACCAAATTACAATACTAATTTTCTTTCTCTTTCTTCCTAACTTATTTTTTTAGTCTTGTTTTGCTTTTTTTCTCCATATTATTTATTACTTTTGTAAAAAAAAAAAAAAATGTTAGTGTTTGTTCAATGTGTTGCTTACCTTGTTAATTTTTCTACATTTAGTTTTCCATTTTATTATTTTTCTACGGTTTTTTTCTGTTTGTGTCTCACTTTGTTCATGTTATTTATTATTTTGTTGATAAAATGAACAGTCAGCCAGGGGCCTGATCCCCTGTCAAAATGAACAGTCAGTCAGTCGACTAAAATTATTTTAGTCGACTAAAATATGACAACCACTGTTTTTGTTTTGTTACAACTTATCACTTGTCCCTCGTCATCTGAACCCGCTTTATCCTCACTAGGGTCACAGGGGTCACTGGGGGCCTAATCGAGCTACAATGGGTCAAGGCGGGGTACACCCTGTATGAGTCTCCAGTTCATCTCAGGGCTGAACATATATAGACAAACAATCACTCTCATATTCACACCTATGGGTAATTTAGATTAACCAATTAACCTATCAGTGCATGTCGTTGGATGGTGGGAGGAAACTGGAGAACACCGATTTGGCACAAATTTGACTCCAACATTGCGTGGGGAGGCAGTCTCGAGGGACAGTGAAGGTCTTTGAGACTGCTTGCAGTTTTAATTTATTTATTGCCCGACAGTATATCAGTGGTTCTCAATCTTTTTCTGCCAAACTCCCCCTTTTGAGGTAAAAAAATCTCAATAACTACACAACATTGTAACAAGTATAACTTTTATTGAAAGAAACATCAATATTCTAACAATACTTTTTTGCTTTCCTTCCAGTAATTGCTTGTGCAAATTAAAAAAAATACTTACATTTTTCCTTGAACAATACAAAGGAACTCAACATAGAATACTGTAAACTTCTGATATGTTCATTTTTACTTCATATTACGCTCATCTAGGATTCCTTTTGATGGTACTGACCTTTAGTTTGGCTTAATAATAATAATAATAATAATATATTCCAGACATGTCCAAAGTATTCCACAAAGGGCCACTGTGGCTGCAGGCTTTTGTTCCAACCAACCAAGAGTTCAAACTTTAACCAATTAACTCTCTGAAGACTGAGATCAGTTGATTAATTGCGTCCAGTCTGGTGTGCTGCTGCTGATTGGTTGGAACAAAAACCTGAAGACACTCCGGCCCTTTGTGGAATACTTTGGACATTCCTGATGTATTGGATTCATAAAGCACTTTTTTTAGCCACTCAAACAGCTTTACATTAGTGACCCATTATTCATTCGCTCTCACATGCTCCTTCTGGTGGTGGTAAACTATATACATAACAATAGCTTCCCTGGGGCAGACTGACAGAAGCATGGTTGGCCTCTGACCACCACCAAACATTCTGACTGACCAGGACAGAGCAGGATTCAAACTACTAACCATTCCCTTTCCGGTTGGAGTTATGTTTGAGAGTTTAATTTGTCTCAACATTTGTAAAAGTGTTAAATATTTTGTTAATTTGTTTTCTCAAATGTGCATTTGTCTCTGGACTTGTAAATGTGTTATGGTCATTTTATTTTGTTTTACGATATTTAAAAATGTTTTCTACAATGTAATTTTGTCTAAAGATTTGTAAAAGTGTTTCACATTTTGTAAACTTGGTTTGCACTTCCTGGCCATTAGTTTTTTTTTGTTTGCTTGTTTGTTTTTTAGTTGGAAAACTGTCAGTTGTGCCAGGGCCGGCTCTGGTCAATTTGGTGCCCTAGGCGAGCACCCCTCTTTCCTTTTTGTGGAATTAGAAATTAGCATCTGTCAAAATTATGTAGTAAAAAGTACAAATTATGCAAAAAAAAAAATAAATCAAAGTCATGCAATCAAAAGGCCAAATTATTAGATAAAAAGTCAAAATTATTCGACAAAAAGGCCAAATTATGAGATATAAAATAAAAATTACATGAAAACAGTCAAAATTATGCAATTAAAAGTCAAAATTATGCGATAAAAAGTTTATATTCCCAGTCACTAAGCACACACCTTATAGTCCAGAAAATACAGTATCTTAATATTGTAATTCTGTGGGACTTGGTGCCCTAGGCGGCCGCCTAGTCTGCCTATGCCTAACGCCGGCCCTGAGTAGTGCAAAAATCACACACATAGACGTAACTTCTTTTTGGTCATAAACTTGAGTCTGTTGTGCAAAAATAGAATACTGGTTCTATATCAACTTGCTTTTTTCTTAACAATGTAAAGTCCACAGGAGGCAGAAGAAAGTGAATAATGTAAAAGAAAATGTAGAACAAAGAACACGCCTCGAAGACACAAAAGAGTGTCTGTGATAAATGTTAAATAAATGATAAATGATTAATAAAAATAGTTAAAAAGCAGCATAATAATAAAATAATTGATCAAATCTAATCTTCATCTACACCGGTTATTAACGAATATACAAAGACAGAAAATATTCCAAATATACAAATGAGCACAGGCTCCCTGGGCCTCAGAGCTTCACCAGTCCAGTTTCATGTCAGCTTTACCCCACGTATATTTCCCTCCTCTTTTTAGAAACATCTTCTCGTCAAAGCCGCTGAATAGAATGGCCTGTTGGACGCCCACGTCAAGGATGGACTTGGACGGGTCCTTCCTCCCTTCACGACAGTCAAGGAATCGCATCTAAAGAAAAAGAAAAGCTCATTGAACCTAATTCTGGGAAACAGGTGTGTTTTTTATGCACACTTTGTGTTACAAAAAAAACTTCATATTCTTTTTCAGAATTTAAATCAGGTCATAATTCCATAATAATTTTTACATGATGTTTAAAATTCTGGACACTAACTAAAATGTGCACATTGTAAAAAAAAGAAAATGACCAGACTAGCTACTGTAGCATGTGTCTCCCAAGTGTACATAAAACACACTATTATACTTCCATTATTACAATGTTTGTTTATATACATATACATACATAAACAAATGCATATATATATATATATATATATATATATATATATATATATATATATATATATATATATATATATACACACACACAAGCCATTAAAATAATCATTTAGTGACCTCATGATCAATGGAGATCATTTAAAGGGTAAACAAATGTAAAATTAATGATTATTTCATATGTATCATTAAGGATTTTTTTATTTTTATTTTTTACAAAAATCTAGTCAAATTACAGCCCTCCTGTCGCCAGACCTCAGTCTTAAGGGGGGTTTATGAAATCCACCAGGTGGGCATCGATATTATTAGGTTATTTTTGTACAATATTCACACAGTCCTAATCCAACATTATAATCATCATATTAAACATAACAACATCTCTCTCTCTCTCTCTCTTTCTCTACCAGCATATACATTATTTAATAGTTTCTTTTATAGGTTTGCATTTTACACACACTTGGAGACATATGCTTGTATTTATGAACATTTGACCTCGCTCCAAAAATAATAATAATAATAATGTTAATTAATCAATGTTGGTGTCAATCATTTACATATGCAAGGCTGCAATCTAATAATATGTCATCCAATTTTATGGAGTATTTTGGGGGGAAAAAAATAAGAATTTGGTTTAAAAAAATTAAAAAAAAAAAAAAAAATGTCTGTTTTATTGTACTGAATGTAAAGCATCTTTGAGTGCTATGAAAAATGCTATACAACTAAAATCTATAATTATTATTATTATTACAAACACAGTATTTAAAGGGTTATTAAAAACTTTGACAATTATTGAGTGTTTGCTCTTTTTATTTACAGCTCAAGTTGCTAAAAGGAAAAAAGTAAGAGTTAAAAAAATTAACTTTAGACATTATTACACAAGTCTACATTTTATACACACTTGCAGAAGGGTCTTAATAAGGGTCTTTCTGAACCACATACCTAAGGATTAACCCCCAAAAAAGACCTGAAAACTGCAGAAAGCCAAAAATATCCACTGACATAAAATAACTTCCCAACCTTTAATGCCGTCAGTACACTCGTATAATTTGGCTGAAATGCAGTTTCTTAGGTTTTCAGAAGCAAGAAAAATAATAATGATCCATTTTGACGTTCAGAGACTCTTTATTGAAAATGTGAACACGGTCATTTTCTGCAGTAAAACCTCTTTAGTTTGACAGATGAAAGTGGCTGCAGAAGCTAATTTTCATGTTCAGTTAATGATATATTTTGCTGAAAATCACATTTTTCCCCTTTGAAATTTTAACAGGAAAATCCAAAATGCAGAGAATAATATAAAATGAATGACGATAACTCACACTGTGAAGGTTAAATGAAGAGAAAAGAACATTTTGGGGATTACCATAAAAAAATAATAACTCTATTACACTGTAAAAAGACGATATTTGGACTAGAAATTATAAAAATACACTTGGTAAAATTTTGATTTTTTTTCAGTGTTAAGGGTTAAATAGTTTTAAGTTGCAGTTGAGAATATAATAAAGGAACCAAACTACTTACATATTCATCTAAAATCAGGTAGGAATTCCGCATCTGTCAAGACAACAAGAACAAAACCTCAAATTCTGTTAAAATTAAATGTAGAAAAATACCAGATGATGTTATAATAAAAGATGATAAAGTACTTATCAAAAGGTTAAATGTACAGAAAATGTCATGTGGGAGCTTTAATGATAAATAACGTTATTGTGAGATTTCTTCCCACTCCTTTTTAAATGGAAGTAAAATACTTCTTTTTGCTGGAAATCAAGACATTTTTTAATTTTGTCTTATTTTAATTGTGATGAGATATTTGGTTTAGAAATGAGACAAACAATATTTTTGGTTCTTCTTCTATTTATTTTATTTTTATTTCACTTTTGTGCATGTATTATTATTATTATTATTATTATTATTATTATTATTATTATTATTATTATTATTATTATTATTATTATTATTATTATTATTATTAATAATAATAATAATAATAATAATAATAATAATAATAATAATAATAATAATAATAATAATAATAATAATAATGTCTCTGTATTTTCTGTTTATGACAAAAGACCAATAAATATATTTGAAATATAGAAATGAGACAAAATACACTTGGTCAGATCTTTTTTCCAGTGTACATTACAGATGTTCAAATACTGCACATTCATGTACGTTTTCCGTCTTTACATTCTCATACCTTTTCATTGGACTCAGGAACCAAACAGGAAACGCTGCCGTGTCTGTTCAGAAACTCTTCAAACTGCTGCTCGCTGATGACGAACCTCTCGGCTTCTCTCAGAGCTTCGTCTCCTGCATTTTCTCCATCGATCAACAAACACTGAAACACCTGAAACACAAACACATACGTATAATAAGACTGAAGTTCACTTCTTACCCCTACCCCTCTGTTTTACACATTCAGATGAAGGGGTGGTGCCGTCCTGATTTTCAAATAGATGGAGGGGAGGGGTAAAAAAAAAAGGGGCTACAGTGGAGGGGAAGGGCTATGGTGAAAGGGAGGGGCCAAGGTGGAGGGGAGGGGCTACAGAGGAGGGGAAGGTGTAAGATGAAAGGGAGGGGCCATAGCCCTCCCCCTCGACTATATAAATATATATATATATATATATATATATATATATATATATATATATATATATATATATATATACATTGTGTGTGTGTGTGTGTGTGTGTGTGTGTGTGTGTGTGTGTGTGTGTGTGTGAACTGAAAGTACAGAATGAAATTATGGAGCTGTAATTTTGTAATTGAAAACTAACCCCGCCCCCTTTGCACACATTTGACCTGATTTTCCCGTTCTCTAAACACTACAAAAACCCATTTTTGGTGACCTTGACCTTTGACCTACATTTACCAAAAAAAAAAAAAAAAAAAAAAAAGACATCGACATGTAAAAATATCTAAAAATAATTCTGTAAACAGAGGTGACGAGGCTCCACCCCACACACCCTCCTCCTGTCCTCACCTTCCAGCGAACAGGGTTCAGCTGGTTGATGTTCTCCGTCATGTCCTCGTCGACGTTGAACGTGTTAATGACAGAGTTGATCTTGAACGCCACCTTATAGTCCTGGCACCAGTTCCGGATCCTGTACAGGTTGTCCAGGTGACTCTTCCTGCCCTGACTTCTGCCGATCAGCTGGTTGGTTTGTTCATCAAAACTGTCACAAGAGATGGCGAGGATGTCCAGATAATCACCTGAGGGAAGACAAACACACACAGTCCATAGTTAACCCCCATTAAAAAACAAAAACAACAATTAGTCATATTCAAAATCTGCAGGATTCGTTTATTCCAAGAAATGTAAAACAATTTTGCATCACATAACCAGGGGCGTTGCTAGGGTCTGTTTGGGCTCCAAGCAAGAAATCCCTGGGGCCCCCACCCCACCTGTACATGCCGCAATTTTTTTTTTTTTTTTTCACAATTTACAGGACATATGAGATGAAAACTGAAAAAAACAGATGCACTTTTCTCCCCCCTTAGAATACAAATGATTAAATAAATAAATTAAAATTAAAAAAATAATGTCTGAATACAAATGTGAGTAAATAAACAAACAATGGTCATGACACCTCACACTTAAAATTTTGTGTTTTTAAAGAAATAAAAACAAAGCAAATAAAAAAAATTTAAAATTTAAATTAATTTTTTTTTAATTAAAAAAAAAATACAAATATAAAATGTGCTGTACAGGTGTAGGCTGAAGGCAAAGGGGGCGGTATTTATGCAGTCGCCCATTGTTTTTTGCCAGTTTTGGGGTTGGGCTTAGTGGGCGGGGCTCCAACCAACTGATTGGTTTTCCTGTCACATCCCTGCATGTGACGTGAAAATACCTGTACATGAAAACGAATAAAATTGACCTTATTGAGCAAAAACCAATGCAGTTTTTGGATCCAGCACATCAACATTATCCTACATCAGCTAAAAAAAAAACAAACAATCAGACTTATATTTTAATAATTTAATATTTATTTTTTTTTAAATATTAATATTTGACAAGTATTGAATATGGGTGGCCTGGCGTTGTTTGTTTCTTCTGACTAAATAAGAGCATGAAATAAAGAGTGATAATAAATTGTGTTTTTACCATATTTCTGGAACCATTTTTCTTTGATCATGCTTCCATTACTGACGATGCTGACACTCGGAAGCTTCAGGTCGTTTTTACAAAACTGCACCAATTTCCCCAGAAATTCTCCCTTATCGTGTAAAAACGGTTCTCCACCAGAGAAGTTGATCTTTTCCATACCTGGAAAAAAGACAAATAATGGAAAAACAGACACGTTCAGTCAAATGTCCAATAAGTTTTCAATTGAATCAATTAAACTTTGTGAGAGCGTACAGTCCATTAGTGTTTCCTGTTGAACATAAAGCTTTAACAACTTTATTTACTTTACTGACAATCAAACTGTCCACTGAAAAAACACTAGAAATCAATAAATAACTTCACAAAATTATTAAAAAATATATCTAGATAAAGCTATCAATCAAGAAAATTATTAAAGGCTGATAATTTTTTTAAGCCTTAGTCCTACCCCTTCAAACTCTGCTATAAGGGGTAGGGCTTGAAAATCAACCCCTATGAATTGGGACACCCCTTTAATGCTCACCTACGTCACCAGTTCGTTAGACAGTTATTACGTAACTGTGAAGTAAATATACCAGTATGTGTGTATTTTGAATTCCCAAGTTGACAAAGGAATGTTAAGAATTCCTTTGTCTCATCTTAATATTTTCCCACCTAGTAATGGGTCACGCCTTACAGGTGATTTAACCAATGAGGTGTTCTCGTGAAACTGTGTAATATGACGCGCCCCCATCCTACCAATCCCATTTAAACACATGCCCTTTCTTCCTGTTCAGTGAGTGATGTCAGTGGGCGGGGCTTGTGGTTTCAACAAAACTGTAGAGCAGGGGTGTGTCAAAGTGCGGTCCTCAAAGGCCGGTGTCCTGCATGTTTTAGATGTTTCCCTCTTCCATTCCACCTGGAGGCCATTGCATCATTATCAGTCTGATGACGAGCTGATTATTAACTCTTTATGTGTCAGCGCTGATGCATTCTGAATGGATGATTTACTTTAAATATTCAGAAAAATTCAACTATTTTCCTTTTAGTTTTGTGCATGGACAAGGTGCCAAAAAGCAAGAGTTTTTTTTTAATTTTATTTAAACATTTTTTAAAGGCAAAATTAAAATTGCTGGGACCAAATTTCAATAGTAGTTTTCTTCTTTAGTAATTTTTTTTTCATAATTTTCCACATTATTTGTCATTTTGTAAATATTTATAAAAATATATATTTTTGTTGCTCATTTTGTTTATTTTTCTACATTTTGGTTTTTTTTATTGTAGTATTTTTCTTTGATTTTCTGTCATTTGTGTCTTACTTTGCTCATGTTACCAATTATTTTCTTAGTTCTCAGGAGTTAAAGGGTTAAACTGAATCACATGGAAGAAGGAAATATCTAAAACATGCAGGACACCGGCCCTCGAGGACTGGAGTTTGACACCTGTGCTGTAGAGGCTTGTTCTTTGTGAGACCTTGAGAAAGTGCTATTTCTTACGCTGATAACTTTTCCGACCCAAAGTTATTGTTTTTATTCATATTGTCCATGTAACTGATAAAAGATCCACAGCAAAACGTCTTGAAATTTAAGTCGAATTTTAATCTTTGTTTTTAACAGTTGCAAAACACAAATGAACTAACTAAACTTGTCCACTGATTAAATAAAATAAATGTTTCTAATTTCTGCCGGAGATTCAGTCACTACATCAGGTAAGAAAAACTGTCCCGATCTGACAGGTGAAGCGTGAACCCTCCCCTAAGAAATCCCAATTGGCTAGTTCTTAAAGCGACAGTACATCATTTCTGTCTATGTATATAAGTTATAATAATTTTAACTGTCATATATAATATTCATCATTTCAATCGTGAAATATAATCATCTATGAAATTACAAATTCAAATTAAATTATTTATCTTTTCAAACAATATTCCCAAATATATAAACAAAAGTCTACTTTGGCCGCTACAAAAACTCTTTGCCCAGAGGAAGAATTCAGAACTAGAAGTTGTGAGATTAAATGACATTAAAGGTTTTCTCTGTGTGTATTTGTTTAATCAAATAAACGTTCAACTTAAACGTAACCAAAAACAACAGCTTTAACCAGGAGTAAACTATCATGTTTGCTGCAGTAGTCGTCTCGTTCTTCTGGGATATAAACATATTTTTACTAATATCTGCATCCTGCTTTCCATCGCCCGATTATTCCACGTTACGTAAATAGTGATTTTTTTTTTCATGTATATTTTATGGAGAAAATTACCATTATATATTATGACAATATCACACTTTATACAACAGTTATCACAATTTAAAAACTGTCAATTACGGCAAAAATATTACATTTGTGTACTTCTTTCGTAGATGTCGCCATTTAACAAAAATAGATTTGCATTGTATTCGGGGAAATTTCTCGTACCCCTCTGTTGGGAGTCTGCCTCTGGAAACTCTCCGTTTGAAGGGGTATACAGCCTTACCCCTCTGCCTGAACGTGAACTGAGACCCAAATGTCCACCAGTGACTAATACCATCTACTGATGTAATATATTTAATAATGTTATATCCATTAGTTCTATGGAGTGAAAGAAGGAACAAAATTGAATAAATTAAATGTGTCATGAATTATTTAAAATAGCAATTTCAGCATATATATATATATATAATTATTTCACTCTGTAATTAGTCATATATGCTTACATTACTATTTTAATTTATTAATGACACATTTAAGTAATTAATGATATACATTTATTAATTTAATGTATATATATCCAATCGTAATTAATTAATTCATGATAGATGCATTTATTTGTTTAATGTAAATATTTACAATTGTAAGTAATTCATGACACATTTAATTTATGATAATATATTTATTTAATTTACTTATATATTTCCAATTGTAATTAATTTGTGACTTTCAAATGATTTTTTGAGTTATTTATTTATTATTTAATTGTGTCCCTCCAGGGGCTCCATACTTTTCCTTTCCTTTTTCTCAGTTTACCCACTTCCAACAGGAGGAGGGGCTAAATGGTTAATTCATACATTAAATATTTCTTTATTGAATTTCATATATGCATTTCCAATTTTAATTAATTGACACACTTAATAAATCCATGTTATATATGTTGATTTAATTTACATATTTACAATTGTCATTCATATCTAACATTAAAATATATTTTTGACTTATTTATGTATTTATTGTTATATAATTATGTCTTTCCTGGGGCTCCACACATTTTTAATATTCAGTTTACCTGCTTCCATCAAGACTCTAGGAGGAGGTGCTAAAGGGTTAATTCATATATGAAACATTTATTTATTTCTGAGTTTATTTATTGAATTTCATGTATGCGTTTCCAATTTTAATTGACACATTTAATTAATCCATGATAGACCTATTTATTTAATTTATATATTTCCAACTGTCATTAATACATAACATTAAATTTAGTATTTTTTGAAAAAATATTTATGTATTTATTGTTATTTAATTATGTCTTTCCTGGGGCTCCACACATTTTTTAATATTCAGTTTACCTGCTTCCATCAGGACTCTAGGAGGTGCTAAAGTGTTTGTTTATTTATTTATTGGTTTATTGAATTTCATGTATACGTTTCCAATTTTAATTAATCCATGATACATATTTAATGTATATATTTGCAACTGTCATTAATACATAACATTAAAATTATTATTATTTTTTTTATTATTTATGTATTTATTGTTATTTAATTATGTCTTTCCTGGGGCTCCACACATTTTTAATATTCACTTTACCTGCTTCCATCAGGAGTCTCAGGCCCCTCTTGGCTTCTTCCAGAGGCAGGACAAAGGAGGTTTTTGCAGTGTGGAAACAAAACCCACACTTGTAGTTACACTTGCGTGTGAAGTGATAGTTCACACTGGTGGGAGTCGTCTTCACATCCGGGACTTTGTTTGTATCCGGTTTTCCTTCAAAAGTTAAAACAGACGCAGGTTTGTAGCTTCCAGTCCAGAACACAAGAGCAGAGAAGAGGCTGGAAACAAGTCTGCACAGGTGGGTGCAAAACTGCAGCACAGACTTCTGAGACAAAAGCATCTTCATGTGGAGGAGGAGGAGGAGGAGGAGGAGGAGGAGGAGGAGGTGGAATTCTGCAGAGTGGAGGAGCAGGAGGACAGGATCACAGCTTAAGTACAGCTGGACGGATCAGCTGATCGACCAAAACATCAGGTTTGTGAAAACGAAACTGAGTTACTCACTGTGTTTGATCATCATTGTGACGTCAGAAGGGAAAATGAAGGTGAAACTGACCCTGGATCTGAGGCCATTAACCAATGTGAGGAAGATGAAACTGAGTTGAAAGACATCACATGACTGGATGTGGTCATAAATTATCATTATCTCCTAATTTTCACTTCTTATCTCCTAATTTAAGCTTTTTATTGCATAATTTTGACTTTTTATGTCATAATTTAAGCTTTTTATTGCATAATTTTGACTTTTTATGTCATAATTTAAGCTTTTTATCTCATAATTTTGGCCTTATATACAATATGTAAAACCTTCCTAAAAACATTGACAGTGCACCTTATAATCTAGTGCGCATTATGCAAGGGATATCCCGCTTATTCTACGGGTTATTACAGTTTATTACTGTCACTACTATAACATACTAGTGTTGTGAAATAGGCAATAAGATGCCGGTGAGGTGGGGCAGACAGAAAGGGGGTGCAGAGAGTTTTAGGCGGAGAAAAGAGACGGATGTACACAGTCAGGTCGGCGACCGGAGCAGGTGTTCCTCCCACATTTTAAAATATATTTAGTTCATTTTGTTGTATTATTACACTCATTTTTCCTGTGAACTGTATTATTTGTTTGTTTTTCCCATGTGTGTTAAACATAATGTTGAACGTATGAGTTTTGTATTCCCTGTACATGGTCATGATCACCCCTCACCACCCCCCAGGAATAAAAAAAAGTGTTTGTAATTTTCCATGTCCTCAATCTAAATTAGTTTCAATTACATGTTTTCTTCCTTCCAAAATTAATCATTTAATGACTGAATTTAAAGACAAGTATCTAAAAAAATGATTGCATTAAACACAGACTAATCCATCATATATATATATATATATATATATATATATATATATATATATATATATATATATATATATATATATATATATATATATATATATATATATATATATATATATATATATATATATACATTTCATCCTATAGGCCATTTGTTTTCCACATATTACTTTTACTTTTATTTCTCACCCTTGCTAAGGAGGAATAAAAACAGTAATCTTGCATGAAATAGAAAACATTTTCGTTTCTGATAAACAACTGATCAGATCACTTTCGTTTCCCTTGTTTGGACCTTTGGTTTCCTTTTCGCTTCAGCTTCCGTCAGTGCGCATGCTCAGTTTGTCTCATGTTTCCCCACACACCGGCTGGAGTTCCACTCAGAGCCAAACATGTCCCGCAGATGTCTTCCTCTGCTCTCCCACTGGGCCTGTCGTGGTTTTGCAGTGGAAGTGGACGGAGCTCAGGTCTACTTTCGCATCCAAGAAGATCACGACCGTGCACGAGGAGTTCCACGCGTGTTCACCAGTGGAGTCCACAGGTGTTACAGTGTGCTGCTGTGTGGCTCAGACAGAGTCCACACAGCCCGAATCTATCCAAGGCTCGGACACACACTGCTCACACACCTGCCTAAGGACTGTCATTTGTCTCCTATGTGCTCATATGTGCCGCATGTCAGAGATTCTGTCGTAAAAGGCTATTTTCTAAAGGATCACTCTGAGACTTCATCATCCACGGAGCAACTTCTGCGTGATTTATTGGAGTCGGATCCGTTGATGGTGTGTTCGTACCAGAGAGCTGAAGATGGTCCGGGGTGGACTCAGCATCTGTGGTCCAGTGTGGAGGACAAGAAGGAGCAGGGACTTTATTATGTGGTTCCTTCAGATGAACCACAGCAGCATCTATCGCTTTACGGCATCTACAACACTGATGTTTTTTACAGCTACGAGGAGGCACTCAAAGTTCTACAGGAGGTACAACTAGTAGAACAAATATTCACAGAATGTCTAATGTCACCCCTATTTGTGTGCCAATCTCAAGTTTCTATGACAACCCGTTCTTTAATTAGAGCCAATAATGACCTTTGACCTTTTGTAATATTGATAATTTCGTTATATGTATATATGCGTCAGTGTGTGTAATATGATAATATATGCAGTATTGAATAAATTATAATGCGATACACACACACACAGAGGGTTACAGTGTCACCTTTGACCTACAGAGATCTCAATAACTATTAGTTGTAGGTGATAAAAAGGCAATTGACACTAACACTAACACTCATGATCCCTTTCAATATTATTTTAAATTAAATATTAATGTGCTGAGTTCAATTCACAGGTTTCTGGTATTTATTCATTGATTTTCTTCTTATTTTTAAACCGTATTTATTGATTTCACTCATTTTCTTTTTTTATATATATTTAAAATATTTTAGATTTCTTTATTTTCAAATGTATTAAAAATTATATATTTATTTTATGGATGCCTTTCTTATTTGTTTTAAATATTTTTTAAAAATGTTCTTAATTTATTTTTTCCTTATTGTTTTATATAACTTATTTATTTATTTTTATTTATTTTCTTATTGATCCGTTTTATTTGATATATTTTTAAAGATTTTTATTTCTTTTAAAAATTTATTTTCTTAGTCTTAGTTTATTTTCACCCCCACTTCTGAAAGGGAGAGGGGCATTGTTTTTTGTTGTTTGTTTTTCTGTCCATCAGCAACTTTACACAAAAACTAATGGACCGATTTCCATGAAATTTTCAGGAATGGTGTGAGGTGGTCCAGAATAGGTCCCATTTGAACTTGGTCAAAAGTCAAAAGTCAAGGATCAATGATCAGAGAAAGGGCAAATCAGGACTAAATAATAATTTAAAAAAATGTATATAAGTAAATATAATAATATGAATGTTGAGAGACACAAAGAAAGAACCATCTCTGAGTCCAGACCTGTGTTAGAAAAGAAACACCTGAATACAACATTCCCCAATACTTTAGTTCACATACCTGATAATACATTAATTATAGGTGAAAATATAAACCAATGAAGTGGAAATGTAGTAGAATATTTAACACAGTGGCGCCCTCATGTGGTAGAGGGCGGTATTACACTGTAGAAATAATGTCTCCCACTGCATTTGAATGCGTCTTCATGTCATGATTGGTTGCCATTTTTAAAGCTGTTGCTGATAATATCTGTATATTTACTACCTCGTAATGGAAACACGAAAATAAGTGTACTGTTCTGAACTACAGAGTGGAAACAGGGCTCAACAGACAGACAGACATAAGATAAGATAGACTTCATTGATCCCACAACAGGTAAATTCACATGTTACAGTATCCAGCGATGTAGAGCAATAGAGGGAGAGCAAAGAGAAGAAACATATAGATAAATAATAATATATATATACACAGATACTGAGGAAAATTAAAAGACTATATGCTCTGTACACTAAAAAATATATAACTATGTGGAGATGAGATAAATAAGAATTATATATATATATATATATATATATATATATATATATATATATATATATATATATATATATATATATATATATATTTTTTTTTTTTTTTTTTTTTTTTTTAATTAATTGCACATAATATAATATCAGAGGTAGTATTGTTAAGTGGTGTCAATAGTATTGTTATTGTACTACTACCCCCCCCCCCCCTCCTTCAGGGGATGAGATAATAAACCATTTATAAATAGGAAACAACTGGTTAATACAGAGTGAATTATGTGTAGGAATTATATAAAGTGCAAAAACAGCACACTTTGCCTCTCCTTAAGGGGGCGGGTGGGGTAAAAGAAAGAAAAATAAAAGTGCATTCATGTGTGCACGTGTCCTTCACAACACTAACCCACCTCTCTCTCTCTCTCTCTCTCTCTCTCTCCCCCACAGTGCGCTGACATCATCCCAGAGGCGACGTCTGTGCTGGAGCTGCTGCCGAACAGAGCCACAGCCACAAATAAAACAGATTTCCCTGTTGTTGTCGTAGAAGGCCTGGATGCCACAGGTTAATGCCATTAGGTCTTAAATAAATATGTGATCAGTTTGATGTATAGATGTCTGACTTTAAGTGATGGCCAGTTGTTCTGCGCTAAAACCATTATGTGCCGGTGGGCTTTGCTTTAATGGAATATCACGTATCCTGACCTCAGTAAAGTTACATCACAGGCAGATTGCTTTATTGAATAACTGCTTCATATAATGCTCTTAAGAAAACCATCATATATGTAGCGGCTGGAGTCTTTTAGGCTGTTCAAGGTTACCGTAAAAATCACATATCATTGTTTCAGACAGATATTTTACTGGACAGTCCTCACAGGGTCATTTTTTTGTTGTTGCATCAGGATGAATGATAGTTAACTATGATGCAATAGTGACAATGAAGGGATAAACATACTGATAGAAACTGTTTAATAGCAGTTACGGCTGCACAATATTAAAGAAAAGTGACATTGTGATTTTTTTTTTTTTTTTTTAACTCTGCGATATACTGTATATTGAGATATAACAAAAATATGTGTTAAAATGCACCGTACAAACATATAACTACATTTACAGTTCAAAAATCATTCTGTTCATGCAGTAAATATCAGATTTTTCAACAGATATCTACGGTTTATTTATATTTATTTATTTATTTATTCTTTTTAATTCTATTTTTTAAACCACAGCGGATGTGGTTTATAGTCCAGAAATTACAGTAAAATACCTACTTTATCCCTTAGAAAGAATAACCTACATATTAAAGGATAAAGAAAATGTGTTTGAGGGCATATGACGACCTTTCATTCATTTTGGAAAGAAAAAGACACACAGAACATACAACAGTTTTACTAATATTTATGCACTTGTATTTATTAATTTTTTTTTATTTGGAAGATATTATTTCATATATATGTGTGATGGAAGTAATGATATTATAGATTACAATATATTAATGTTTTAAGAGAGTGACTCTTGTTTTGTTTAGTTGTGGGGTGGGTGGGGTGATACACAAAATAAAAGGACAAATGGCTCAATACAAGTAGGGGATAATTAAAAATAATGTATTCATATAAGCAATGTGACATGTGATCCAGTGTTTACAGTCTGTAAGATAATCCTCAGTATGATTGTAAGGATGATATATATGCTATAAACAAAGTGGAAGATGGTGTTTTGATAAAAACTTCAATAATAATAAAAAAAAACTTACTTTACCCTGAAAAAATAACCCCTGTTGAGCCGCATTTTGTAATAAACGTCCAAAATATAATAACTTTTTCATTTAATTTTGTAATAAATTTCACCGCATTTCTATTTCCAAAATATATTTCAAAGATTTTAGTGTTTTCTTATATATTTCAATAATTTGTAATATGTCTAATTACTGTACCAGCCAAACCATGTTTCCTTTTAATGCCACACCACCATTAAAAAGGAAGAAGTTAATTAAAAGTTAACGCTTACAACGTTATAAAATCCATGTGCAACTCAGTAAAATAAAAGTCTGTTGTCCATTCATATAATTTGTAATTTAGTTTTCGTAAAAAAAAAAAAAAAAAGCACCACTAAAGCGCCCCGCTGCTGCAAAATGTACTAAGTTATTACATAATGCAATAAAATGTGTTATTACAAAATGTGGCTTTAATACAAAATGAAATGAAAAAGTTCAAACATTTTGGATGTAATAAAAAAAATAAAAGTTTGTAGAGTCTTGTTGGAGTTTTCAGCTGCTCCACAGGCGACACTTCCTGAATCCATCTGTTGCTAAAGTGAAAAGTGCAGCTTTAGTTCGTGCATCGACTCTACTTCTTCTTCTTCTTCTTCTTCATAGGTAAGACCACTTTGACTGAATCTCTAAAGGATTCCCTTGGAGCCACACTTCTGCGGTCCCCTCCCCACTGCCTGTCCCCCTGGAGGGCCCGCTTTGATCAGGAGCCCCCCCTGATCCGCAGGGCCTTCTACGCCCTGGGGAACTACATCACAGCACAACAGATAGAGCAGGAGGCCGTGAACGCACCTGTCATCGTTGACAGGTAAAGAACACCGGGACGGCACAGGTGACCAGGAGTGTGTCTGTGTGGTGACCTTTCCTCTTGTCTGAAGTTTTAGAAAACAGGTGGGGGAGGGGGAGGGGCGGGTGGGGGGGTCTGTCGTGTCTAACATCATACAGGTACGTGATCAACAAGACTAGTCAAATATTAATATGTAATAAACAATGACTAGTCCACATTTTCTCTATTTTACTGAAAAATAAATAATGTGTAGCAACTGATAATATAATAACTTAAATATAATAAAAGTTCATAATGTAATAACTTAAATGTAATAAAAGTTCATAATGTAATAAAAGTTAATATAATAATCACTTCATAATGTAATAAAAGTTCATAATGTAATAATCAAGTCATAATAATTTAAATGAAATAAAAGTTAATAGAATAATCAAGTCATAATATAATAATTTAAATGTGATAAAAGTTCATAATGTAATAACTTAAATATAATAAAACTTCATAATTAATTTCAGTGTAATAATAGTTAATATAATAATCAACTCATCATGTAATAAAAGTTCATAATGTAATAACTTAAATTTAATAATATAATAATCATCTCATAATGTAATAAGTTCAATATAATAGTTAATATAATAATCAACTCATAATGTAATAAAACTTCATAATATAATAATTTAAATGTAATGAAAATTCATAATGTAATAATCAACTCAATGTAATAAAGTCTTTGCTCATAATGTAATAACTTATTATACTATGACCTCACCTATTATATATAATAACTAAATGTAATAAAAGCTCATAATGTAATGAATGTTTATACTGTTAGAAAAGTTGCATTATCACCATTTTTCTAAAAGGTGAAAGGTTAACTATGGTTAAGTAAAGCTTTTGAAGGTTTCAGTAGGTTATTGAGTTTTAGGTTAAAGGGCTACGCCATGACC
Source organism: Siphamia tubifer (assembly GCA_020466265.1). Classification (NCBI taxonomy): domain Eukaryota; kingdom Metazoa; phylum Chordata; class Actinopteri; order Kurtiformes; family Apogonidae; genus Siphamia; species Siphamia tubifer. The sequence continues at coordinate 45,237,284 of CM035804.1, forward strand.
TACCTATTATTAAAGTTAAGTGTAATATTGTTAATATTGTATTCATTTTTCTTCACGTTATGTTCAAGTTCAGTTCCAAGATGTAAACATTTTCATTGCGGAACGTGACTTTTTTTTTGCTCAAAAAATGGAGAAATCTTAGGAGTTGACATTATTTATACATTATTTTGTAATATTATTTTACAGGTCCGGCCCACTTTATCCCATATTAGGCTGAATGTGACCCCTGAACAAAAATGACTGTGACACCCCTGTTATAACGAGTGGTGTAAAGTAATCCACCTTAAATATTCCACCTTAAATCCTCCATGGTAGATTCTGGCACAGCACAGCATCCTACGCCATGGCTACAGCGGTGAGCGGCCCGGTGTCCAACCTTCCAGAGGAGGGTTCAGAGTTGTACCGTTGGCCCAGTGACCTGCTCCAGCCCACCCTGGTGGTCGTACTCACCCTGGACCCAGAGGAGAGGAAGAGGAGACTGGGGGTCAGAGGTCAAGGAAAGACTGAGGAGGAGAAAGAGCTGGATCACAACCGTCTGTTCAGACTCAGGTCAGTTTTTACATCTGATATATTTATTCTGTCTGTGTAAAACTTTAATGATATTTAATAAATGTCAAAAACACAGAAGTGTGGAACGTCAGTTTTTCTGTTAAATCATTAATAAGATTTGTTTATTACTGTGAGACGACACGAGAAGTCATTCTATAAATATTCACAAAAATATCCTTATTTTACACATATAATCATCATTATTATTGTTATTATTATTATTGCCACAAAATTGAAAGGTTTAGCTTTTTTACAATTATTATAATTATTTTGATCGGAAACAAAAATTTTTTTAATACATTTTTATAATTTTTTTTTTTGTCAGAATTTGTTAATGGTATGTCATTTAAAATGGATAGAATTTTTTAAGCAAAAGTGACATTTTTGTCCCCTACAGAAGACAAAAATGCATTATTGGGTCTCAGGAGGTTACTATTATTATTCTCCAAAAATATAAACTAACAAAAAATTAAAAAGAGAAAAAAACAAAAACAAAAATGTTATCAAATATCTAAAACATATGCATATATATGAATATTTCTGTAATTAACATGTTTAACACTTTCAATAAAACTCTAAACAACTGTTCCTTTGAATCACATACAGTTTTGTTCCGATTATGATGGATTAATCCACTTTAATTTTGACAGCCCTAAAATAAATACATTCATTTATTTGGGCTGTAAAATACTTAAATTTTTTAATTGGATTAATCACAGGGTTGCTTTCGATTAAATTCAATTAATCATGATCAAAACATTTTGTCAGGCAACTGCTCTTTATTTATATAGTTTTTTTCCTACAAAAAATGTGGAGAAAAATATAGAAAACATGTTAAAATCCACTAAAATAAGTGACAAAAAAACACAATAAAGCACTGGAAATTTCAAAACATGTTCAAAAACTTCTAAAATACAGATAAAATCTCACAAAAAATGGGATAAAATATCCAGAGTAAATTAAAAAAATATATGTAATTAACATAAAAAAAACTGTTCCATTTAATTTTGTTAATATTTTTAATCAGATTAACCTGTGTTAATGCGTACATTTTGACAGACCTAGTAATAATGATATTCATAATAATTATAGTAAAATAAACAGATTTTTTTAAATAAATAACTAAACAAACACTGGTGTAGAATCTATAGTTACTCGTCAGACTGAGGTATTTCGTTGGAATGTTCCCACACTTCCAGCTGATGTCAGGTCCTCAGGCGAGTGTTCAACGCTACCAAGAACCAAAGCTAAACCTGCTTCACCCAACATTTAATAAATGTCCAAAATGTAATAACTTTTCATTTCGTTTTGTAATAAATTTTGCTGCATTATATAATAAGTTATTACATTTTGAGAAGATTATTACAAAATGCACTTGTCTGCACAGTCTGATGATGATAAAAAAATAAGACTTTACACTATTTTACACGTGCTCCAACATGTGTTTGTCTAGATCATTCTGTGTCCATGTTCCAGCTTCTAATTATTTTTAATTTATTTCTAGTCATTCATCAATAATCTGTAAATAGTAGAAAAATATAGATCATTTTTGATGCCACTATAAGGGTTAAAAACTAATGAAATTCACATGTTCCTTCTTTCCTCATGTCTTTATTCTGTGTTCCACAAACAGGTGTGTGGCCAATCAGCTTCATTTATAGCAGAAAGGGGCGTGGCCAAAATAAAACTAAATGGACTGAAAACACTGACAGTACAGAATTATTAGTGACAACTAACTTACAAAGCATCTATATTTATTTATTTTAAGTAAAGTTAACTTGTTGGAAAATTGAGCCCTTTTTAAAAAAAAATAAAATTGAGCCCCTGCCCCACCAAAAGTCTCTGCACGGCCCTGAGCTACAGTAGATGATGTGGTTCCTATGTTTTTAAGTCTGTGCCGACACAAACCAACCCAAGCCTTGTTTTGAATCCAAGATGGCGTCATGTGTGAAATAATCTAATTGACGATCGCAGATGGTAAAAAAATAATTGTCATTTAACACTCCAAAACTAAGGGCAACGTGTGGACAAATGTTTTACAGTCTGATGATGATAAAAAAACAACAACTTGAAGACACAGATGGGCCACAAACTGTACCGTCGCTTCCACTGAGTCAGGTCAGCGGCGTCTGAGTCGGATCCATCAAACACTTAACAATCAATTACTGTCCCGTGGGGGAAGCAGCTGATGAGAGAGAACAGGTGATTAGTTGCTGAGCTGTTGTGCTCCATTAAGCCGGTCCAAACTCTGCCGGCCCAGTTAGTAGCTCCGCAGACAGGTCGATGGCTACTTTCATTCATCCTCTGTCCTGACATAATGGTCCTTTCCACATGGGACAGCCAGATGTTGGAGGCGCAGAATTAGAAAATGGAGGCTTTTGACTGGCGCTGAGAGAGCCAGAGACTCTGCAGATTTGGTCGATCACCATCACAAAGACTATTTTTCATTTGTGTGAGCGAACGGCTGCTCCCGGGGCCATCTGTGTTTGTTTCTCTGGTGCGTCTCGCATGTCGTTGGTTTTTATCACCATCCAGACTGTTACCAAAAAAAAAAAAGATAAATAAATAAATAAATACCCTGAGTAGTGAATGGACGATTCAATGGAACCCTTTAACAGGTTTGTTTAGATGGAAGTAGAACTGTACAGTGTATTGTTTTAGCATCGACATCGTTATGTACGTGTGAGCAATAGTCACATTATTTTTATTTGATTTGTTTCATTAATAAACTTTTTATTAATAAATCATTTCTTTCATTTTATTTTATTCTTTTTTGTTACGTATTTAATTAATTTGTTTCATTTATTTATTTGTTTAATTTTTATTATTTTTTTTTATTAATTTATTTTTATTTTTTTCCTTTATTTTTATTCATGTGATATTTTTATTTATTTAATTAATTTGTCCTATTAATTTAGTTAGTTATTTTATTTTTGTCTTTTTTTATTAATTTAGTTGTATTATTTTTTTCCTCTAATTTTATTCATTTCTTTATTTATTATTTATTTATTTAATTAATTTGTCTTATTTATTTATTTTATTTTTTGTCTTTTTTTTATTAATTTAGTTGTATTAATTTTTTTCCTCTAATTTTATTCATTTATTTATTTATTATTTATTTATTTAATTAATTTGTCCCATTTATTTATTCATTCATTTAATTTTATTTCTATTTGTCTTTTTTAATTAATTCATTAATTAGCTGCACGAAAAACATTTTTATTCGAGTTCTCACACAGTTCATCACTTTGATAATGAATCTGTGCTTTAAATACAAGTTTCTTTGCTTCAAAAATTAAACACGTTTTCCAGCTGAGTTGACATTTTTATAGCTGCTTTTTCATTACAGTTTTTCGCAAAACAATAGCGATATTCCTAAAATTTCAAAAACGCACGTTTGTGCTTTGAATGTGTTTCCATTGATGGTTGTTCTTCGACAGAAGTGTCGTAACTCTTGCCAAATATCATCCCATCAGATTGGACATCACCCTGATAGCATTAGCATGAATGAATCGGCTAATTCTCTCATCAGTAAAAGTCAATGATGAACTCTTTAAAGACACTAACATGTCAAACAAACCAGCTAACATCGTTTCCCCCCCAAACCTCTTACCATCATGTCCCATCTGAGTCAATGGTTTAGTCCAGTCCAGTGACAATGACTTTAATAATGTAACATTTTACACGATTTATCTTTTGATAATGGGAATGTCCTGCGGTGGGATGGGACTCTGTGGGACTCTGCGAGATGCAGCACAAAAGCATGCGGCATGGGTCATTATTTGACAGCCTCTTGCGGGAGTGGGGGGGTGGGGGGGGTGTAGAGGTGTTGTCACGGGAGCGGGACATAGGCAAGTTCTTTGGAGTCCCACAAAGCATTAAATACATTTCACAACATTATTAAAATATTTATAAAATATGATTCCTGACTCCCTGATGAAGGCTATGATGCTGAAACATGTTGGGGTTTTTATATGATTTTTTTTTTATAGGTTTTTGTAACCAAGCCAAGTTAATAAAGGCGGTTTAATTTTCACTTATAAGAGAGTGCATTGGAATTTTTCTTTCTTTTTTTGTCTTGCTATTTTCTTATCCAATAGAGCACCTCTAATTATTATTGCTTATTTTGAGTCCAGGTAGCGCTCCTTAAGCAAACTTTTTTAGGTTTATTATTAAAATATGTATTTGAAAAGTGCTGCTTTGCAATTGTTGGACTTTTATTTTGAAAAGTTGTCATCATTCTGTCTTCCACATTTATGAAAGGTTTAGTTTAAATGTTGAGTCATGTCTCATCAAACAGTCGTGAATGCTTTATGTGTAGTTTATGACAGCTGCTATGAATGTGTTATGAACTCACCCTTCATGTAAAGTGTTACCAGTTTTTCTATGAGTCTGTTTTTCATGGAGTTCGAGAAATGTCCACTCGGCTGGAAAAAAATTTGTTTAATTTTTGAAGCAAAGAAATGTCTATTTAAAGCACAGATTCATTATCAAAGTGGTAAACTGTGTGAGAACTAGAATATAAATGTTTTTGGTGCAGCTTATCTGATGTTTCTCTCATTTTCACAAACTGTAATATAAGTTATTACTGGACATGGACATAATGTGGACAAAAAATTTACTTTTTTTGATGTAGAAAACTGTCAGTTATAGTCACATAGTTAATATATTGTTGCAGATCAGGTTTATCAAGAACAGAAAAGTTACAGTTTGAATTAAAATCTATTATGGGATGGGAGCGGGACATAGGCAAGTTCTTTGGAGTCCCACAAAGCATTAAATATATTTCACAAAATTATTAACTCATTCACTGCCAGATGAATGAAAACAGAATATTGACTCAGAGTATAGTCATTATATAATATTATATATATCATAATATTATACTATAATAAAAGACTCTAAGAGTATGGCACCTATCAAAATAAAGTGTCGACAGCTCATTTGGATTTGAATTGACGCCAAAACACGTCAAAATGGCAGTGAATGAGTTCAAGTTTGTATTTGAAAAGTGCCAAAAACTGAAATGCTGCTTTGAAATTGTTGGACTTTTATTTTGAAAAGTTGTTATTATTCTGTCTTCCACATTCATGAAAGGTTTAGTTTAAATGTTGAGTCATGTCTCATCAAACAGTCATGAATGCTTTATGTGTAGTTTATGACAGCTGCTATGAATGTGTTATGAACTCACCCATCGAGTTAAGTGATACCAGTTTTTTTTTTTCCGCCCGACGCATAAAAATACTCAGGAAAAAAAAAATCTTGACCGACGTTTTCATATTTGATGCATGAAGAGCTTAATAAAGTACTTTTCTATCTACATAAGTGTGATCTTCTGCACTCGTATGTATGTTTTGATCATTTATTGACCAATATGTATGTGTCTCTTCAGAGTGGAGGAGGCTTACCGGCGGATCAGCGGCCCAGCATGCATCACTGTAGATGCCAGTCCTTCTGCAGACCAAGTGCTCCAACAAGTGCTGCTTTTAATTAGGGCCAAATGCCACTTGTAAACAGTTTTCTATCTCCCCTGCTGGCAGCCCTGCATCAAGTGGACGCAGTACCGGTGTTCACCACTGGGTGCCAGTAATGTGTTATGGATGTTCTGATGGAATGGATAAAGACAGACTGGAGAGTAAAGAAGAGATTGTATTCTGAATGAGTAAAGGTTGAGTGGCTAGGGGCCAGAGCCGCATACAAGAATGACAAATACATATTCATATAGACACACACGTACATGCATTCCATTACACACACACACACTCACACACACACACACACACTCTATGATACTGTCAAGTAAAAGTCTGCGTTTACCTGCCGTTTTGACCTCTCACAAATCAGAGACAGGAACACTTCCCTTATTGACAAACGCCTCTTTTCAGTCCAGTCCAGAACAACACTCACAGAAGGACTCGTCTCATAGATAAAAAAAAAAAAAAAAACAGGATAAAGTCTTTATTTTATTTCTGGTTTTACCTTCATCTTAAACCTTTTATCAACTTGTATTTTATTTTGATCAATGTGAAACACTTTGAGCTACAATCCTTATACAAATAAAGTTTACAATAATAATAATTATTATTATTATTTCAACTGATGTGATAGAGTTTAAAGAAAGTTATTTTTTTTCCCACATTTTAATCTTGCCCAATATAGATGAGATTATTGTAATCACTTTGTGTGTATGTGTGTGTGTGTGTGTGTGTGTGTGTGTCCGCAGAGATATATCATGCTATAAATCAATGAATACTTGTGATATCACCATGAAATTACATGGGCATATACATATAGCTAATGCACATCAAATGCAATGATCTATTTGAGTAAAGGTCAAAGGTCAAGGTCACAATTCCCTAAAAGATCAAAATCACATTAGGGATTATAACTCAAGAACAGAGGGTCACAGAACTTTCAGATTGGTACCAAACGGTGCAGAATGAAGATTTGTACAATTCTCATAATTACTGTTATCACCTATGACCAAGAGTTTCTGAGATCTCTGGAGGTCAAAGGTGACATGTTGCAAAATGAACTTCTGTAACACTGTTTGTGTCAAACATAGACATGTCACGTTATAACGTAATCAATACTGGATATGTTATCATAATATTACACACACTGATGAAATTATCAATATTGCAAATGGTCAAAGGTCAAGGTCGCATTTAGCAGAAAGGTCAAAATCACATTATTAATTCAATTCAAGAACAGGTTGTCATAGAAACTTGAGATTGGCACAAAATAGGGGCTGGATTTGGCATTCTCTGAATACTTATTTATTTTTTCTTATTTTCCAGAGAGATCATATATAGTCCACGTCTCACAAACACTGAAATACATCATCACATCAAATTCACAGATAGATAATTCATGCATAAAAATGTAAACATCACTGTTGAACTACATCAAGACATTAATCTTGTTAACTGTTCTATTATATTCCCTTTTCATTTAACACAAAACAAACCTGAACATCTGAACAAACACTCTCACACACACACACACACACGCACACACTCTTATCTCTAAGGATCAACTTACCATCAAGGTCCCATGACATTATAATAAACCATGGCAGTTAAACAAGGTTATTAGAACAAGTCAGGTCTCTGTGTGCTAATGGACTTGATCCATTTAGACCACAATCAATTCAATTTTTAAAGAAAGTTCTTAATCCAGTTTATATGTGGTCTGACTGTTTTTCCTATTTATTAGTTTTTTTCCCTTTAGAAAACAGTATTTATTTCCCTTGGTTTTGTCAGAAAGCCAGAATACATGCTGTCTTAACAACAACATTCACATAATGTAGCCTGTGTCAAACTGCAAAATATAAAAGAAGTTTAGGGAAGTAAAAAAAAAAAAATAAGCCTAGTTTCTGGGAAATGAGTCTTTTTAATGAACTAAAAATAATCTTGTTAAGCATATTTTTGATTAGGATGTTATATGTAAATGTTTTTTTAGGATCTTATATGTACATAAAAAGGACTTAAAACCTTCCTTTTTAGAAAATATTTTAATGTTTGATTGTAATTTGTTGATTTTATCTTTTGTTCGTGCTGCCTCATCCTTTTTTTTTCTCATCTCCAGTTTCACTTCTGTTGGTGGACAGGACTCACTGTCTTTGGCTTCGTGGTAGGTGGTGGGTGGGTGCTGTGGTGGGGGTTTCAATGGACGCACAAGCGGCGGCTCTGTCCTTTACATGTGTATGGTTAGAACTCTGTGATGAATGAGGCTCATGAAAAGCATCATGGGTAGCTCTCTTATAGCCAATGGGATGCTATGTACAGTACATACATGACATATTTAAGTACAGTACGTACATAGCATATAGTATCTCTGGGGTTTCAGTTTAATTTCGTAAATAGAATTTTCTTTCGTATTCAGAGACAAAAAGTTGAGGTAAAGGTTTTTCGTTACTTGGATTATTCGTTAGCTGGGTCTGTCATAAGTAGATGTACCACTGTATTATACTATATTATACTACTATATCATTGATCTTATACTAGAGACACAAGTACCAACAAAAAAAAAATTCTCGCATATGTTTCCAAACTCGGCAAATAAAGCTGGCGTGCTCCTGCGAAGTGTAAGTGCTAACCCAATTCTAAGAACGTTTAAATTGAGGGACAAGTTTGAGGACTGTATCACCCTCAATACTGACATTCTGGGACACCACCGATGGGAGCAAGGGTTACCCAGAATGCAGTATTTTCTTTGTTAATGGAGATAGAAAAGTTACAAAAATCATTGTATTATCTTAGTTTAGGTCCATTGTATGTATTATGTTCCTCATTGTTACATAACATGTATTTTTTATTTCATGATATTTTGTAAATAGTGGCTGGTGCGGACAAGCTAGCTATCGTTTAAGTTAGCTAACGTTACAAAAACGGTCATTTTTCACGGTGGTAATGTAGTTGTTTTATCCAGATAACAGCGTATATAACATGCTTGTGCCGATAATGGTATAAAATGACCAGGTTAATGTCATCTGCTGTAGCCGCAGAGTTAGCTAACGATAGCTATAGCTGGTGTTTACCTTTCATTGAGCCAGCTGAATATGGTTGTGTTATTTATACAGATTATTTGTTTGATAGTTCTAACTGAAGGAATAATTTACAGATAGTCAACAACTATTTCAAAAACATGGACTTGATGGACCAGTGGATGATAGCTGTGTTTACAGTGCAAATATTTGAAAAATAATTAAGTTGCGTTTCATTTCGGGGACTACAGAGACAATGTGAGCCCCAATTAATTTCAGGGCCAACATTTAAGGGGTCATTTAAGTCACAAATAGCCCTTAACACTACGTTTTGAGGGTTACTGATGGAGGGTTAAGGGAGGAATTCGAATTGGCCCTAATTCAGATAATTTTTTCTTTAAACGTCATATGAGTCTCACTTAGGTCTTTGTTTTTTTTAAAATATTTATTCTGTGAACACATTGTTAATATGGTACAAAAGTGTTCTTTTTTTTTTTTTTTTTTTTTTTTTTGTAGTGCACCGGAGATGGTAGTTGAAGTGGCATCAGTATTGACATTACTGATACCACTTGATACCCTTTATGGTCTGCAGTAGAATACAACTACAGGAAACTGCAAAAAATATGATATGTGACCATACTGGCATATTTGTGCACACACACCAATGCATATATGTGACACTGTTTGCGTAAACACACACACACACACATACAAACGTGGGACATTTACTAAGAGTATATACTGTAACTCATTTATATAGGTAGGAAGTGTATATTTGGCCTATGTGATGGGAAGATTAATTGGGGGTTTTAGTAATTATGAGCTTGGCAAAGCTGTGGGCTGGAGAAGACAGAGTGACCCATCTCTTTTACTGTGATGCATCAGCAGAGCGCCAACCACTGCAGACCCTATTCATATGGCAATTAATGGAGCGCTGTATATCAATGTCATTCCAATGCTCCCCCACATAAGTGCATGGATTACTCCTACTACCAATTACAGCAATCCAATGTTTTACTGAGTGGAGAGGTGCTGCGGATGCAAATCTTAGCATCACATGTAATCACATAAACTAAAATAAGGTGTCATTATGTTTATGGATTATGGATTCCTACATGAGGTAAGTATCCAGGAATAGTTTAGTGTGTCCATAAGCCCCCTCAGCTGTGCCAGGTGACACTATGGATGGACTGCGTACCATAGAAATGAATGGAGCACATAGTTCGAAATTTTGATTGCTATTAACACAGTAGCCTCAGTCTCGGGAGAGTCCGAAATTTATGATGTAGTAGAGCGGAGCAATTAAGCATTACATCATACATCATACTTGAATGCAAACTTGTGTGTGCGTGCGTGCGTCTGTGTTGTCGGCCATATTTCTATGTCAGATGTTGTTATGCTTTGTTATTCTTGGCAACAAAAAGTGAGCGGTGATATCATGCCATTACTGCCCCTTCAACACAAGCGTAATATGACATTAATGGCCCATAATCACAGTACATTACACATGCACTGAAATTATTTGCTTACATATGTTAATAGTGTTTTTCCTTTAGAAAACATTCTTTTTTTTTTCACTTGGTTTTGTCAGAAAGCCAGAATACATGCTGTCTTAACAACAACGTTCACATAATGCAGCCTGTGTATCGAACTGAAAAAAAGAAGTTTAGGGAAGTAAAAGAAAGAAAATAAAACCTTGTTGCTGGGAAAATGAGTCATTTTAATGAAATGAAAAATAATCTTGTTGAGCATGTTTTTCATTCGGATGTTTTATGTACATATCTTAAAAAAAATTATTAAAACATTCCTTTGTAGAAAATATTTTACTGTTTGATTTTAATCTGTTGATTTTATATTTTTACTGTGCACTTTGAATTTTAATTTGAAATGTAAAGTGCTTTACAAATGAAATTCATGATTATTTTTATCATTATTTCCCCTGTGGATCTTTTTAAACGTGCTATTGTATATAAATAAAGTTGATTGATTGATTGATTGATTCTATTGCTTGCTACACTGGTCTACAAAAAAAATGCATCCAGAATAAAAACTAATGAATGTGTGTTAGTGATAAAGAAAATGGTTGGATCAAATTTCTAAGATAAGCCTGGGGTCAAAATGTGAAATTCTTAGAATGAACAAGAGAACGTTTTAGTCCAAAGGAATATTGGTGTCAGATCTACTTCAAAACACTGTCTACACTTTACAGGTTATTTCCAGTGGAATCCATTGTATACAGTAATGACCTGAAGTGAAAAGTCACCTGCGGTCACCCACAGTTGTGGGTCATTGAAAAATATTTGTAATAATATGTGACTGCTCAGCACGAAATCAGGCATAAGTCGCGCTGAGCCGTTCAGAGCTACAGCCAAATTTAGGCTGGAAGACGATTTTTTATGTGCATTTACAATTTGTAATTTAGTTTTCTTAAAATCTCGTGTCTCGTCTCATCTCATAAGGTGAGGGTCTCGTCACACCCTTAATATGTATATGTAATATGTAAACACACCTAACCACTGCACCACTGTGACACCACACACCATCATATCTATATATTAAAAACATTAACTAACCAACTAAAGTCATTTGTTTTCTGATTCATCTTCTTAAAGTATTTACATTTTAGCACATTTAATGTTTGAAGAAGAAAAAATTACAACTGTTTCAAAGCCACAAATGTAGCCAAGAAAAATGTGCTTACCCAATTCACAGATTAAAAAAAATAAAAATAACGGGACAATCTGGTTGTTTAACAACATTTGGCTTCTTTCTACAGTAGTTGGACTGTTTTTCGTGGTGCAAAGTTGAACTCTGGTTACAGGAAAAAGTTAATAACTAAGGCAATCTGTTTCCAATCTGTGATCTCACTACTGAAGTTAGAAGATAAAAGTATAAAACCTTAAAGGTGAAGCTTCGCAGAGGTAGTGGTAGTGTACCTACACACATGTCCATGCACAGAAATATACTGTACACTGCCACCATGCAGACAGAACGTACTACACACACACACCTCACCCTGCATGGGGCCACTTTGCACTACACTCCTCAACTTCAATATTTCATCTGCACAACAGAGAAGGAGCAGTGGTAGAGGAGGAAAGCCCTCCATGAAATAATTAAAGATCCAGCAGGGATGCAGCAGCACAGCAGCCGCCGTCCCATCCTAAGTAATAGATCAAATGAAAGCTGTCCCTCAGATCATTAATAATGAGTGTGGTATGGAGACCGGGGTGGGGGGTGGGAGGGGAGGGGATTGGGAGGGCATAGGGTTGGTACAGGTTGGGGGGAGGGAGAAAGAGAGAGAGGGAGAGAGAAAGGGCACCGGGGTAAAGCACAAGGTGTTTGTGTGTATTGGGTGAGGAGTGGGGTGGGGTGGGGTGGGGGGGTTGGAATGGTAGTGTGGGTCCCCTGGCAAAGACCCCAGTGGGCCCCTTTGGCAGCCACATGAAGCGGCATGGCAAGAGGAGTCATGCATATGATTTGGCATCTAGACTGAGCCAAAGTGTAAAGAGCCCAGAGCCATGTCTATATACACATGTATGTCAAATAAACAGAGAAGAAGGAGGTTAGCGACGGCGGCTAATAATGCTGCGTTCAATCACATATGAGGGGAAAAAGACTTTAAGACAAAAGGGAAGTGAGGGTTTTCTGCGCCACATATTATATATGACTTTGATTTTGTGAATGATTTTCTTCAAATCAGGTTTCAGTGGTTCAGCGGATTTTTGGAAACATCACAGAAACTGATGTGACAGTGTTGAAAGAATAAATGACTGCTGTGGTTTAGTGAGAGGAAAAGAGGGGGGGGGGGGACTGGGGAAAAGAAAAGATGAAAGAAGAGAAAAAAGGAGGGGAAAATAAGGAAAGAGAGAAGAAAGAAGGGCAAAAAAGAAAAAAGAAGGAAAAATAGGGAAAAAGACCAAAAAAAGGGGAAAAGAAGAGGGAAAAAAAAGGGGGGGGGGTAAGGGAAAATAGGGAAAAAAGATAAGAATGGAAAAAAGAGAAAAAAGGGAACAGAACACTACACAAATGGAGCATTGTGATTGGACCGGTAATATTTTACCAGTCCTGGCCAAGGCTCTATGGAGGTAGACTAACGATTCAGGCAAAAATATTTTTTGCCACTAGATGTGGGCTAAGAAAAATAAGAAAAAGGGGAGAAAAGGGATAAAGAGAAAAAAGGGAAAAAGAAGAAAAAGAAGGGAAAAAAACTGAGAAAAAGAATAAAGGAAAAAAAACTGAGAAACAGAAGGGGTGGGGCAAAAAGAGAAAGAGAAGAAATGGGGGAAAGAAAAAAGAGGAAATGAAAAGAAAAGAAACAGAAAAGAGAAAAAGGGAAAAAAAAATAGAAAAAGAATGTCTACATTTGTTCATATTTATTAGTTTTAACTGTAACTATATTTTGTAAATACAATTAAGGAATATTTTTAATCAATTCAATTATCGGCACCAGATATCGACTTAGGAATATCATCTTTATCCGACATCTACTGAAAGAAGAAAAACATCAGTATCTGTCAATCGATCACTAGTGAAACAGTTGATGAAATAATCCCAAAATCGTGTCGTCACAAATTATGGTTTTGGATCCAAAAGTCTTGTTGAGCCCGAGTGGATGTGAGGATTATAGAGGGAGGGGCGAGTTAGGTCTGCAGACAGCATGGGCTGGGCTGTCTGCAATAGAAGAAGGGGGGGGGGGGGGGGCACAATGGTGGAATGGAAGAGGGGGTGGGGGGAGGGGGGTGACAGGAGATGCTGTGGATGCTCTCATCTGTGGCCTCAAATCCCTCCCCCAGTTGGCAGGTACAGTATCTGTCACCCCCCAAATATACACTGTAAAAAATTGACCTGCAACAAGGTGTAAAATACCAACATAAAAACTATTAAAATCTACATGTTTAAAATATTAAATATACATGTTTAACATGTTTAATCTACATATTTCAAATCTTAAATATACACGTCTAAAATGTAAAAATTATACATGTTTAAAATATTAAATATACATATTTAAAATGTTAACTTTATATACTTAAAATGTTAAATCTATTTTTAAAATCTACATGTTTCAAAACTAAATTCTATATTTGATTCTGTATATATGTTGACAGTTATATATATATATATATATATATATATATATAGTATAATATAATATATATACTGTATATATATATATATATATATATATATATATAGTTGTTGTTTTTTTTCCAAAATTATTCTGATACCCCACAGCTGACAGTTTTTTTTGCTGTAAAAACAACAGTATATTTTTTTTATATTATGTTATTTTTTACAGTGCAGCATCTGGATCAACCTGAGCAGCTTTAAAACCACATGCATGGTCTAAATATTCACCAACCTCTGCTTCCTTAACAACTGCCAGGTTTGCTGCGTAAAGACATTACACTAAATTAGATTACAAAAAATCCAATTAAAACAAAGTGACAGCAAAAAAATTAAGAAAAAATAAAAGGAAGGTTTTTTAGGGGTTTTAAAAAGATTAAAATAGTCTGATGTAGCTACTTGACATATGAACAGAGTCTATAACAAGATTACATTAAAAACCTCTTTAACCCACATATCGTACTAGACCAGAGTTATTAGAGTTAACGAAAAGTACAAGTAGGAGCGAAAAAAAAAAAGAGTATTTATGAAAACTATTGGACATGTTCAAGCGACCAAGACAGATGAGACTATAGAATATACAACTACACCTCAGAATAAGAATAATACAATAACAAATGTCCAAAAACACTAAACTAATGACATAAGAAAAAAAATAAGTAGAATTCCTGGTTTCTGTTTTCATCTTGAGAAAGACGGCGCCACAGTAGCTGCGATACAAACTTGAAAAAAAAAAAGGTGGATAAAACAGGTTCATTTGCTCTCTGTGGAAATAAAGCCTTGCCTTTTCCCTGCCCTTCAGAACAAGCGACGGCACGAAACCTAGCTGGATGCTACTCTGGTAAAAGGTAAACACATACACGGGGCGAGAGGGGAGGGGGGGTTCCTTCACGCATTTTGAGCCAATCAGAGACGCCTCGTCACGGCGTCATGGACATGTATGAGGAAGTACCGGTAAACACTGTTGTTCCATCTCAAGTCATTTTTTTCTACCGTGAAAAATCAGCTGGAAACAAAACAATTTTTAAAATAGAACCAACACAGTAACATTAATGAAATAATGATGGAATGACAACTTTAAAGTGGAATTAACCTTTATTCTCAATTAAACAGGAATAAAAACTGTCATATAAACTGGCCCATGGAGGGTTTGATCATGTTATTGTTTGATTTTATTATTATAGTGTCATAGGTTTTTATATTATAATGTACAGAGTTTCATTCCTATTGTTGCATCTGATGCTGCACCCTAAAATTTTGTTGTTTTAGAGCGTATTCACATAGTAAAGTCCGACCAAGGTTCGGACCAGAACTTTTTTTTGCCTTTTCACACTGTACTTATAATCTAGACTTTATTTACAGTCTTCATTCACACTGTATTGAATCAAGTGGACCAACGGACTTTAGAACGTCATGTCGTCAATGCGTGTACAGCGTGCGTCTCTCTATACTCGACCCTGATTGGTTAGTAGATGAGCGCGCTACACTGTTGCAGGAAATGCTCCCAGATAATGGACCCAGTTACTAGTTTCATAATTTTTGCCCTATTTTGTCAATGTTGCCAACTCTGGTACCAGTGTTCCCACCAGCAGCTTGTCTCTAATTCAGTCTTTATAGTATCATCCGACCAAATTTCAATGAAATACCTGGTTTCCCTCGTCTCCCCATGTATTGCCGCGACTCATGCTTGGACGTTGACTAGATTCCGCGCACGTGACTGTGACGTAATTGGTCCGATAGGTCCGGACTTTCCTAAACAGACACGTTTCACACTGTGCACCACCGAACCTTGGTCCGGACTGAGACTACCTCCTCAGCTCGGACCAAAAGACTCGGTCTTTAGTCCGGACCAAGGTTCGGGGGAGGTTTCACACTTGTCAGTAAGGTTCGAACTTTCCTGGAAAGTCCGAAAGTCCGGATTTTCTGAGTGCTATGTGAATACGCCCCTTAATGTACAATGACAATAAAGCATTCAATTCAATTCGATTAATCAAAAATTAATCCAAACCAATTTTTAATCAGATTAATCTGATTAAACATCAATCATTTGACAGCTCTAATCAAAAATCAAGCACATAGAGTCAATAAAATTATCGTCTGAAGACACTGTCAGAACTTTAATAACATTGAATGAGGCTGGTATCCCCCCCCCCCCCCCCCCCCCCATACACACACACCACCCGTCCACATCACTAACCACTTCCCTCTGAAAACAGCAGGGGGTGGCAGACACCCCTGCGCCGCTCTGTGTGAATGACGGGTGGTGGGATGTAAAAACATGAAGGATGTAGGAGTTGAACTGATTGGTGGTGAAATGTGAACACCCCCCCCCGCCACACAAAAAAAAAAAAAAAACACAGCAAAATCTCAAAAATAAGGTGGAGATGGGAGGAATTACTTTGTAGGTGGAAAGGGAAAAAGAAAAAAAAAAAAAAAAGAGAAAGTTTTGAAAATATCCCATCAAAAAACAGATGTATAATTCAACAGCTTTTCATCATCATGCTCATCCCATTGTCATGGTGTCAGAAGACTTATTTGGCGGGGGCAAAGGCAGCACCTCTGTGGATAGGTGTGGGTATTAGACGCAGCAGGCTGTGTATTCAAAATGCCATTATAGATTCAGGTTGTGCTTATTTTCTGATGTTCGGAGGGGGGATCGCTGCTGTATAGTGTGTGATGATTGCATGAAACCTCAGCCCGTTTTGCCTAGCGGCTGTTGGGGAGGCTTCACCAGGAACGGTTAAATATTTAAACACTGCTGTGAGATCTCATTAAAAACGGCGCATCAGCCCCCATAAGGCCCCTACAGCACTCCCTTACACACTCCCCCAAAACCTAGTTAGAAGTCGGCAGAGTGTGACAAAACTGTTATTGTCTATTTACTGAGCAGAACTTGTGATAAATCATCGTATCCTTTTCAAAAAGAGGCAGCTAAGCTAGCGGTGGTGTTGACGAGTGGTAAGTCAGTCGTCATATCGTAGGGGGGGAAAAGAAAATGATTGAGATTCAGGACTGTTTTGACAGCCGGCAGACAAGCAAGAAATGTGCCAAAAACAAAATAACATGACAAGTAGACCAGACTAATATTTCCATAACACACATATGAAAACAAGACAGAGAACAAACTTTGCGCTCTCAGGAGTCTTCTTTGCCTTCTCACAAAATATGGGCAATTAATTCCAACGCTATTGTTTGGGGTTTCCCTATTTATAGCGTGGCTGCCCTCTCAAATAAATTGATTTCCTGTGGCGAACTTGGGAATGTTGGTTGTGTGTCATGTTTTGTTTTTTTTTTCTCCCTCCTCTTCTCGCACACAAATACTTCCCCCCCCCCAGAGGAATAAAATCAAAGGCAACACTGCCAACTTCCACGCCGCTGTGAATGCGCATCTCTTCTTATACTTGAAGATGGTTTATTTTTGTTTCAGTGCCATTAATGCTTAGGCATGTCTCCTACTTCATCAAGCATCAGCGGAACAACTGACAAGCTACTTCCTTGACAGGCAAGTGTCTGACTGACTCTTACACTCCTCACCGTTCTGGGCTGATTTGGCTTAAAAGGCCTGGAAAAATACCTCGCCAAAATAAAACTCCAGCTTTTCTTCTTCTTTCTTTGATGTACAGATAAAAGAATGGGCTGTTTGTAAAGGTAGCACCCTGTAGTTTGGACTAATATACTCACTTTTACTGTCTATTTAATTTAGAAAGACTAATACTTTTGGACTTTTTTTTTTTACCATCTCGTCTTAATTTTTGGTGAAAACCAGGTGTATTTGGTCGTGTTCTAAATCACCCACTCACTCCCTAACCCCTACTTCCTACATAGGGAAATAAATGTAGTGGGCTACATAGTGAACTCAATTGAAAACTTTTCGGACACCACTACGGCGCTGTTTAATCGTGTCATCACCGTCGAACAATTAAAACGTAACAGTGTTGTCTCTCACAACTTGCCTGTGCAATAAAACGTTTTTAAAAAAAGAATAAACTTGGCTCACAACTGTTTGAATGTTTTTAACTGTTAAACAACTCTGGTCTGACACCTTAACTTTTACCGTTACTTAACAGCTCCTGTAGCTCTACCAGTATGACGTCCAATCTCAATCTGTTCCTGTTTCTTTTAATCATAAATCACCCCGTTTTTCAGCCAATTTTCGATTCGTGCAATGCATGATGGGATATCATACTTTGATTCGTGACCATTGATGTCCACTACATTTCGTGGTGGATTGTGGGATACATTGAGTGACTATGTAGTGATCATAAATAGTTCACTGAAGATTCGGACACACCTACAAAATGGTTTATAGTGACTATAGAGGAGTTAAGGAGTGATTTAGACACAGCCTTATTCTACATTTGGTAGGTATCAACTGAAACACATTTACCAACAGACCAATGTATGTGAACTTTACAGTTTAAAGTTCACAACTTTATTTGGAAAAATATCAGTTTTAGAGCATATTTCATGGGGTTATATTTATACATTTTACAGAGGAGAATTATCAATGTTTTTCCCCAAAGTGGTTCCATTTGGAAATTTATATATAAACTGTTGAATACTTCAAAATACACATATTTTAACAACAACTTATGAAATTAAATATTTCCCATTCAAAATTACTTTTAACACAAAAAAGACCTAAATACTTTACTGGACTAAGCCTGTTGCAGTGTTACCATGGAAACCACACCATATTTGTCCAGATCCATAGATTATTGATTAGATGACAGCCTTTAAAAATGAAATGAGACAAATTTCTCATATTAGTCTTTAGTGTAAACCATTTTTTTGTGTATGTGGTGTTACTGTTGCACTTCAGAAAAGTTTATATTTTCAGAAAGATGAGTTTGTTCACTTTAATGCGATGTGCGACAAGTAATGTTGAGAGCTATATATATATATATATATATATATATATATATATTATTAAAATAATGTCATGTATGTGCTGAAACCGGAATATACAGCTGATAAGAGGTTAAAATATCTAAACTGAACGACTCTCTCCCTCTCTGCCTTATCTATCTCTGGTCTTATGCTCAGATTCTATCTCTCGTGAGGCGTAGGGGGTCTGTTTTTTCTGTGGTCTCTACCACAGAAATAATGGCTGGGTCAAAGCAGACTAAGCTCTCAGATCGCAAGAAGATATTTAAACACCCGGCCGCTACACATAAATAAAAGTAGAGCAACTTGATCCTGGCTTCTTGTATGGGTGTCAGGGGAGCCACTGGTCTTTGATGAACACTACCAAAGACAGATGCATGGTGGTTGGGGGAAAGCTACGCTCCCGCCAGGGAAGAAGAAATTACAATGCACAGGCTGACAAAGAAACTGAGAATAATACTAAAGAATATGAATCATTAAGGAGAGCAAATGTTTACCCAACTTCAGTGGGACAACTCTTGTAAAAGTGCTCCACAGTGTCCCACATATCACATTCAGTTTGTTTTCAAATGCACTTAAATCTCTGGACCAAATGTTTGCTTAAGTCATAGTGTACAGTTGTCACTCGCGGGTAACGCTGTTTACTTTTTACAGCCTTGCTGTTTTGCAAAAAAAAAAAATTTAGTGTATTGAATGGAATAAAATGAGTGCCGATGGGTTTTACAACCATAAAACAGAGAATCATGTATAAAGTGTGTGGTGAGGGGTTTTACAGCCTTAAAATATATACAATGAAATGTATAAAGTGTGTGGTGAGAGGTTTTACAGCCTCGAAACCTATAGAATTATGTATAAAGTGTTTGTTGAGGTGTTTTACTGCTGTAAAACATATAGAATAATGTGTATAAAGTGTGTGGTGAGAGGTTTTAAAATCTTGAAAACATATAGAATAATATATCAAGTGTGTGGTGAGGGGTTTTAAAACCTTGAAAAATAGAGAATAACGTATAGCGTGTGTGGTGAGGGGTTTTACAGCTTTAAAACAAATAGAATAATGTATAAAGTGCATAATAAGGGGTTTTAAACACCTTAAAACATACAGAATAAAGTGTGTAGTGAGGGATATCACAGCCTTCAAACATATAGAATACAGTGTGTGGTAAGGGATTTTAAAATGTTAACACATATAGAATAATATATATAGTGTATAGTGAGAGGCTTTATAGCTCTCATGGTTTATACAGTGCGTAGTAAGGGGTTTTACAGCCTTAAAACATATAGAATAATGTGTATAACGTGTGTGGTGAGCGGTTTATTACAGCTTTCATAGTCTATTCAGTGCGTAGTAAGGAGTTTTACAGCCTTAAAAGATATAGAATAATGTGTATAAAGCACGTGGTGAGGGGTTTTACAGTATTAAAACATATAGAATAATGTGTATAAAGTGTGTGGTGAGGGTTTTACAGTCTTAAAACATATAGAATAATGTGTATGAAGTGAGTGGTGAGGGGTTTTACAGTCTTAAAACATATAGAATATGTGTATGAAGTGCGTGGTGAGGGTTTTACAGTCTTAAAAACATATATAATAATCTGTATAAAGTGCGTGGTGAGGGTTTTTTTACGGTCTTAAAACATAGAATAATGTGTATAAAGTGCGTGGTGAGGGGTTTTACAGTCTTAAAACATATAGAATAATGTGTATAAAAGTGCGTGGTGAGGGGTTTTACAGCTTTAAAAATGTTTTGATGTAAAAATAAGTAAATAATAAAGACGACTACTTTGCAGATTTCACTTGTCATTTTTAGAACGTAACACCCAGGATAAATGAGGGAAAACTGTATTACAGATTCATGAGTGTATTTTGTAAAAAAAAAAAAAAAAAAAAAAAAAAAGGAGATGACCGGGGATTTGGCGAAGCTTATGTTTCAATTTGTGTTACCCAGTGCCGTTGTCACAGACTGCGGTGTGAGGAGTATTGGATTGTAAATAAGCCTTTGGGGTGTGAAAACAGATAGTGATAAGAGAGAGAGAGAAGAAGAAGGAGGACGAGAGGCAGAGCGACACAAATGAGAGAAACATACCACTAGATCCCACTTCCTTATCCTGACTAAGCCCTGGGAATCCCTCTACACCCATTTAGCTCGCTCACTCTACGCTCACGCTCACTCCATGCTCCTCCTGTGTGAGAGCTCAGACATTTGCCTACTTTACAGCCTTCCTGCAACACCTCGGAAAATATGGAGTTTATTGGCGCTCATCTCCATAATCAACACCCTACCCCCAGTAGTCTGTACAGGAAGGACTGGGAAAAGGATTCACTCTGGCTTCACCTGAAAACTCCCCCCCAACACCGTCTTCTGGAACAAAGTTTAGCCAAACGCCCGCAGGGGTTTATGTAGAGCAGAATTATTTCACCAGCCATGCTCTGATACATGTTCACTGACGAAGGTTCCATGTACAATGATAAGAGATGAGATGAGAAAATAAGATGAGATGAGATAATTTCAGTCTCATGCTCCGATACATGTTCAGTGTCGAAGGTTCCATGTACACTAATAAGAGATAAGATGGGAAAATAAGATGAGATGAGAAGAGATAAGATGTGATGAGATGAGAAAATAAGATCAAATCAAATCAAATCATTTTATTTTTGTAAACCCCAATATACAAAGGGCCAAAGGGCTGTAAATTAAGAGTTCGTTTTTACACAACATTTCACAACAGATGAGATGAGATAATTTCAGTCTCATGCTGTGATACATGTTCAGTGTCGAAGGTTCCATGTACACTGATAAGAGATAAGATAAGTTAAAGCTGCTTTTACAAATAACTCCACATTTTCTTAGCTTTTCCTTGTTTGTTATTTCTCTTTAGAGACTGTATTTGGTTAATTTCATTTTAAATAATGTTTAATATTTTTTTATTGGTGTTTTTATTGTATTGTTTTATTAAGTTTATTTAAGTTAATCTTTTGTTTTCTTTATTTGATGCATTTGAAGTGTTAATTGGATTGATAAAGGGAGGATCTATATAATCATATTAAGCTTTAGCTTCTCTTGTACTGTTATATTTTATTTGTATTTATACTTGCTTGTGTATTTGTCATCTTTTAAAGTGTGAAATAAACTAAACTAATATGATAAGACAAGATCATAAAAAATAATAATAAAAAAATATATATATATATATTCAATATACAGATTAGCTACATTTACATGATGTATGTACCATTTACATTTTATTTTTTTACATTTTAGGGGAAGTTTCATTTCCAGTCTGACACAACTCACCACTGACCCTAAGCTACACCTCTGATCATAAGTGAAGCCAGAACAGCTTATTCGCCCCCTGCTGGACATCTGTGGTATAACTCACCCCCCCCCCACCCCCACCCCTTTAACTGTACTTCCCAATGCACTCTTTTTTTTTTTTTCGTTCCATAATTGATTTATGTATTTTTTAGGTGAACTACATCAAACTGATTTGTCTGTAAGTGTCATTAAGGTAATTGATCATATTTAAAACAGGATGATTGACAGCTGTAATGACTAATCACAAGCAAGAATCTGTCAGACATGTGGGAGGAACATGTGAGATGTCACGTCCTTTTACTGGCACCACTCCAAATTACGGCACAGAGGCGACATGACAGCTCCATGACCGCAGGTTTTCTGGCTGCACTTTTACATAGTGGCATTATAGCGGCTTCATCCATATTTATAGAGTGGATGTTTTTTTTTTTTGTTTTTTTTTATATATAAAAAGGACCACACATAAAAACAGCACTAATGATAGTCAGACTCTCCAGAGGAAAAACACTTGTGCAGATATTTTCATTTTATAAAATATATCTGCTCTTTTATGTTTGTCTTTTCCTCTCTCACCTGTAAAAACAAACCATAACCTTTAAAGTCACTTCCCTAATAAATTTGTCCCTATTTAACTTAAGAGATTTATCACCATTTATTATAATACACTGTAAAAAAAAAAGGTTTATGGTAAAATTCCAGCAGCTGTTGTTGCTGAAACACGACCGTAAATTTATAGTAAAACATTTTCTTCATTTACAGAAAAAAATATGTATTGTATTTTTAAAAAATGTGTTTGCTTCTATGCTTTACTGTAAAAAAATAAAGTTTTAACATTTAAAAAATACCTTGTTTTATTTAAAAATTCATGTTTCTTTGATTTTTTACTACAGCTGTGGATGCCAGGACGATACAGGTACAAACTACAACATTAACGATTTACTCGTCAATAAAGTCGAAGTGGAGTCGACAGGTCGTGATGACGTCATCACATTGTCAGCGAAGGAACAACACGGACACACGTCTGTCCATTAATGAGCAACTTGTATTAAAGTTCACTGCAACATTACACAAGCATCAGCATTTTAACCTGAATAAGATGAAGGCTAACGTTAGCAAAGACTTTTCTGTTAAATTTTTAAATTTAACTGGGTGAACAAATGTCCTGATTTTGTCTGGACTGATGACTCTAAAAACAGTCTGGTTTTCGAGCTGTCTGTCCAGACAAAATGTAGACATATGGTCACTCTACAGAAAGTGCAAAAAAAATTAAGTAAAGTTTAAGTTCCGCCAAGACGTACATCACACTTGTCCACATTATGTTTGGAATAAAAATGTGGGTTGTCTTAAAGGGACAGTTCAGTATTTTTCACATGTATCTGTCTGTCATCACCATCTTTACTCTGGTGCACCCACAGTGACTTACCCCCAACAGTGTCCTGTGAGCCCAGTTCTAGTCCGGTTTAGGTCGAAGCAAAAATAGTCCTGGCACTGGGGTCAAAAAAATAAAATGTGTTCAAATGAGTGATTTATTTACATAACAAAACCGTCATGGAACAAAAACTCACACCTTGTAATTGCTTGGAGCTACTTTATCTCATAGCGATCAATAATGGTTGTCACTGCTAACAGCTGTGCACCTACACGTAGCAGCCGCTAACACTGCCGAACAACTGATGACAGTAGTTTACTGAGGCGCTAGTTGTTAGCAGTGACAACGCTAGCACATTGATCGCTATTGAGAGAAAGTAGCTCCAATTGGAATGAATAAAGTGTACATCAATCTATCGATATCTAGACAGAGAGAGAGAGAGAGAGAGAGAGAGAGAGAGAGAGAGAGAGAGAGATCTATCTATCTATCTTCTGTCATTACACGGAAAAAAAACTCTTGTTCTCCACATCATCCTCCATCTATTACAGAAAACTAACCATCTCTCTTTCTCTCTCTCTCTCTCTGTGTCTCTCTCTCGGTCTCACTCTCTCTCTTTCTCTCTCTCTCTCTGTGTGTCTCTCTCTCTCTCTCTCTCTCTGTCTCACTCTCTCTCTTTCTCTCCCTCTCTGTGTCTCTCTCTCTCTCTCTCTCTCTCTCTGTCTCACTCTCTCTCTTTCTCTCCCTCTCTGTGTGTCTCTCTCTCTCTCTCTCTCTGTCTCTCTCTCTCTCTCTTTCTCTCCCTCTCTCTCTCTCTCTCTCTCTCTCTCTCTCTCTCTCTCTCTCTCTCTCTCTCTCTTCCTGGTTAAATAAGTATTATTTTATTCATGCAGTTTTAAATTCTTTTAATATTAACATTGACAAGTTGTATTGTTTTTTTTTTTGTTACTTTTACTTCAGTAAAGGAGTTGTATCAGTACTTCTACTTTTACCACAGTATTTGCTTCCACACCAGTAGCTGTACTTTTACTTCAGTACAGAATGTGAGTCATTTGACCACCTCTGTAGAAGCGTTTCCTCCCATGTTCTGGATGCGTTCTCATGTCAGTGTGTCTACGAGGCCATGAGTGGGAGTGGGAGGTTTCATCCTCTGTGCATCTGGAGGAAAAAGCCCAAAAAAAAAAGACCCAACCCTGTAACAGAACCTCTGCCTTTTGTTGCTCCACTTCCTTCGGGGTAACCCAGGGGTCACTTTTTGTCAGGTGGTTTTGACATTTACCAGCTACATGCGCCTTTAACTCTTCAGTGAAAAATGACTCAGTTGCTTTTGAACTAATTCTTTTTCTTTCCTCTTGATGCTGGTTTTGGAATTCAGGTTCTTTTGTGGAAACCTTAACGGATCAGTTTTCCTTCAACTTCAAAAACTACAGGCTCGTTACACTGTAAATGTACAGAATAATTAAATATATTCAGTTGTCAATACTCAAAGATTCAGAAATAGTACTACTAAGTCAAATGTATTCAGTTGCTGTAACATGTTGTTCTTTTTAAATACTTCCAACTCATATTTTTTTATGAAGGAACTATTGTGGATATAAGTGAACATAACTTAAAAACATAGATGAGGTACAACTGAGTGGAATTAAGTCATTAAATTATGTCGTAAATACAACCAAAACCTGAATCTTGACCATCTGTGAAGTAAATTTATATAGGGCATAGATCATTTTATTTATAATTATATTTCAGTTATATATATATATATATATATATATATATATATATATATATATATATATATATATATATATATATATATATATATATATATATATGTGTGTGTGTGTGTGTGTGTGTGTGTGTGTACAGATTTTATCCAGTTTTATTTCCTTTATATTTGTATCTTGAATTGTACAGGGTTTTTTTTTAATTGTTTTTTAATTATGTTTCTTGCACTAATTTCTTTTTCTTTTTCTGAATGTTGCACTGTTTTAACGAGAGTTGCTCCATTTTAAATTTTGTTGTTGATGGGACAATGACAACGAAGGATTCTGAGAATGATATTGTTCTGTTATTTCTATTGTTTCAAATAAGGATGATTGAAAAAAAAAAAAAACTTAACTGATGTCGTAGATGATGAAATACAGTTTCAGAACACTCCAAATAAATTATTATTACATTATTAATTATTATTATATTATTATTATTATTATTATTATTATTATTATTATTATTATTATTATTATTATTATTATTATTATTATTATTATTATTATTATTATTATTACACCAAAAAATTCCAATCATAAAACACAGTCATTTTATTCAGGAGCGGTTTTGGTTCAGTTGGTAGAGTGGGTCGTCCAATGACTGAAGGGTCAGAGGTTAGTGTCCCGGCTCTGTCTGTCCACATGTCCAAGTGTCTTTGAGCAAAGACACTGAACCTTGACTTTGTCTCCCAGTTGGACTGACAGAACCTTAAAGTACTAAGTTAATAAGTAATTAATTCTCCCTCAGAGGTGGAGACCACCTTCGGACCCTCCTTCAAAGAGAGACTTTTTGGATTAACAAACTGAGGACAACCTCCTGTCCAGGCCTGGATGAAGAATGGGACTTTTCCCCCTATTTATGATGTATATTTATGATGTATATTTATGATGTATATTTATGATGTATATTTATGATGTATTTTTATGATGTATTTTTATGATGTATATTTATGATGTATATTTATGATGTATATTTATGATGTATTTTTATGATATATTTTTATGATGTATATTTATGATGTATTTTTATGATGTATATTTATGATGTATATTTATGACGTATATTTATGATGTATTTTTATGATGTATATTTATGATGTATTTTTATGATGTATATTTATGATGTATTTTTATGATGTATATTTATGATATATATTTATGATGTATTTTTATGATGTATATTTATGATATATATTTATGATGTATTTTTATGATGTATATTTATAATGTATATTTATGATGTATGTAGTCATGTGTGTTTATGATGTTTTTAGTATCTTTAAAGAAATGTTAACATTTTCATAATTGTATTTTTTTTTAAATAGTAATTTTTTTAATAGTATTTTCTATATATTTATATGTATTTTTAGTGTGTATGTTTATTTTAATATGCAGGGCTTTAATTTTAATTAGTTAATTGTCTGCTCCACTTGCATAATTGAGGACTCCACCCACTTTTGACAGCCTTAGGTGCCTATTTAACCTTTAACCCCTGATGAAAACCCTTGGCTGCAACATATAGGCTCATGTATTTTTAACTTTTGTATTGTTTTATTAAATTTTACTAAATCTCAGAGTGCTTCTGCTTTTTTCCTTTCCTGGTTAATAATTAATGTTTTAATTTAAGTGTACTTTAATAAATATCTAAATTTTGAGTTCTAGAAACTTGTATTTTTTTTTTAAAGTTTCATCAACTTGAAATAATTGAGGTAATCGATCGCCTTAAATTTTTTGAGTTCTACTAAATTATGCGGGTTTACAGTGTAGCGTGAACAGAAGAGACAAACAAAACTTTCTTGCTAAACAGCAAAAACCAAGAATGCAGTAATTAAAATACAAATGCCTCTGAGACACTAGAATTTGGAATCGCAGCTCTGGTGTTTAAATATTTCACTCCTGTAAACGCCTGTGTATGTGCGTATGGAGTCGATTTTGCAGGGAAAAAAAAAAAAGGGGAAAAAATGCATACATGCAAATACGTAATAATAATTGTCTTCGGGCGAGATCTACACTATTTTAAATTAGCTGACTCCTCCACAGATCCCCTGAAAACATTTCAGAAAATGATTTTTTATTATTTTTTTTAAAAGACAAGAAGTCATTAAATTAAAATGAAATATCATTTTAAATTCACTGTTTATTCTCTTGCATCGCTCTGCTATGAGAGAGTTTTAAATTAGGTAGGGAAGTGTACACCTCTGGGGGCATGTGTGTGTGTGTGTGTGTGTGTGTGTGTGTGTGTGTGTGTGTGTGTGTGTATATGTATGTGTTTGCATTCCTGTCTTTATGGGGACATTGATATGTTTACATTAACACCATGTGGACCTCTGATGCTATGACGACCAAAACTCAGGTCCCCACAAAGGTGAAATATAAATGTAGGTGTCCATTAGTAAAACATAAATCTGTGTGACATATGCACATGTATACAAATTATGTCCCCTATGTCCCCTGTCTTTACCCCTAGTAGTCCCCATAAAGCATGTGGGAAACATGTATCTTTCCATTTTGAAGATTATATTTTATTTTATATTTTATTTTGTCTTTTTGATTGTATTTATTTATTTATTTATTATATAGATGTTTTAATTATTTAATATTTTGGGGAAAAAAAGATAGGTTTACTTTTATTTACTTTTTAAAACTTTTTTCCAAAAAATTATATATATATATATATATATATATATATATATATATATATATATATATATATATATATATATATATATATATATATTTATTTATTTTTTACTTTTTTGGGGTGGGTGGGTTGGTGGTTACTTCACCTCCAACATTCCTTGGTTACAAACCTGGTCCTCAAGAGACATGGAAACCAGTGTGTGTGTGTGTGTGTGTGTGTGTCCTTCTCATATTACTGTTAATGGTACATCAGTCAGGACCCACTACACAACTCCAGAATGTTGAGAATTTTTAATAACCCCTCATTGCTGTCACTGTATTTTTATTATTTTTTTTTTTTTTTACAGTCCCTAATACAGATAAGTTAAGTGCAGTAGACGTTGGCGTGTGAAGACTTTTGGTGTCCCGACGACACCTACCTGAGTCTGATGAAAAGCAGTGGAGTCTAACTCAAACATGATGCTGCATCTAATAGGCAGGATTAATCATCTGGCTGCTCCACAGCTATAGTGCTTCACTCCATCTTGGCCCGGAGGAGACATCAAACCGACTCTCCCTGCCCGCCTGCCTACTGTTTCCCCTGGAGAGACAGAGATGGGTTAGAGAGTGGAGACTGGCCTCTGGTAGTGCAACTCTCTGTGGAGTCCATATTGATTACACCTGCCACCGGCGGCTAGCTGGAGCTGTGTACTCTGACAGCTGGCAGCACAGAGCAGATGGATAACTGCTCCAACCACCACCTTCTATACAGAAACATCATCACTGAAGCTCCGGCCTGTGGAAGGAAGGAGACACACACACACACACACACACACATATATATATATATATATATATACTGTATTTATATTCAGTTATTGCATTAAAAATGATAAAATCACCTTCTCTTCACCTGAAAAGCTAAAAAAAAAGAGATTTTCAAGTGTTTGGCTCAAATTGCCTTGGAAAATGTTTTTATTGTGGTCACAAGTAAAGGATATATATATATATATATATATATATATATATATATATATATATATATATATATATATATATATATATATATATATATATATATATATATACACAGTATATATGTATATATAAATGGTTGACAATTTTAATTAGATTAATCACAGGGTTGCTATGGATTAATTTTGATTGATGATGATGAAAACAGTTTGTCGGTCAACTATTCTGTTTCTGGTGGAGGGGTTCCAAACCCTAACACAAAATATGTGGATAAAACAAATATACAAAACGTGCTGAAAAAAACTCCAAACCTTATTTAAAAATTATTCTAAAATCACGATTATCAGAATTTTTTTTTTAACTCAAATTTTCCACAACATAAATAAAAATATACTAAGGAACAAAAAAATCTAGGGAAACAATATACAAAACATGCTAAAATTCACCAAAAAAAAAAAACACATTTGATAAAATATCCAAAACATATGAAAAGAAAAAAAAATGTATCTGAGAAAAAAAGTTATTTAATGCATAAAGACTCAAACCGTCACCAATGACCAAAACCATCCACTGATCTGAAATACTTAATACTCCTTCCACTTATTCTATCAATACATGTAAATAATTAGTGTAAAATACAGTCTCTTACCTTTTCATGGTTATCAGATATGAACCATTTGGCTTCTCAGAGGCTCCGTAGTTACCATGGAAACACCATGAGCTTCGACAACATTGATTCACCAGTAAAACCCATGGAGTTGGATCAATGACAGTGGATGGACACACTGGGTTTATGTTAAATTAACGACAGACTTTACTGAAAATGTCTTTTCTCGGCTTCTGACATAATAAACATCAACTTTAATCTGAGCCTTTGTGAACATCTACATAATCAGTGAATCGAATAATAGAAAATACCAGATTTTGACTGAAAAAATGCTAAATACAAAGGATAATATTATAATGAATGGTGATAAACCACTTAAAAAATGTTACATAGAGCAAAAAATTAATTTAGGGATTGATAGAAAAATAGTACCGGGTCTATGTGGGTTAATTTAAAACAAAAAAAGGTGAAACTTTTACTTTGACATGGAGGTTTTTTTACATTAATGCACACTTTTTGGAATGTATTCCAACATGGAGAACATTTACACGAGCAAAATATACATGTTTTTGCCCCAATTAAACCAAAAATATCCATCCAAACAAATTTACATGGCTAATGAAAAAGGAGTATTCCGCTAATATTCCTGTTTCCGTGCAGCCATGCATATCCAATTAATGGAACAGCTGGAGCCGCTTGTGTCATTTTGTTTCTTTGCGTCAAAACTGGATTTTTGCAGTTCTACACCCACATCAGACTTGTTCAAGCATATCAATAAAACCACAATCTTTCATTCCTCTAACCGTCTGCTTCAACACACACACATGTTCCAAAACCATGTTGATTTCCACGTCTTTTATTAACTTTCAGAGCAGGTGTGTTTCAGCCTTAGCTAATTATTGACCCGAAAACTAGATTTGTGTACAAAGAATGTTCCTAAAGGTGAGTTGTTGAGCTGTATTTTGTAATAAACATCCAAAATGTAATAATTTTTTCTTGTCATTTTGTAATAAACGTCCAAAATGTAATAATTTTTTCATTTCATTTTGTAATAAACGTCCAAAGTGTAATAATTTTTTCATTTCATTTTGTAATAAACTGTTGCATTTTGTACTATACTATACTTCACCGTGATTCTTCAGGCAGTTTCAGGTAAATCTAACAAAAAGTTTCATTGATTGTAACTATACTACAATGGTAGCACATGGGCGTCACACCTGTGGGGGATGGGGGTGTTGCGACACCCCCACTTCTACTTTTTATTTCAGGATAAACAGTTACTGTCGTCACAATCACACCAAACAAACATCAATAACATTTCGGGGCTGTTACAATATCTATGGTTTAAACCGTTTACCCGCCCGGGCGACACAACAGCATATGTAAATGAAGCGCACCTCAGTTCGTGGTAATGTAAACAGCTCTTCTTCGTGGTGTTAACAAACAGTCAACCAGTAAATAATGATTAATGTTACTGTTGTTAAACTAAGTTAAATAAACTATGTCTTGTTCTGTGACATTTACCCTAAGACAGTGGTTCTAGAACTTTTTTCACTGATGTTCCCCCTGAGGAACATATTTTTAGTCGTCTCCCCTGACATGGACAAAATATTTTTGTAAGAAAAAAGAGGAACAGTGTCTGTAAAATCAGTGTCTGGTTTTTTAAAATCCTTTTTATCTCATAATTTTGATTTATGAATTGAATAAATGTTTAATTGAAGAAAAACTAATTTTTGTTATTTTGGGCCATATATTACTTTTTTAATATAAAAAAAATAATCACTAATGGATAATTGTTCGTTAATTTTCTGATGATAGACTCAGAAAATTTTGCTTATGTGCCACAACCTAGAACACCCACACACTTTAAATGGCTGTGACGCCCTTGTGGTAGCACATTAGATTTGCTGCCGCTAGGCTAGGCTAGGCTAGGCTAGGTCGAAGGGACCGTAGGTGCAGATTATCAGCCACGCTTCCGTCAGTCTGCCCCAGGACAACTGTGGATACATATGTAGTTCACCACCACCGGATGGAGAATGTGAGAGTGAATGAATAATAGATCAATCATGTAAAGTACCTTGAAAAGTGCTATAGAAATCTAATCCATTATTATTATTATATTATTAAAGTCCAAAAATGCGAGTATACCCACTACTGCACCACTGGCTGTAACTATTTCAATCTTTTTTTATCCAGTCTGCAGCTAAAGCCTGATTTCACAACCTTAAAATTCATCATAACATTTGGAGTAGGTGATCGCATGCCCTACTTTAATTCTCAGAGGTAGGGTCATTTGCATCCAGACCCTCCCCACGCTACGTTGACATAGAGTTCCAGGTATGTGTCTTTCCTCCCAAACTCCCTTCCCACTTTCCCTCCGACCTCGATTTTCCGCCCTCCTAAACGACTGATCCTTTCCGCTGACCTCAAACTAGTCAACCTAGTCTCAGAATGATAGATTGGTGCAACACGGTGGCCCATTTAAAGTTAACTCTTCTACTTTAAAGTGTGTCTGATGCAATACCACGTCCTGCCTTGCAAGTGGATCAACAACGTCTACGTGACAAGATGACAAGAAACATTTAACCCTTTAAACTTCCACCCAAGTTCGCCTACATTCCTTAATAAGGTCAATTAAATGCTGTTCTTGCACCATTTTGATAACATGCAGTTAGTGTTTGATTATATTATGAAGGAAAATATTACAATGAAAACTGGGATATTAAAATTGGGTCTTGTTAAATGATGCAATAACCATTTTACTGATGTTTTGGACGACATATGGACAATTTTTCTGTTTTTATTGGAGTTTGACTATGTTCGTTAGAATATAGTTCCTCTGTGGATAATTATGAGACAAAGGTTCACATCAGGTGTTTGACATTTGTATTTTGGTTATTTTATCGGACAGTGGTTTATATCCTCAAATGTGCGAGAATCTCCGTTGTCAAACTGTATTAGGTCATGTGACATTTGGGACAGGTTTGGGTGATTTGTTTACAATTTTTGGGCGACTACTTCTGGTCTATATGTGGGTTTAAGAGGCCATTTACATGAGGATGATTCCGTCTAAATACGACAGCATATTTTATCAGACATGCCTTTCATTTACACGAAGCCAACGCTGTCAGGGTGTGAATACGCACCAATCTGAAGACTCCTTCCAGAGTGGGACATATTGAAGATGCACTGGGTCGCATCTCCGTCTAAACGGCAAGAAACGTACATGTTAATGTTGCGGGCATCTTTACGTCACATACACTTTCACGTTACATTTATTCGCTGAGTAGGTAAAGCACCAACATGTCTGACAACCTGGATCCCACAGATCTTCCAGCTGCACTAGCGTTAGCATTAGCATTAGCTCTAGTAAATGTACAGGAGTCGTTTCAGCTATTGTACAGACATTACACACATACCTGGACAATTACATATACATCAAAAACAGAAAAGGACATGTGAGCGGTCACACAGCTGGGCTGGCATCCGTATCCAATCATATTTCAGCTACTGTTGCGTCTTCGTATAGACAAGGATTTGCTCCTGAATACGTTTGTCTAAAGGCAGATGAAAAACTGAAGACGAGATGACACTTTTGCGTTTTCTGCTTTCATTGTCCCTGTATAAATGAAGCCTAAGAAATCTCTTTATTGCAGTTTGACAAATGAGGGGGGGGCCCCCCAATCATCATCTTGTATGTAAGTCCCCCATAAAGCTAGTAACAGCCCTGTTTACAATTAAGAAGTTATACTTTTTTATAACTTTTACCAGAGTATTTCCCCACACAACTAGCTGTACTTTTACATAAGTACAGGATGTCAGTACTTTTTGATACCTCTGCTGTTCTATAAATAAAAAATTACACACAAAAAATAGACCATGATTTGGATAGCAGTTGAAGGAGAATGTGTTGATGCCGCCTGTAGGGGAATACTAAGCTCCATGTCTCTGATTACATCCAACAATAGTTTGAAAGCAGAGAGGCAGAGATCACACCTGTTCACATGGCATAAAAAAGCTGACTGCAGGGCTCTTCCTGACTCTAATGTTTATACCATCCTGTGCATCATCCCCACAGGCCCCTGGAAACACTGTGGATTATTTAATAGTCCACTATACTGACAGCAGGCTACACTTTCACTGCCATGTGATGCTTTAATGATGGGAAACATACAGTCCTGCCAAAAAAAGAGGGATTAAAACACTCTACTTTTCTTCAATTTCTCGTTCGTTTTAATGTCTGGTTCAACTAAAGGTACATTTGTTTGGACAAATATGATGAAAACAACAAAAATATGTCAGAGTTTCATTTAAAAGCTGATATCGAGATATTTTCGATATATTTTTAAGACATTTATTGAAAGGATTGAAAGTTTATCCTGGTATTAGAACCATTTGTTTTTATTAAATTTTTTTGAGAGAAAAAATATGTATATTTAAAAAAATATGTTTATTTTTATATATATATTTTTTTTCATTTTTAGTCCAAATATCTCATCACACTTAAAATCAGACAGAATCACCTAAAGAATAATTTTTCAGTGAAATATAAAAATATACATATTTTTTCTAGAGAAAAAAAACACATTTTTTTCCCGATAAAATATCGATATTTTTTTTTTCCGATTTCTTTCTTTTTTAACAAATCTTATTAATAATTCTCATCATCATCATGAATATAAAAGCTGCCAATGAAGTTAATCTTTTTTTTTTCTTAAAATAAGATTTTCCAGTCCAATCATCTATAAATCAGTTGTTATATTTCACAGAAAAATTATTATTACTTAGGTGATTCTGTCTGATTTAAGTGTGATGAGATATTTGGACTAGAAATGACAAAAAAATATAGATTTTTTTCTAGAGAAAAAATATACATATTTTTTTTGATAAAATATAGATATTTTTTCTAGTGCAGTGCTTTAGTTTCAGTTTCAGTTTGCCACGATCTTTTACGGATTGTGATTGGCTCTTGCAATTCACCATATATATATATTTTTTTATAACAAACTTCTCCTTTTATCAATTACTATAAATTCCAGGAAAAGCCCATGTGGATTTCTGACCCCAAGGTTGACAAACACTGGTCTAATAATTTTTTCCGCCACTGTATCTTCCAGCTGAAAAGACGTCGTGGGCTACAGGAGGCGGAGTCATTATTCATGGCTGTACAGTGCAGTGTGCTTTACACACCATCACTATGGCTTATGTGGTTCCTCAGACGTACACAAGTCACGAAGAAAGACAAGCTCCCTGTGCACATTAAATCTGGGTCTGCAGATAAATTGGTCAGAGCTTGGCCGGAGATTGCTTTGATTTACGGCGTAATTACAGAGTTTTTCTGCTGCATTGATATGCCTGGCTGTCTGTGCTGGGATTCTTGTGTATGGTTAACCTTTTCCAAGACTTATATCCCGGTCCCGGTACATAGGTGACATTATTTTAATAATACCTACATATACAGCCCTAACATTAATGCACCTGCACTTGTCGCACATTAAATGAAAGCGAACAAACTCATCTTTCTGAAAATATAAGTGCAACAGTAACATCACATACACAAAAGGATAGTTTACACTAAAGACTTTGGCTTTTGAAGCATCATATATGGATGTTCCAACATATTAGGTCACATTTTTAATCAGTAACTTTAGTTTTATTTCTATATATTTATAATTAGTGTTGACAGGTTGATAAATAATGAGGTGCTGAACACTAGGATATAAAATGTGACAAATGACAATGGGATTTTTGGACCAGAATACTAGTTTGGATGTTATTTTACAAATGACAATGGTCATTTTGGAGGGAAAATATTTATTTTCATTCATTTTTGCTAAAATATGTGTATTGGAAGCATTCGATAGTTTTAATTTTTACCCCAAAAATGTCCAAATGACCCTTCAAACCATTCTGAAGTGCAACAGTAACACCACATACACAAAAGGATAATTTACACGAAAGACTAATACAAGAAATTTGGCTTTTGAAGCCTGTCATCTATGGATCTGGACAAATGTGGTGTGGTTTCCATGGTAACGCTCCAGTGAATATAATACGGTAAAGTATTTAACCACAAGAATGGGATTTTTGGACCAGAATACTAGTTTGGACTTTATTTTGCCATTGTCAAAGGTCATTTTGTATGAGAAATATTTAATTTTAATACATTTTTTGTAAAAATGTGTGTGTTTTAAACATTCAACAGTTATTAAATTCTTACCAAAAATTTCCAAATGTAGCCACTTTGGAAAAAAAAAGATAATTCCCCAAATTACCCTTGTGTAAAATACAAACATGACCATAGAAAATTTTTTATAAAACTGACATTTTTACAAATAAAGTTCTCAACTTTGAACAGTAAAGGTCACAGACATTGGTCTGTTGGTAAATAGTGTGTTTTAGTTCATACCTACCAAATGAGGACAAATACACCCTGGTTTCACCCAAAAATATAAGGTGAGGTGAGAAACAAAATCAAAATATATTAGTGTTTTTTATTCAACATCTTTTTACATGTTAAATAAACAGTAAAAATAAGTGTTTTAGTCCAAACTACAGGGTGTTACCTTTACAAAGAGCCCATTCTTTTATCTGTACTTTGATTGGTTGAAGAACAACTGGAGTTTTAATTTGTCGAGTGGATTTTTCAGGCGTTTGAAGCCAAATCAGTCCATAACATTAAAGGGTTAATAACAATGAAGCTGTCAGGTCTCAGAGGCGAGCAGACAGGTCTGATGTTACTGCTGCTATGATGTGTGTGGTGGCATATCTCATGTAGCAACCACAAGTCATATAGAGGCATGTTATATTACACTGCAGTCTCCAGTATGTCTGTGCATCCTGGCTGAGAGAGTAATCAGATAAGATAATGTAGGCAGGAGAGAGAGAAAGAGAGAGAGAGAGGATGGGCGACCAAGACGGAGCAAGAGAGCAATGACTATAACATTGAGTGTCAGGATGGGAGTGCATCCCTGTGAGGGAGGATCCATCACTCTCAACACTCAAACTCACTCATACAGTCACGCCTCATGCACACAGTAAAACCTACACACACACACACACACACACACACACACACACTGAGTTAAACTGGAGAGTGGAGGCAGTGTGTGTGTGTGTGTGTGTGTAGCCGTAGACAGGGAGGATGTTTATAAAGCTGCCAGGCTCAGTGCATCTTTCAGGTTGCATTATGGGTGCTATCTAATTGGTGTTGGTAGAGGCAGAGGTGGGCCTCATTGGAAGTTCAACCAGAGGCTAGCAGTCTCTGAGCATCGCAGCAGCTCGTATTTCACTGCGTTCACTGGGCTGTGTGTCGCTAATACACACACACAAGCATCTGCACATGTGCAAAACTGAAGATACAGCAGAAAATAAGTTTAGTGTGTAATAGAAATGCATGGACACACACACACACACGTACAAACACACACACACACACTGCAAAAATCGAAATTTTACCAAGTGTATTTTTATAACTTCTACTACACTTAAAATTATGTTTTTATGTGTAACACAGATTAATCAATCATCATGATTAACCTGATTAAACATTTTAACACAATTAAATGGAACAGGTGTTTACTGTTGTTTTGTTTCAATGAGTTTTGTTGAAACTGTTTGTGTTGAATAAACATGTTATGTTAATTGCATACATACATACACACACACACACACATTATATATATATATATATATATATGTGTGTGTGTATTCTCATATTTTTTCATATTTGATGCCCGCCCCCCAGTATTTTAAAACAGATATTGAATATGTTTAGGACTTTTCATTGCTTTTTGTGTTTATTTTTTTGTGTATTTTAACAGGTTTTGTCAATTACTTCTATACATTGTTTGTGTTTTCTTAGTGTATTATTGTATTGTATTAAGCAATTTACCAATTGTGGGTTCAATAAATGACTTCTATTCTATTCTACTTCTACTTTACTTCTATTTCTACTTGTACTTCGAGTTAGTACAGATTGTGAGTACTTCTACCACCTCTGCTTATGGGTGACAAATTAAAGGAAAACAGTTCACATCCATAAAGCACAGTTATAAGGTTTTAACTTTAACAGTTTAACAGTGCTCACCATCATCAAAACACAAAATAATAAGGGAATATATTTCAGAATAATGCTGCCCGTCTCTCCTGTGGAGTTAAAAGACTTTTAGAATCAATGCCAAAATGCCTTGAAGCTCCTCCGGTGGGCTGCGCTGGTCTTTACTAACACACTTCAGCAGTTTTGTATATGCATATAAAAAGTCAAATCCTTCTTTTAAGCATTTTCCCATCCACACCTTTGAAGTATTCCTCCCATGTTAGTCTGCCATTCAAA
Organism: Siphamia tubifer; assembly: GCA_020466265.1. Lineage (NCBI taxonomy): Eukaryota > Metazoa > Chordata > Actinopteri > Kurtiformes > Apogonidae > Siphamia > Siphamia tubifer. The sequence goes on from CM035804.1 coordinate 45,275,322, forward strand.
TAGATATATTATAAAAATTATTTATCATTAATTTATATATTTTCTTATTTGCTGACAGAGTAAAGGATAATAAAAAAAAACAGGTTTCCTACTGTTACGGTGTTAATGGATGTGAAATAAACGGTGCAGCTGTGTCTGTGAACAGTTATGTCAGCGTTTTAGAAATGCTTTATTTTCCCAGTCCAGCATTACGCCAGGATTTTCAAATTTATTCATCCTAATGAGAAATATAAAAAAGCCAAGTTTTGGGAGCAGAAAACTGCATCTTAGTGACTAAAAGCCCAAATGACAACGATAGATTTAATTTAAAATGGTCCTTGATTAGTGCAGATCTGATCTGTGAGTGTGAGTGTGTGTGTGTGTGTGTGTGTGTGTGTGTGTGTGTGGGGGGGGGGGGTAGTGGTTTTAGCACTTGTGCCTCACAGCAAGAAGAATTGCGGCTAAAATTATGTAGATTTTAGTCGACTAAAATAATTTTAGAGTAAAATTGCAAAACATAAAATGTCATTAATTTTGCTCAACGGAAACAAGACTGACCCAAAAATGAGTTAGGTGACTCAATTGTGACTAAAACTAAAATTATATTTTCATCATGAGACTAAAACTAAATACAAATTTTCTGGCAAAGTTTTCACTGGACGATTCATTATGGACAGAATCCCGACACAGTTTATGATGATAAATGAATGATCAGCTCATTATCAAGGTCTGCTGATGTGCTCTTGAGCAAGGCACTAAAGTGGCTTTTTTTTTGCGATTTTGAATCTTAACAGTTAATATAATAAAGGTATTTGCCTTGGGGCAACACGGTGGTGCAGTGGTTAGCACTGGTGCCTCACAGCAAGATGGACCCTGGTTCAAATCCCACACCAGACCTTTCTGTGTGGAGTTTGTATGTTCTCCCCGTGTCTGTGTGGGTTTTCTCCAGGTACTCCAGTTTCCTCCCACCATCCAAACACATGCAATGATAGGTTAATTGGTTAATCTAAATTACCCATAGGTGTGAATGTGACAGTGATTGTTTATCTATATATGTTCAGCCCTGAGATGAACTGGAGACTCAAGACCCCGCCTTCACCCATTGTAGCTGAATCAGGCCCCCAGTGACCCTAGTGAGAATAAAGTGGGTTCAGATGACGAGTGATAATAAATAACCCCCCCCCCCCCACTATTTTAGTCGACTAAAATTATTTTAGTCGACTAAAATGAAAAACAAAAAAATTCATGAATTTTGGTCAACTGAAACTAGACTAACACTAAAATGATTCAGATGACCAAATTGTGACTAAAACTAACATTATATTTTCATCATGAGACTAAAACTAAATAAAAAATTTCTGACAAAACTAAAATAGACGATTCTTTATGGACAGAATCCTGACGCAGTTTAGCTTCACTTCATTATGAAGTATGTTAACTGGTTAATCTAAATCACCCATAGGTGTGAATGTGACAGTGATTGTTTGTCTATATATGTTCAGCCCTGAGATGAACTGGAGACTCATACAGAGTGTACCCCACCTTCACCCATTGTAGCTGGATTAGGGCCCCAGTGACTCCTGTGACGCTAGGGAGGGTAAAGCGGGTTCAGATGACGAGTGATAAGTGATAATTTTTAACAATAACTAAAATAATTTTAGTCGACTAAAATGAAAAACATAAAATTTTATGAATTTTGGTAAACTGAAACTAGATCATCACTAAAATGATTTTGATGACTAAATTGTGACTAAAACTAAAGTTACATTTTCATCATGAGACTAAAAGTAAATTAAAATTTTTTGACAAAATTATCACTGGACGATTCTTTATGGACAGAATCCTGACGCAGTTTAGCTTCACTTCATTATGAGTATTTTTACATGTACGTTCATTCGATCAGTGGTCTTCAGCCCTGGTCCTTAGGGTCCACTGTCCTGCATGTTTTAGATGTCACCCTGCTCCAACACACCTGATTCAAATGATCAGCTCATCAGCAAGATCCCTCTCCTCCTCCCCCTCCATCTCCTCCTCCCCCTCCATCTCCTCCTCTTCCTCCTTCTGCTCCTCCTCCTCCTGCTCCTCCTCCTCCTGCTCCTCCTCCCCCTCCATCTCCTCCTGCTCCTGCTCCTCCTCCTCCTCCTCCTCCTCCTCCATCTCCTCTTCCTCCTCCTCCTCCTCCTCCTCCTCCTCCTCCTCCTCCTCCTCCTCCTCCTCCTCCTCCTCCTCCTCCTCCTCCTCCTCCTCCTCCTCCTCCTCCTCCAGTCAGTTACAGTGTCCAGTTGTGACTGTATTTCGACAGTTCCCAGTGCGAGGGACTACAAGGTCTGTTCTGTGTGATTTAAGGGCCTGGGTCTTTTCCACCATGGGGCCACCAGAGCAGATGTTCTCATTAAAAATGCAGCCTCTGTGAGTGAAGGAGATTGCCTTGTTCCAGGCAGAAGCTGGCCAGAGGTTTAAAGCTCTCATTCGTCTCATTTGTAAGGCCAGCCAAGTTCCAGTGCCTCCACAGCCTTTAAGCAGTGTGGCAGCGGCAGAAAAATGACTGATTCCAACCGTATCACTTTGTTATTCTCTTTAATTCACCATTAAAGGTAGTGAGTGGATGGAGCTCTTCTGGGCTTTCAACTCCGGGTTCCTTTCACCTCAGCAGGGTGTCGTAATTCAACATCTCATTTGGTCAAATGAGAAAAGAAGCAAACATTTTTTTGCATTTTCAGCTTTTAATAGAGCTGTCAGATGATCAAAGTTTTTAATAGCTGGGTTGCTGTGAATTAACTTAAATTAATCATGAATCATTATTAAATATTCACTTTTAATCTATATTTACATATAACTGCAGGTTTTCTGCTGTCTGTCTGTCTGCCTGTCTGTCTGTCTGCCTGTTTGCCTTTCTGTTAATTAATTGCCTTTAATTTTCTATGAACAAACAGACTCAAGAATAAATATATGTGCTCTTAACGTGTTTGTTGAAAGTGAGGTGACACATTAACTTAGTGTTAGCATTAGCCTAGAGCTAGCATTAACCGAGTGGTAACATTAGCCTAGTGTTAGCGTTAGCCTAGTGCTAACAGAACCCATGACTAAAAATGAGATAAAATAAAAAATGTCACAGTTGAGATTAAAACTCATAATTGTAAAATATAAAGTGACAATTTCTTCCATTTATTGCTTTTCCCACTTATTTACATACTGTCACATCTGTTTGACTTGAAAAATTAATGAGTTTATTCTGAGAATGCAAGGAGTTTAACGTTACAGATATTTATACAAAAATGTAGGGAGTAAAAATAAATGTTTCCAGAAAAATAAATCCTCAAGGAAAGTACAGATACCTAAAAATACGTACAGTAACAGAGTACTTCTACTTAGTTCCTCCCCACCTCTGTAATTAATATGAACCTGCAGTGGAAGTACAGAGTTGTGTGGCGCTGCAGCTACAGTACACAACTGTTTGATAGAAACAGGAGTATCCATCAAAGGTTGTGTAAACCCACAGTGGGACAGCCACCGCCTCAAATCTTTGTTGAACCCTAAGGATAATCCCATGGCATTATATATTGTCAACACTGACACAGTTTGGCCTGTAATGCCAAAGCTGTTGGAAAGTTAAAGGGGGATTTGTGTGATGTGGTGGGACATTCTGCTTTTCATCAAACAACAGACGCTGAGCCGGGGTTTGATGACGGGGAACATGTGAATGTGTGCGACTGTGTGCGTTTTCACGTGCAGATGCATAACCCATCTGTAGGAGTTGAGGTTACTGATGGATGGCAGCCCTCACCCACCACGCTGACCCCATTACTGGCCTTCACCTCCCTCCCTTTTCTCTTCTCAACACTCTTCTGTCGCTCTCTGCTCTGCAACGCTCACCCTCGCCCTTTTCTTTTTCTTTTTCTTTTCCTTTCCCGTCCACTTTTTGATACTCTCAGAAAAGGAGGTACAGTAGGGGTACAAATCTGTAGACTAAGGTACAACAATCACCAGTGTACTCCCAAAAGGTACTGGTACTGGTAAGGTACTGATATGTGCCTTCCAGGGTACTACTGGTGGATAAGTCTTTGTACTTCTAGGGGTACAAAGGGTTGAACTCTCAAAGGTACATATCAGTACCTTTTAAGAAGGGCTTTCACTATTTGACAACTAATTTGTACCTTTTACAGATCTGCTTCTGTATGTGCGGGTGTTTGCTGCCTGAAGAGTTAGAGTTAGTATAAAGCCTGCCAGTTCTGTTTATGTGAAATCACAGACTGGTACCCCGGCGTTCTGACAAGGATGGAGCTGGTCCCTCACTCCAAACCACCACGGCCACTGGACCGAACCTCAGAACCACTTTGGCCCCATATACGCTCCAACAAGGACCAAGTCCCCCATTCTGAACCAGCCCCGCCCCGCATGCGCTCTGACAAGGACCTCCACTCCAAACCCCCCACCACCTGTACACGTTCTGATGAATGTGGCGCCTTACCCCATGGTCTTAAAGCCTCCATATATGAACTAACCCCACATGTATGCACTTCCATCTACCTCACAATTCATTCTGCAGATAGTATAGGGGAGACTGGGGACAGTGGAAACACTGGTCACTTGTTTTCTCTCTTCTCGTGTCCTATTTCTTGTATTACTAATACACTGGTGATTCTACGCGTTTATGCGTTGTATAGGATCAGCAAAATAAGCCTATGCTTCTGCATATATATATATATATATATGTGTGTGTGTGTGTGTGTGTGTGTGTGTGTGTTAACTGAATGCACAGAATGAAATTATGTTGCTGTAATTTTGTAACTGAAAATAATCTACAATTGCTCACATATGGAACAACTTTGGACTAACCTAATTCACTCTGCACATGCTCAGTTCAGTCCTTACTCCCCTCTGCACATGCTCAGTTCAGTCCTTACTCCCCTCTGCACATGCTCAGTTCAGTCCTTACTCCACATGTGCAGTTGTATCCGTACATCCACATTTTTAGGGGATAAATATATTTTTTTCGCAGTAATATTTTTTTTTTCTGTAATTATTTTTGTGATTCATAACCAGACTTAACAATTATTTACCAAACAAATGTTATTTCACTACTTATGAACTATATAAAATCATTTTCATTAGTCTGTTCTCCAACCTGCTGTTCCCCTTAGATGTTAGTCTGATATTAGAATAGATCTATAGAATATATATCAGAAAAGTTGTGTCAATTATCTTTGTGAGATAAAGCGTAATGCAAGTGTTCCTCCACATGTTCACAGTGACCTAATATAAGATTATTATACCCTGTGTAGATAAAGCGACGACATAAAGTGTTTGCATCTGCACTAATGACAGACGACAGAAGGTGACGGGACGTTCACATGGTGTCAAAAACTGTTTGGTTTTATTTGCTATATTTTATATTTGCTAAGTTATTTTTCAAGAGAGCGTTTGGGGGAAAGACTTCCTTCAGGAATGGCTGGTTGTTTCTGTGAGACGCACAACAGGTCACAGATGAGAGTTAATGGTTTAATTTAAAAAAAATAAAAAATAAATAAAATAAAAAAAAAACTGTTGTTACTAGATTCGTGTGAGACTTGGCTCAAATTGGCAGCTAGTGGCCCACAACGAAGACACATCAGCATCATTAAGGAGTGTTTTCAGAGACTAGAACGTAGCCTGATTATATAAACACACACACACACACACACACACTAGCATATGCTCGTATAAACACACAATTACAGACACACAGATTTATGAAACATTCTTGTTTGTAGCAACAATCTCAATGATGCTCTCTAATGATTTACCACAGCAATATGAGGTGGGAAATACTGCCAGGCATTTTACATAATTCACTTTTTCCTCTTAAATAAGGCGCTGATGTCACTTTTTAGATTATTGGGGAGGGAGGCAGTTCATTATCCTCAGCTATATCTCTTGTATCTGTCTGTTGGTCGTGAGTGTAACTCCAAAATGTATATAGTCCATAAAACAAACAGCAGTTGTGTAGAACAGATTGTATTGTTAAAGCAAACATTGTTTGTAACATTTGAAGGCAAGCAGAATTTCAACATAAAAAGAGCAATAACCTGTATGTTACAAAGATTTATGTTTCCCTCGATGGCGTGCTTCCTCCATACTGAGGACTGCCAGGTAGTAAATTAGGAAATGCCTTTTGGCAAAGAGTGCAGCTTCTACACACACACACACACACACACACACACTATGTACGTACTTACCACTTTAGTTGCAGGTTTAAACAGTATTACCTCTAAACACACACATGTTTCCATTACTCATGGGGACCAAGTTTATAATCATCACTTGTAGGTAAAGTAGCCATTGGGCAGTGGATGTAAACACATGTTCTTATTTGAAATGAATGAAATGAAATAAAATAAAATAAATAAATGCATCATCAAAGCTTTGAAATACTTTGCACCTGTTTTTCCCTCATGCTTTATGGGGACTTCAAGAAAAAAAATGTGTTTATAGGGCCACACTATTACATTATATTTGCGTACTTCACACAGATTTATATTTTACTAGTGGGGACCTACATTTATATTTAATCCCTTAACACCTGTATTTAAATATAAGTTTTAAAAAAAAAAAGCTAAATTAAAGGAATTATCTGGAGTAACATTAATTTTAGCTAAATCTTTAGATGATTGGGAGTACATACATATAGTTGACATAAAAATCACATCATTTGGATGTACATTGATGAATTTTGATTTTTCCGTTTTGAGCCAAACTGTGTTAGCATGGAAGTGATTAGGACATGTCTTTTCGCTGACATGAAACGTTATTTTTAGACCTGTTCTAAAGTTCTAAACAACATCACAGTGACGTGGTAGTAAGTAGAGGGTCCCTAAAGGCAAACCCAAGTGTCCTGAGGTCTTCATGTTGTCGGATAGTGTCTCCAGAATTACTGATCTCAAGTCATGAACCTCTCTGTATTCTTAGGAGGAAGCCCGAAATAGTTGATTGCCGAGTGCAGAGTTACACACTGTAGCAATAAATGGTCAAATATTAATTATATATAATGAGTTCCCAAACCACTTTTCCTTTTGAGGTTGTCCATAATTTTTCTCACTGAATCACTGCGTTTATATCGGAGTTAGCTAGCAAAACAAATCAGGGGGGCCAGAAAGGAAGTGAAAAGCATACGGTATGTGGGAGGAGTTCAGGAAGTAAGGCGGAAACGGGTCAAAAACTTGTTTCAGGAGGATTGGTCAGAGAGCGGAGGGTTGTTACACTTCCTGCTGTGTAACCTCTGACCTCTTCTCCAGGACCGCATCCCAGGTGTGTGACAGGGTGTATGCGCTGTCACCCCTGTTCACTGTCTATGGTTCACGCTTTCATATCTTTGATCCAGCAGTGGTATCTACTGCCTATAAGACAGTCCACAAGAACATCATGTGATGCTGCTGATGAAGGAAACAGGAAGTAACTGAAACTAGTCAAGCAGGTAAACAAACACTGCACCTGTTTGTTAAAAGAATATAACTGTACCGTTGGTGTTTGTTTAGCTTAAATTATATGTATTTGCTTCATTCAATACATTTTTGCAGTGTAATGTAAAGCATAAATGAGTCCTTAGTACAGTTTCTACAAATGCATAATATAATCAGATCAGGCTAAAATATTCCCATAATTCTTAGCAAACACATACTCATGTTAGATAGTTATAGCTAAGGGACGACACTGCACTGTAGCTGTAACCCAACTCTAACCTAATTTTACTGCAATTATAGCTTCATTTCCCTACACAATATGACTGTTTAAATAGGTTTAAGTTCCCTTAATGTAAGAAAAACAAGGGAACACACACACACACACACACACACACACACACACACACACACACACACACACACACACACTCGTTTCCATGTCTCATAAGGACCAACCCTCGTGGGGACTTCAACTTTGGTTTGTAATTATCACTTATAGGTAAAGTGCCCATTTTGAGTGTAAACATATGTTTTTTAATAAATATTTTTTAAATATAAAAAATATAAAAAAAAATAAAAAATAATAATAATAATAAAAAAGTAAACACATTGTCAAACCTGGGAGAAAACCAAGTATCACTTTGCACCTGTTACATTTTATTTCATGCGTCATGGGGACAACAAATTCATGTACTTATAGGGTCAAATCATTTGCATAAATTGTTGTGCTTCACACAGATTTATATTTGACTAGTGGGGACCTACATTTAATCTGAATGTTGGTCCCCATGGTATCAGAGGTCCTGTTTCATGACTGTGTAAATATGTCAATGTCCCCATGAAGACAGGAATATAAGCCACAGCAGCAGCACCCCCCCAGACACACACACACATACACCATCAAGTGTTGAAGTAACACGACTCTCCGTCTCGCCCTCAAACACAATATCCCCTTCTGTTTTAAAATGAGTTCTCAGTTTTTTCACAACACGAGGTTTCATTCTGTTTTAAGGGCCTCTGTTGTCTCTAAAAGAGGCTTGGAGTTATAGTCTAGAAAAGCAGCCATTCCTCACACTTACACACAATCACTGCAAAGACCCCCTTATGATATCTAATAGGAAAGAGAGATGTTAGCGACAGCTGCTCAGACCACAAAGAGTTAATGTGAAAGGAGAGCTGTTTTCTGTCACTTTAACATATGCACACACACACACACACACACACACACGTTTAAATGTCTAATGAGGACCAAGTTTGTAAAACAAATAAAGTATGATCAAAAATTTCAAAAATAAATAAATATATCAATAAAATGTAATAAATAAAAAAAAAACAACCATTTGAAAATAAATAAATAAATAAAAATAAACATGTATTTTCCAAAAATTATCAATAAATAAAAAACATACTTAAAAAATACATCAAAATAAATCACATATTATTAATAAGACAAGAATAAGACATATTCAAATCTTGGAAAAAATACATATTTCACTTTGCATCTCTTTACCCCATGCTTTATGGGGACGTCCTGCAAAAAAAAGGATTGATAGGGCCATATAATTTATATTGTACTTGTGGGGTCCTTTATTTATATTTAACCCACGTGGAGACCTGAATTTTGGTCCCCAGTGTCAGAGGTCCCCATGGTGTGACTGTGTAAACATATCAATGTCCCCATAAAGATAGAAATACAAACACATACTGATTTCCATATCTCATGAGGACTTATGTTTATTATCATCACTTGTAGGTAAAGTAGCTATTGGGTAGTGCAGAAACCCAGCTTTTTCCCACTTCTTCAATAAATTTTCAAATGTAAAACAATGTATAAAAATAAATGAATAATGTTCAAATGGTTTAGTTAAAAAATAAAATCTAATAACGTTTATTTGTAATAAATAAATAAATGGAAAAATACATATATTTTACAAATTTAAAAATAAAACTTTTTTTAGGTAAGCACATCTTCACACCTTTGAAATTTTTTTTCCCCTTTACACCTCTTTCCTTTATGGGGACTTCAAGAAAAACACAAGTTAATGTGTTTATAGGAGACATAATTTGCATACATTTGCATACTTCACACAGATTTATATTTTACTATTGGAGACTTAGTATATTTATATTCAACCCTGGTGGGGACCTGAAGTTTGGTCCCCATAGTGTCAGACGTCCCCATGGCATGACTACGTAGACATATCAATGTCCCTATAAAGATAGGAATACAAGTGTGCGCACACACACACACACATACACACACACACACACACACACACACACACACACACACACACACACACACTAATTCCCAGTATGACTATGCTTTATTGATGGAGAGACAGGGCTGCATATCTAATGGTATTAGGGGAGAGAGTGAAGAGGCTGCTGGGTATGATCCATTTATATGCATGCTAATAACAGTGCATCGGGTCTGGGACGAGCAGGAAGATTTCTCTATAATCGACCATCCATCATTAAGATGCGACTTTCCCGTCAGACACAGCGCATCATTACTCTGCACACACCATCGGCACATACACAAACACACCAAACAAAACAAAACAAAACAAAAAAAACAACTTTATCTGCAAATGTTAGTTTTCTTTCATCACCTTTCCATAATGTACGGTGGCCGACAAGTGCCAAACACACTTTAGCGATTCAGTAAAGCCACGTTTCCACTAACGATGTGACTTTCGGTCCAAAACACTATTTGAAATTCGCTGGAAACTATTTAAATATTATTTGAAAACTAAACATGTTTCCACAAACCCCCCCCCCCTCGCAGTGATGTACACCTCCACCCCCAAACACACACCTGGTGACAGAAAGGGTAAAAGAGGTAAACAAACGTTTACTGAATAAATCATAACAACATGTTTACATGAGTGATTCATCTCATCTTCTGCATGAAACAATTAAGGCTTTTTATTTTGAAATCATAACAACTGCAGCCAACGCTATATTTCATGTAACTGTGTAGATGGAACCGGGTGAAACAGTTGATTTCAGCTACAATGTCGAATGAATTTAACAACAACAATAGTCACATGAAGCTACGGCAAGTTTTTATTAAAAAAAATTAACATGTCCACATGTTCAGGGTGGAGGCATGTGTGTGTATTCACAATTAAATTGATTGATTTTAAAATACTTTTATTAGTTTTTAAGTGTCTTAATGGTTGTGTCCCTGTTTATTTATCAGATCTGCTTTTAACATATGAGCCCTCTCTGACCCTCAGGTCCTCGGGTAGTAAGCTTTTGTTTGTCCCTAGACTTCGCACTAAACCACGGTGAGGCCTCATTCAGTTTTTATTTCCCCAAACTATGGAACAGTCGAACTGAGGATCCGAGGTTTTCAGGGTAAACTGAAAACCTACCTTTTTAAATTAGCGTTCAGTTACATTTTATTATTATTACAGTTATTATTTAGTCATTTATTTATTTACTCTATTTTTTTTTAAATTCGGTAAATCTTTTAAAGTGTTCCTACAATTGTAGGATAATGGTGTGTGTGTGTGTGGGGGGGGGGGGTCTGATGTAAAGCCCTTTGTGCTACATGCACCATGTATGAAAAGTGCTATAGAAATAAACTTTGATTGACTATCTATTATATTGACATATAATAGAACTTTGAACTATACTGGGAACCAATGAAGAGAATCTAGAACCGGGGTGATGTGGGAGTGTTTAGATGTGTTGGATCAAAGACGCTGCATTCTGCACCAGTTGTAGTTGATGGAGGAGACGGTGGTTTAGTCCAACCTCAAGCTGATGAAGCATGTGTAGCCTTTTGGAGGTTAGCATAGGACAGGAAATGCTTAACTTTTGCAAGTAGCCTTAGCTGGAAGAAGCTTGTTTTTACCACTGAACCGACTTGTTCAGTGATATTTAAGAAATTTGTCAAAAATAACAAATATAATAATAAAATAATAATAATAAAAATAAATTGTAATATTTAAATTACAATTTGAATATTTATCTCAAACGACACGACCAACTGCATATTTTTAAAAATATTTTTTCAATGACCGCAGGCGCCCGCTCACTTTGGGTCAGCCCGTACATCACTGACTGAGACACATTGGGTCGTTGCAATGTGTTTGGCACTTGTTGGCCACCGTACTTTCCCGTCACATCATTACTCTGCACATACACAAAAACTCCACTAACCCCCCCCCCCTTGCAAATATTGGTTTTCTTTCACCACCTCTCCATATAATGTGTATTTGCCCGAATCGCAGACGATGTAATGTGACGCAATGCGACGTGAACTCTAAAGTCGTGAAAGTCTGCGAACTTTAACGATGCCATAGCTCTGTTCAGAATTTGTGTGTAAAACTGGAGCTGTGTGTCAGTAATGAAGCCTGGAGCTGAAACTAGGTCCCTCTGTAAAAACACACACACACCAACAGCTGATGACATCACTGATAGAGCTGTGAATTCTGCAGCACAATAAATGTCATCAGTGTGTTTGGACGGAGGGCGGCCTCAGGAGTCCTGCCGTGGTTTGGGGGTCAGGGTTGAGGTTAGGCTAGCTCGTCTCCGGCGGCCCGGTGTCAAACCTCAACTCACACCGTCTCTCGTTGCTCTGGAAGGAGGAGTTGAAGTAGGTGGAGGAGGTGGGTAGTGGGGTTTGGCTTTTGGCCCATGGAGTCAGAGCAGCGTGGGGCCCTTCTGTTCATGGAATGCCACATTACTTAACTGCACCGCACCCAGTAAAACAAGAGGGAAACCTGACTGCCTTAGATTAAATGAGCATAGCTGAAGTGTGATTTCATTTTATTTTTCCACAGTCGGTCCTCATGCCTGCACGGGCTTTAAGGATATTTTTAAGGGTATTTTAGAAAACTACAGTTATACCCCAACTTACAAAAGACCCAGCTAACAAATGATCCAAGTTACGAAAAAACCTTTACATCAATTTTTCCTCTCTTTTTATCAAATGAAACCCCCGAGATGTAAATACAGTACTGTATGTACTTGTACTCGTCGTCTCCCACTTCATCTGGGTCCGGGTCACAGGGGCAGCAGCCTCAACAAAGTAGCCCAGACTTCCCTTACCCCAGCTACTTCAGCCAGCTCCTCCAGGGGAATCCCGAGGTGTTCCCAGGCCAGCCGAGAGATATAATCTCTCCAGCGTGTCCTGGGTCGACCCCAAGGTCTCCTCCCATGCCCGGAACACCTTCCCAGGGAGGCGTCCAGGAGCCATCCTCACAAGGTGCCCAAGCCACCTCAACTGGCTCCTCTCGACATGGAGGAGCAGTGGCTCTACTCCGAGTCCCTCCTGGATGTCCGAGGTTCTCACCCTATCTCTAAGGCTTAGTCCAGCCACCCTGCGAAGGAAACTCGTTTCTGCCGCTTGTACCCATGATCTCATTCTTTCAGTATAGTAGTGTATGTACTATACATATATACATACCGTACGTAGCATCCCATTGGCTACCCATGATGCTTTTGGTGAGCCTTTGACCCTCATTCATCACATAGTTCTAACACATGTAAAGGACAGAGTTACTGATGTTTCATGAGTTTTTCAGAGCGTGCTCATTGAAACTTTATTACAGTATGTATTCGTTATTCATCATGAGCCCAAAGAAAGTTATTTCCGGTGTAAATGAAAAGAAGAAGCGGACTGCCTTATCAATAGAAGTTAAACAGGATATGATTTCAAAAAAGGAGGAAGTCATCATTCCATCAACACGAATTAAAGACATCCTGGTGAAATTTCCAAATTCGTGGAAATAAAACATCCCAAAAAAATGGTCTTTGACGATGTATGCCTTGCGCATTTTAGGAGAACTTTTCAGTCAGATATAAGAACCGATTTATAGACAAAAGATCTGGAAAATGTGGTTTAAATAAATCTTACCAAGTTACTTTATTTATCGTTATATTATTCTTTAATTCAAAAATATTCTTTTAGAATTTTTTTAAAATTAGATTTTAAAAGGCCATTTTTTCCAGTGTGCTATGTTCCTGACCCACATGGATGATCTTTACCAGTAAAGATATTGACAAATTATGTACAGACTCATATAATAATAGCACTGCAACTCCAGTTCACCATGCATGACTCACTAAAAGTATGTGTTGGTGTTCTTTCCTGCAGAGCGAGCCTGTGTTTTCTTGGCCTTTGTTCGCTGTGTTCAGGGTGTCTCAGAGCACGGACCTCCTGGCCTGTGAATATGTTCCTCCAGCCAATAATAGCATTGTGTAGGATGTTGATGTATAAGGCTCTTTAACATGTACAGACTTCAGTTACATGGCTGCTCTTATGACTTAAGGCGTGTCTTGGTTAAATAACACTAGATATAGACAAGAGAAGGTGTGCTCCATTTCTTTACAAACTTCCTTTTACTGTTGCACAAAGGTGAGGTCATGTGGTTTAGAACATAAGCACCGTCTGAGCAGGACATCATTGTTCTCAGTAGTTTTTTAGGGTTAGGGTTAAACCAGGCCAGGTGAACCAAAAGGAACTGCCAAGAAAAAAAAAAAAAAAGATAATGGTCTCTTTGTTTGTTAACATTTTAGCAGGAAACTATTGGTTCAGTTCATACCACACTGGGTTTATAGAGTAACAGTATGTTTATATGCACTTAGAGAAATTCAACTTATTGTCTTAACTTGGCTAATATTTTTATTTTATACACCTTATATACCATACATACCATATATACACTTTATTTACCATACATAATGTATATACACCTTATATACCATATATACACTTTATTTACCATACATAATGTACATACACCTTATATACCAAACATACCCATCAGTGATGCACGGACTGACTGTTTATTCATCCCATGAGAAAACATGGAATGAATAAAAACACTGTTTTTGTCAGTACAATGACAGATATTTATGTAAGAAATTAAGTGATTTTGGTTATTATCAAGAAAACAAGGAAATGGATTTGACATAAGCTCTGAAAATAAACTATTTTTGTCATTAACATTATATTTGTCCAATTTGTGAGCGGGTAATTGAGAAATATTTTTCATGATATTCAGGTTGTGGTTAAAAATAACCTGGTAAATAATCTATTAACTGAATGTCTGTGAAGATGATGTACAATGTTGGAAGTAGCCTATCTATCTATCTATCTATCTATCTATCTATCTATCTATCTATCTATCTATCTATCTATCTATCTATCTATCTATCTATCTATCTATCTATCTATCTATCTATCTATCTATCTATCTATCTATCTATCTATCTATCTATCTATCTATCTATCTATCTATCTATCTATCATACCACATATGTATGAACCATACATATGTGGTATGATTATATATCATACTATCTATACACATTATATACCATACATACCACATATACACCTAGTATACCATACATATCATATATACATCCTATATGACACACATCATACATATACCCATTATATACCATATATACACACACATATACCATACACACATCTATACACTTCATATACCATCCACACAACACTGAAAATGTATTTTTAAGTTAAATAAAGAACATTTTCTGACATCTGTTATCATTTGACAGAGGAAAAACATCACTATGGGCTCCAAATAGTGCCAGCTTGTATTGGTCATTGGCAACGACTGATGCTTTAAAAAAAAAAAAAAAAAAGTTACTGGCCCCCAAAAAATCCATATCGGTCGATCACTGCTGAAGTTTTATTAACTTTTTTTTTTTTTTTTAAATCGATTCTATCAACTTTCTGTACATTCCTCCACAGGTTTTTGTTCAGGAACACATCATGTACTATTTGTAAGTCATAAAATTCATAGTTAACATACACACTTGTACATGGATCATTAAAACATGTAATCAAGCACACATAGCGGCACATCTTGCTCAGACTCATTCGCACTAAGACCTACATATGGCAGACTGTGCACAGGGAGGGTGGGCAGCTGGCCGGTATTAAATTGGATCTCTAGGTTCCCCACTGTTCAAGGGGACTTAAAGCCATATTAAAGGCATCTCCTACAGTCCTGCACCAGTGGGAGAACATGGACAGTGGCCAAGGAAAGCAACCTGGTGCCAGCCACACCCCTGGAGGACTGCATCTGCTCTCACTCTGCACCGTGGCCCCTTTATGTTCAGTGTGACATGTCAGCCCATACGCCCATATGCTGCAGTACCAACACTACTTTAACACACAAACCTATGTCTTCCACCTGGATAATACGCAGACACTGGAACACAAGTTGTTGATTTGTTATGTATTTATTTACTTTATGAAATAGAACTCTTTCATGTTCCTTCTCTTAACACAGGGGTCTCAAACTCTTTCTCATTCAGGGCACACATTAACCTTTTAACTCCTGAGATTTTAACAGTTCCAGTCAAAAAATTATAAAAGGAGGAACAAAATGCACAATGACAGCCAAAAGTGTATAATAAACCAACAAAATAATAAGTAGCACAAACAAAATAAGATAGGAATGGCACAAAAGTG
The DNA here is from genome assembly GCA_020466265.1 of Siphamia tubifer. Classification (NCBI taxonomy): domain Eukaryota; kingdom Metazoa; phylum Chordata; class Actinopteri; order Kurtiformes; family Apogonidae; genus Siphamia; species Siphamia tubifer. The sequence continues at coordinate 45,291,210 of CM035804.1, forward strand.
AAGAAAAATAATAAAATACAATGTTAAATGTAGAAAAATATAAAAGAAAATAATGAACTGAATGAACAAAAACTAATAAATATTTACGAAATAGTAACTTAACATAGGTAAAATAAAATAAAACCAAGTGTAAATAAATAAATAAATAAATAAATAAAGGGATATTGGCACTATCTTTTTAATTGTGGTCAGGGATTTTGCCTGTTTGGGTCCACTGGGAATAACGAATAATAAAGTTGCACTGAGTACACTGGAAAAACTCATGAAACAACAGTAAAGGTGCTTCCACACTGACCATAGTAAGAAGTCCATGACGAATAAGAATAGAGTAGAATAGAATAGAATAGAATAGAATAGAATAGAATAGAATAGAATAGAATAGAATAGAATAGAATGGAATAGAATTGCCTTTGTCATTGCACAGCAGTTACAACAAAATTATAATGTAATGGGGCCACTCTGCACCACATAAAAGTCAATAAATATAATAACAAATTCAGAAATAACAGTGGGATAAGGATAAAACATTTAAAATACCATTTAAAAGTATTTTTAAAAAAATTTTAAACGTGCAAAGTGCAGTTGTGTGCAGAAATATGCAGTGTGGAAGTTGAAGAATAAGGGTTTGAAGGCACATGAAAAGCATCATGGGTAGCTCCCTCCTAGCCAATGGGAGGCCAGTGGGGTGTGGGGAAATAGCCAATGGGAGAGCAACTCTATCAAATAGCAAATAGGATGCTGTGTACAACTGTAGAGTACATACGTGTTTGCGTACAGTACTGTATTTACGTTTCGGGGTTGTCATGATGGGTGAGGTGGAGAGAGGACTCAGTGCTGAAGGGAGAACCGATTTAATCACAACAGAACCAAAATCATGACAAAGACACAGACAGAACACAAAACCTGGAGGGTGGATCAGCCAGAGTCCGTGGTGGTGAATGGCATGTCTGGGTTATGGAGGTGACAAACTGAATGGTCCCGCACTGGCAACTGGAAACTGCATTGCTTAAATACATCAGATCAATGACTTGCAGCTGCACGGTGCGGGAGAGCACTGGGGGAAAGGTCGTGGTTTCGTGACTTGAATTTTTGAGTGAAAATTTTGCGTAAAGGCGTTTCGTAAACTTGGATTATTCCTTAGTTGAGTCTTTTTTAAATTGAAGTGTTACTGTACTCTGGACTACACCACTGTACGTACTGGAATACATTGAATACAACAAAAAAAAACCCACATTTTCGTAGACTTTATGTATGGTTGATGTATAATGACTTTAAGATGAACAGGAAGGTGTAAAGTGTTGGTTTATTTGTGCTAGCCGCTACCTGTTTTGTGATTTATGGGTCAGCATAAAAATGCTCAAATCACCATGTCGGTTGAGATTTGACTCCAAATTGGTGATCTCCTCCCTTCCTTTAGAATTTATGTCAAGCATTATTTAATCTGTTGAAGCACTAGAAGGAGAAGGGGGAGTGTGTTTGTGCTTCCAGTAGACTGGCCGCTCGATGCGGTGCAGATTGCGTGGGCAGATGCTGCTTTATGCACCGAGCTCATTTTTATCACCGGCTTGTACTATACACCAGTGACATAAAGCTAGTGATGCAGTCATGCCTGAAGAAAGTGAGAATGGGTGCTTGTGGAGTCATTTTCCTTTGTATCTCACACATAAATGAGCTGGTCTCATTTCCTGCCAAAACAAATACGGAGGGTTGCTATTTGAGAGATGATTAAAAATGTTGGGTGAAAGGGCAAGAATGCTTGAAGGAGCTCAGGGCAGTCGTCTTGTGAGGGAGTTTGTGCATATTAATGGATCTGTTTCAACACAACTGGGAAGAGAAACAAACTACTGCTGAAATGTTGTTGAGGAAAAACACACAAAAAAGTCACAGTTTGGCAGAAGTGGATGTGACCAAAGTACAGTTTTTAGGTATATGTACTTCACTTGAGTATTTATTTTTCTGGCAACGTTTTACTTTTACTCCCTACATTTTTGTATAAGTATACGTACTTTATGCTCTTTACATTCTCAGAAAAAAACTCATTACTTTTTCAAACTAGACAAATGTGACAAATGTGTGAAAAAGTAGTCGGAAATCAGAAATTTTGACTTATTACAATTTGACTTTTTTTTTTTTACTTTTTATCTCACAATTTTGATTTTTTTATCTCACGATTTAGATTTTTTTAGATTATTATTTTTTTAAATCTCCCATTTATGACTGTCCATACCCAATAAACTGAATACCATGACCCAATAAAACACATAATATACACAGTAACTTAATTTCAAAGGCTATATTTTTGAAAATGTTCTGGTTTTTCCTGCTTGAATAAGTATTATTTCATCCATAGCAAAAAAAAAAAATATGCAGTTGAAAATTTTACTTTATTACAATTCAGAAGTTGTATTTTTATTTTTTTTTACTTTTACTTCAATAAAGCAGTTAAATCAGTACTTTTACCAGAGTATTTTTCCACACAAGTACTTCTACTTAAGTACATAATGTGAGTACTTCGGCCACTTCTGCAATTTGTCTTGGCAGCGTATGGTAGCATCATCAGAAAATACTGGTGTCTGTAATGAAGCACATTCTGCTCAAATATGTTCCATTTATTACTGTTCTATAACCCTGAGAACCAAGTGCATTTGCCAAACAACTGTACGTAAAGCCCTCGTTACCAAGATTAATGTGTCCCCGTACTTTTGACATGATTTGGTGACTTTAATTCACCAACTGTTGCTCATCTGTTCAATTGCACCCAAAGGAAATTTCAGCTGCACCTGTTGGTAACGCCTCTTGGAAATCAAAATTTGGGTTCAATCCCACTTCATATTGGCCCTGTCCCTTAGCCCTACCCCATTTTGTGCTTCCATCTGAAAGGATAGGGATGTATTGTAATGAGTATTGATAAGTTAGAGGGGAAGGGCTGAAAAGGAAACTAGTTTGGACCTTGAAATGAAGATGGTTCAGAACCATACACCGCAATTATCGCAGGGGTTATGTTCGAAAAATAACCTGAAATAGATGAAATCTACAAAGTAGTCAGGTTTATTTATTGTGTTTTAAGGCTGTAAAACCTCTCACCACACATTTTATTCTATATTTTTAAGGCTGTAAAACCCCTCACCGACACCACAAATACACTTTTCTCAAACAAGTATAAAGATTTTCTGACATTTCTCTCTTGTTTAAACACTCTCAAATATTAAAATAAACAAATACAGTATTATAGAAGGACACGAGCAGTCTGCCCCAGTGCATCACAGACTATATTAACATCTGTGTGGAAAACACTGTACCCACCAAGACAGTGAGTGTAGAATGTTTCAGAGTAGGAAGTTTTGGACTAGGGTGTTTCAGGCTGCACTTTTTGCAGAGTAGGACTTTTCGAACAAATCATATTTTCTTCTAACCCTAACCCTAACCATATGAGTGTATTGTTTACATTTGTAATGTGTGATCATGAGTAAAATTCTGATGGGCTTTTTCAAATAACGTGAGGTTATATATTTGCGATGTCATTTTGATACTTTAATTTGATTATATTGTATACATTCTTAATATGTGTTTGAGTGAATAATACAATAATATGCAAATAAACTTATGGTGTTAGTTTTAGAAAATTTGATTTGTCCGACAAGTCCTGCACTGCAAAAAGTGCAGTCTGGAATGTCATAGGCCGAAACGTCCAAGTCCGAAATGTCCGTCTACCCAAAACAGAGCAGTGTTTTCCCAATAACAAGCCTTGGGTGACCCCTGACCTGGAGACCCTGCTGAAGGACAAGAAGATGGCCTTCATGTCAGGGCACAAGGAAGATCTGACGAGGGTCCAGACAGGAGTGAGGACAGTTACAGGAGGAAATGACAGGACTGTCTGGAGAATAACATCTGAGACGTGTGAATAAACCTGAAAAAAGGCCACAGGACGGGGGGGGGGGGGGGGGGGGGGGGGCACTCTGGGGACGGAGATCAGGTCTGAGCAAAGCAGTTGAATTTACATTTCAATAGGTTTCACTCTGTCCTGGTTTCAACCCCCCTCCCATCCAGGCCCCTTTTTACACCTCTTCAGTACTGTGACCCCCCCCACCCCCACCCCCCGACACCTTAGCACCTTGAACACCTCTCTGTCCCAGCTCAAGCCCCTTCCCTTTAACGTTTGTCCTTCTTTCTCCCCAGCCCCTCCCCTGCTGAGACCACCAACACCTCTTCCCCCCATTCATCTCTCCATAACACCCTCCTCCTGTTGCAGAAGTCCCCCTGTAGTCACGTCCCACCTCCCTCTCCATCACTATGGACCAGGTGAGGTGTGAGTCCAGGAAAATGAAGGCCAGGAAATCCACAGGTCTGGATGGACTCTGCTCCAGGCTGCTCAGAGTGAGGGGTACTACTGAGCTACGAAAAGTATGAACACAACGAGAAGTACCCAAATCTTAGGGGTTGTTTAAACGAGGACGATTGTGGCTAAAAATGACAAAATATTTTATCGGAAGTGTCTTTCCTTTACATGAGAATTGACTTTTCACAGGTTGAAAATGCAAAAATCTGAAGAGTGGAAATCTTGAAAACGATCCACTGTTGCATTTCCATCTCACAGTAAAAAAATACAAAAATTTTGCTGTTCCACACACACGTTGAAAAGGCAGCATTCCATCACAGCATCATCATAAGGTCAGTATCCAGTGTCTTGTTTCTGTCTTATTTTTGTAAGTCTCTGTGGTTTTTGTCTTTGTTGGACTTCTGGGCTTTTACTTTGACATGTGGGTTTGTGTTCACCCTTTACCTACTTTCCGGTGTGTGTCTCCACCCATTCATTAATCTCAATGTGTCTCACCTGTCTTCAGTCCTATATAACCCTCCTGTGTCTGTATGGTCTCTGCGAGTTTGTTATCCACCCTGGCGATATCTATGAGCGTTACTTCATGTCTGGTTTACTCGGGGGGTTTTTTTTTACGTGGTTTGGCTTTTTGGTTTCTGGTATCTATCTCTGTCCTATTTTGCACTTTCTCTTTTTTTGACCTTTGTCTTCAATGTCTCTTGGACTCTCCCTTTATCTGATTGCTGCCCATTTGGGTTTTGACCTGTTTTGTCTGACCCCTGTCTCTGCTTGCCGTGTCCCAGTTGCCATTTACTACAGAGCGTATACAGACGTACCATACAGAGGAGCAGACTTCATTCACATTTATTAATAAAGCCTGTAAACCTGTGCATCTGTGTTTGAATCCAGTCTGTTTCTCTTGTTCTTACAGCCATGAATATCCACCCCAGTTCCACACACTCTTACATCCCCGTATGCACAAAGATTTCTTAACAATGCTTGTGTAAATGCAGATAAAAAAGTTAAGACGAGACGGCAGTTTTGCGTCTTCTCTTCTGATCGTCTCTGGGGCTGAATTGTTGAAACTGTCAAAGTCTTCCAACCTCTCTGGGGGTGCACAGTAAAATTAAATAAATAAACTTTTCTAATACAACACTTAGACTTCCAGATCAAATTTAGTTGCGGGCCTTACGGCTAATGCCTCTGACCTATCAATGCAAAGGTGTAAATCCACATCTGCAGTTGAAGAAAGAGCTGTCTCTCAAACTGCCACTTTGAAAGGGGGGGGGGCTGCGAGAGTAGGCAAGATAATGGGAGTAGTCTAATAAGTTTGTTTGGCTTGTTAGTGTGATTGTTTTCTCACAAAACTAATTAACCATCTTGGCCTTAGGGACCCTTTGTCCTATATCCTCCTATCACCACCCGTCCACACACACCCACACACACATATATACACACTCATCTATCTATCCCCACCTTGTTCAACCCCTAAGCCTCCTCCTCTCTCGCCTTCACCAGCGGCAGCTCTCTGTCTCTCTGTCTTTGCTTCCTGTCATGTGTAAATTGATGGAGGGTCTAGTGATTGTCTGTATAGTCCCAAGGTGCCTTTCCCCACTACACAGGCATCCTCCGGATCCTTCCTGGTCCACAGTTGATTACGATAAATCAATCCGAGGGGTCAAACACTTGGACTGGGGCACTGTCATCTCCAGTGGCTGTGGGGTAAGCTGGTCCAGGATAAGAGGGCGTTCCTCCGAACCCCAGTGACCCCCTCGACCACTCTCGTTTCCGTGGTGAGACCTTCATTAAGGGACAAATCTGTTCCTGGCGTTTACAAAAAGCAGGGGGGGGGGGTGGGGGGGTGAAGGAAGAGGGACGAGGGGGATGCTCTTGTTTTTCATCATATCTCTCTTCGTGCTACCTCTGGTGGCCTTATTTCTCCATCTGGTCGGCCTGGAAACTGACAGGTAACGGCAGAGCACAGCAATAACGCCGTCCTCCTGGCCTGTATAGCAAATAATGCCGGAGATTTAATCAATGGCCGAGAGGAAAAGCAGGGCCAAATCAATAGAGAGCTGGCCTGTTTGCTCCCCTGCTTTGAAGGTGAATCCAGGCCTTGCTACATAAATTGGACTAATTGAAGAGCATGCAAGGAAACAAGCCCCCTTACAAAGCATGTGTGTGTCAGCATGATGCTTGTATGTGAAATTCATCAACCCAGAAGTGAAAAGGCTGAGATAACAAGCTGTCTTTGTGGAACAAGAAAAGTAAAGGCTATAAAAAGGAGAAGAAGAAGAAGAAAAAAAAAAAACACCCCGCAATAATAGTTGCATTTGAGGTGATAACATTCATCCACATTCATTTAGGTGATAAGTTTTGCTTCTACTGCAGCAACAGTAATATGACTTGGTTCATCTTGAGGAATTACAACTAACACTGCATTTCAAAGAGTAGGAAAAGATACAGCGAGGAAAAAAATATCATTACCAGTGTTCCTGCTTTTCTGCTAAACCACACATACATATAATATCGGTTATTTGTCCAGTCATGACATATGATCTTGGGATGTACCGTTTCTAAAATTCTGGGCCGATACTGATGTTGAAAATAAATTTAGTGAAAATAGAGGATGTTGATTCTCGTCTTGTTTTAGTTTTTTGATATTTTGGTCCTTTTGTGTCACAGAAAGACTTTCAGTGTCTTGGGCTACGTTTATACGGAGATGATCGGAAGAGAAGACGAAGAGTAGCTGTACTTTGACTTAAATACAGAATCACATTTTTGCATATATGTTTGATATTCTATGATAATTTTTCTGTGTTTTAGAAGAGCTTTTAAAATATATTTTGTGTTAGGTTTATTTTTTGGTGCCACAAGCCTGTTGACGGACCCCTAGACTTGGAAATTACAGACCATGTGTTTAACATGAGGATGTTATCATACACACACACACACACACACACACACACACACACACCCCCTAATGTCTAACCTTCCAACATTAGAACAGTTTCCACCAGTCTGGACAAATTATTACCATAGCCCAGTATCTGTCCATTTATCACCATATGTGACATTGTTCAAGAACAGAAAGGCTTACTGTAATATCAAAGATGACATAAATTTAATTAAGTGTCTGAACACGGACCCTCCATTTGCATTTCATGAGTTAAATGTGGTTTCTTGCATTTTTTTTCTCCTAGTGACTAGAATGGGGTAAGATTTAAGATAAAGAGTGAGTACAGAATGGCATGAATGTGCTAAGTGCAGTAATTATGTTGATTTCTTTTTCGTGCTCATTGTTAAATGTACATGAACGTAATCGCGCCATAACTTAAAGTGTTAAACTCGACATTTTTCAGACACTTTGGCTGAATTTAACATCTCTAAACCCACTTGTTTCCTCATAAATGTGCAGGGCATTAACAAAACAACTTTTTTGTTTTTTGTCACCCAACCCCCCCCTTTTCTTTTTCTTATAATCTGACCATTAGGTTTAAATATAGAACCCAGACCTCGCTCGGCCGTTAACATTTAGCAGTTTTGTGCTGTAACTAAGTCTCTCGTACACAAGAAATCTCAATTAAGACAAGTTGATTTGTTTTCTGGATGATTTGTAAAAGCTGCAGCAACATTCATTTCAAGCCACTTAAACATTAAAGGCTATAAAATGCCGCACACATTTGGAACATCATTTGAAGAATTTGGAGCGGCACAGAATTTTGTAATTGGCAAGATTAATAATATTTACAGCGTTGAGATGCAAATCTCCCTTCGCCAGGGCCCCATGAATAATTGAGTGCGAACAATCACTTTGAATAATTCATTTCTAAATATTCTTCAGTGTGTGTTTTATGACCAGAGGGCAAGCTGAGTTTTGTGACAGCAGAAATGTGCTGCTGTAATTACGCCGAGCGTCTGCGGACCCTCTTAATTGCTGGGAGAAGTTCCTTCGCGCCAGCAGGCTTCTTCACAGAGGAGGAGAGATGGAGGGAGGTGGTGGCGGTGGGGTTTAAAAAAAAAAAAAAAAGACAGAATAGGGAGAGTAAACAATCCTCCTCTACTCTTTTTATCCATCTTCCCACTCATATATATATATATATATATATATATATATATATATATATATATATATATATATATATATATATATATATATATATATATATACTGTTTTCCATAACTCCTGTACCAGGTCTCACTTGCCTGTGCTGCTGTTCATGACTAGAATATTGATGCTAATGGAATTAATTACCTGTGGTGTGTCGTTTTTTTTTTTTTTCTTCCAATATGTACTTCCTAACAGTCAAGTTTGATTTTGATTGGGGTGGTGTTGGGGGTGGCGGGGATGGGAGGGAAGGATGGGGGTGTTGTTAGCCCTAGGAGAGCTGAGACGACTTTGACAGAGGTGGGAAATTAGAAAGGGAGCTTTAAGAAAGAGATAAGTTGATGTGTGCAGTGAGGCCTCCAGACCTCCAGGACCAACTAGGAATACGGCGCTCCTGATTAAAATCACAGCTATCATTAAAGCAGCGCCCAACTTGCCGTTTTTAATTGAGGGGTTTTAAACAGGCACTGTGACTTGACTACAAAACACGGAAAGCAGAGTCTGAACCCAAAGGCGCATTCTCTGTACCTCCAGCTGCTCAGGCCAGTGGAGTTAATGATGTATCTTCCTGCAGTTTAAGGCCACTGGTGTTAATGATAAATACACCAATTAATTGCTCAAGAAGAAAAAGGCATGACAAACACCCGGGCGAGTTTTAGCGCACAAACATCTCATCAAAGTTGTTTTATTTTACTATGATGCTTTTTTTTTTTTTTCTGCAGGTGTTGGTTGTAGTGGGAGGAAAATGTTCCGATTTATCATTGTTGTATTATTGTTGTCTTTTCTCGGTACTTTACATCAACATGAATGCAATCACTGCGCAAAACAAAATCTCACATAATAACTCAAGCCTGTTTTTCTTCACTCAGTTCCCCCGAGATGTTGCCAGTGAGACATATGAGATGGTCTGTTTCATTGGCCGTGGCATAAACTGAAACAGAATGTCAGGAGTATTGCAGACAAGAAAGCACTTTGTAAAATTTTATTATGCCTTGATAGATGATGTGCACCTGTTCTGATTACAACCATAAAACACAGTTCCAAGCTTCATCATCCATCTCTTGAAGCGGAATATGCTTGGCGCTTAACTCAAATCCCCTATTGTGAGATAATAACACAACAAAAGATTTTGTGCTTTGGCAGGTTTTAAACTTGTTGTCTTTTATTATTTTTTTTGGCAAGGTAAATTCTGTGTTTTCTGCCGCTTTTCTTTTTGTTAATTACCTCTAACAACGGTGTACTTGTACTATGTCAGATACCTTAAAGGACAATTCTGTTTTTTGGGGGTTTTTTTTGCAATCGGAGCCTTAATTATGATGTAATTCAAATTGTTCCAATCCCATGTATTACTTTTTTTTTTAACCAAATAGGTTATGTTTTGGACAATGTTCGTTGGTTTGTTTGTGTACAAGATAAGACAAAAACTTATGGACAGATTTTTATGAAAATTTTACATGTTTCCATTGACGATTGTTCTAAGGCAGGAGCGTCGTAACTCTCGTGAAATATCATCCCACGACATTTCACTGCTGGACAATGGACGCCTAAAACCTGTTGTGATTAGGTGTCGTTATGGTTACATGGCTATGATTACCTCCGTCCCATGTGTATTGCACCATTTTCACTCCAAGAGAAGTGATCATGTGATCATGTACGCCACATCCTGTGACGTATAATTGCAGAAAAACAGTTTCCAGTGCGCTATTGCAGTATATTACAATGTCCAAATGTCTGAAAAACCACCTCATGAAAAGTTTGAGTGTTTTTAAAAAAAAATCCAGGTGTTTCTGTTGTCAGTTTTTTTATAGCGCTATTTACATTTTGCCAATTTTCAAGGGTAATGGAAGCACAGTTAAAATGGATTTATCATTTTTTTGTATGCTTTTATGTTATTTGACTCCAGATCAGGAGTGTCAAACATGCGGCCCGGGGGCCAAATCCGGCCCCTGAAGGGGTCCAGTCGGCTCCTGGGGTAAATTTGTGAAATACAAAAATAACAGTAAATATATTGATAATTTTATTTTAGGTTCCACAAAATACTGTCAAAATAATATAGAAATACTCACATCTCTACATTTTGCTCTTTGTTAATTTAAAAATGTTCATGTCATTTTTCTGTATTTACAATAAAACAAACAATAATTTCATAAAAAACATGAATAACATGAACAAATATGAACTTTTCTAAATGTCTGAAGTGTCAGTTTAACAATGTTCTGCCTGTTATTAAATGTTTTGTGTATTTGTAGATCCACTAATAAATAATCTGTACATTGTAAATGATAAAGTGAGACATAATTTTGTAAAAATTACATGTAGTCTTCTGTAGAAGTGTCAGTTTATTCATGTTGTTCACATTATTTAAAGGACAGTTGGTAGATGTCAACATTTTCATCACATAATTTAACTGTTTTTTTTTTCTGCTCTAAAACATATAGGAAAATTTGAAGTTGACATTATTTTATATAGTTTATATTTAGTAGTTACGGCCCAATTCAGATCAAATTTGGTTTAATGTGGCCCCTGAACTACAATGAGTTTGATAATATTGGTCTGTATGTGGAACCTGAACTAAAAGTAGTTCCACAACCTTGACACTTTCCAAATTCATCCCAGGGGGGTCACACTGGAACCTGTGTCGAGGTGTATTTGGGCCCCGGGCCACATGTTTGAGACCCCTGCCATAAGCCATACTAAAACCTTGTTACTTCTTCTCTCATCATCTTGTCTGTTCTCTGCTTCTTCCTTTACCTCTCCCCTTCCCTACTTTTGCTGCGTAGCCCGAAACTTAACCAGAGGCATGGCTGCCCGCTATCGATCCACGTGTCGTAATGATGGCTGAGAGATTGCCTGCACGAGGGGAGTGATCTGGGAGCTAGCGCAGGATTAAGGAAGGCATGGATTGCTATCGATTTCTATCTGATACAATCATTTCATTTGGGCTCAAATCTCCTTCCTGGTGCATTGTGAGCCAATCCGCAGCAGAGATCTTTTAATTCCCCCCCCTCCTTTCGCTCCCGTCAGAGGAGACTAATGCTATAACACGCCACTCTGCTAACAGGGTTAACACCTCCTGTTGTTCTCACCATTACTACAAAACTTATTAATTAAGGCCAACCGGACGACTAAGACCTCAGGGCCCCACCCCCCACGAGAGACCCAAGATGGAATGAGGTTCTCCGGGAAGATCTCAGCTTGACCAGCCGATCGGCCAAATGGTTAATACGCCAACGCTCGGCCATGACAGATTTGTGAATAGCAGGGTCATTTACTTTGATTGATTGTTTTGTCTTCAGAATGCCCCATTTTCCCCCTGAAAATAAGGCCAATTTATTGAACAGCAGTGTCTCATGGGTGAGTGTTTTTAATTTGTTGTCTGTGCTGATGAGATGTATCACTGTCAGGGGATTTATGTCCTCAGCTCAGCATGCAAGGGCCCTTTTAATACTCACATACATCGTACACTATGAAAACATAGATCATTGATGCTACTCACTGAGAGATAAATGAGTAGGAACAGGCTTGATGCATGTCGTCATCCAATAAATACTGTATTTTTAATGTAACTGATGGTGTGAGTGTATGCTTAAAATAACCATGTGTCTGAACCAAATATATATATATATATATATATATATATATATATATATATATATATATATATATATATATATATATATATATATATATAGCAAAACAATAGCAATATTTGAAAAATTTTGACAAAGTATATTTGCACTTAAGATAAGATAAGATAAGATAAGATAAGATAAGATAAGATAAGATAAGATAAGATAAGATAAGATAAGATAAGATAAGATAAGATAAGATAAGATAAGATAAGATAATTCCAGGTTTACAGCAGCACAGAATAGAGCGGCACACAAGAGCAGCACAGCAACAAAAAATTTTTATAAAAAAACAATCAAATTCTATGTACACCATATACACTATTTACACCAGGGGTTTCAAACCAAAGGTTCCAATGCGGCCCATGGGATTAATCTACAAAGTCCAAAAATTCCACATTTAAGGCTGTGGAGCTGATTTTAGTTCAGGTTCCACATACAGACCATTATGATGTACAGTCAAATTACAGCAGAATAACCTACAAAAAAGAATGACTCCATATTTTCTTCTCATTTTGATGTGAAAATAATTTACATTACACCCGGAAATAATGATGATAAATTTCTTTGTTATAGTGCAAAACAAATCATGTTAAATTAGGTAAATATTTATACTTACAAACTATCCTGTAAAAATAAAATGTGAAAAACATGAATAAACATGAACAACCTGAAATTAAGCACAATTTTAACAATTTAGTGTCTTTGTAGTAGATCTGATCCATAATATATGTGTGTAAATGATTGACTGAGGCATAATATTGTTAAGAATTGCACATATTTTTCTTGAGCTATTTCAGTTTTTTCAGGTTATTCACACATTTTTGTTGGATAAGTAAGTATTTTCATTAGATAATTGGGTTTGTTTGCACTAAAACAAAGACATACATTTGGAATTGTCACCTTTTTTCTCAGTTATTATGCTAATATTTTACTAGTCTGGCCCGCTTGAAATCAAATTGGGCTGGATGTGGCCCCTGAAAGACCCCTGATTTACACTATTGCACATGGGATTGATTAATTGCACTATTTATGACTGTTTCCATTGACGGTTGTTCTAGGCAGGAGCGTTTCACTACTGGAAGATGAACCTTTCCATGTCTTGATATCACGCTGTTTGTTGTCTCTAAAATGTCAGTTATGTTTTGTCGTGAAAGTCTCCGTCTCCTCCTCTGTCCATGTGTATCGCATCATTTTCATTCTGAGAGAAGTGATCATGTGACCACGTACATCACGTCCTATGACGTATAATTGCAGAAAGTGTTTCCATTACGTTTTGCGTAATATTAGAATATCGAAACTACTGACAAACGACCTCATGAAAGCGTAAAAACTTAGAATGATATTTGAATAGAATAGAATAGCCACTTTATTGTCACAAATATCCACCATAGTGCACATTCAGTGAAATTACGATGCAGAAGCTCGCCATCGGACATAAGAATCAATCATAAAATCTGAATTTTAAACCTAAAAACAGTCTAATAAAAAATTAAAATGGGCCAGTAAAAAAAAAAGTTGTTTTTTGTGGGGTTTTTTTTTCCCAAATTCAGGTGTTTCCATTCCCAGTTTTTTTATAGCACTATTTACATTTTGCAAATTTTCCAAGGCTAATGGAAAAGCAGCTATCCATAAAACGTGTCACATTTAGAACAAGCATCCCATCCACACACTATTTACATTCATGCAGGTTATTACACTACTCTACTGCTACTCATTGCAGTATTAGTTTGTATAGATTTGACTTGGTGGTTCTAGTGGTTTTCCTAATCCAGACGTGGGTTTTTAATGAACCCGTAGTCTCATTCCAGGTTTCGTGCATCATGTTAAACTGCTGTTACATGCAGAACCTGCCCATTTAAACCCAATATAAATCATGAGAATCCCTACATTTTGATTCTCAAAATAGCCATGTGAGAGAATAAAAATCTATCCAAACATTAGCCTACATGTGGTTTGAATTTTTAGCCTCGTATCCTGTTTTTAGGTGGAAGCACGCATATAAATATCAGCATTTCTAAGTTTAGTCTGAACCAAAAGCATGTGTCATATCACTGTTTGTCGACTAACCACTGACGGTGCTTTTAGCATCAGTATGCATTGCTGATTTTCCACTGCTGCTTCAGCTTAATTTGTCTTGACACAGCACGGCTTGGCTTGGTTTAGTTCCCATTGCGTCGCATTTCCCACCACAGGTACAGTACAGCTGGATGCCATGATGATACAGAATCATCTTCAGCGCTACTCAAGTTACAAGTGATGCAGCAAATGGAGGAAGTGGAAACTTAAAACTATAATGTCGTTATATTTTCTGATATAAAACATAATTAAGTCAAACTGTTTTGTGCTACGGAGCTCATTCTCTGCAGAATTCAGGTGTCTGAAAATGCACAATTTTAATTGCATTTTAATTTAATTTGTGTCAATGTGACTGTATTTTATGTATCTATTGGATTTGATTTGTCTGGAATTTTAGAGCATGAAATTCATTAAATTGCTCAGGCTTTATGAAAGACACAAAAACGTGGTCCATGCATAGGGTACGATAAAACAAACCAAAAAAAATTTAAAATAAATATAAGGAATATCAGTCGTGATATTCATTTCACACTGTGATGACGTTGTGGTTGAACTCCTTTCCTTCTGTGGTAAATTGTTTTATAATGTAAAGCACGTTGTTCGGAAAAGTGCTGGATTAATAAATTATTATTATTATTACCTAAATTAATTCAACTATCTTATTTAACGTTTTTGTCTTTAGAGGGGTATTTTTCTTGTGTATACTGAATAATTTCTCTGGTTTGTGAGAAAAGTAAAAAGTGTATCAGACTGACAAATAGTTAATTCAGTGTGACCTGTTTACCAGAGAGTTTTTATTACGTTTTATTACAAATAAAGTTTAATTCCTCTTTCTGATGGCCATGTAAACACCTAATTCCAGTTGAAAATAATTCCAAATTAAACTTAATTCAGAATAAAGTCAGTAAAGTAAGTTCTATTCCAAATTTGATAAGTCCTTTGCCATATAAGAAGTTAATTGTGCTTTAATAATATTCCTTTCATTCTGCACATGCTCCTGGTAACAAAGTGACACTGCAATGATTCAGAGAAAAAACAACCATAAAAACAACCATAGAAGAAGAACAACAACGGGTGGCGATTTAGTCGTTAAGATCCATAATCCACCATTTTGTTTAGTCATTCCTAACTTTCTCCAGACTCTTCCGTGAACTTTCCGGCGCTCTAACTACTTCATCCTAAAGATTACACTGATTGGTTGTAGTACCGTCCTATTGGATACAGAGGATTTGAAAGACAACCTTTTAGCCCCGCCTCCTCTGACTATGAAGCACCACTAGACCTATACATGTAATGAATAGGGATAGCTAGGCTAATAGGGACAGCTAGGCTAATGGAAGGATTTATTTGACATTAATATTAAAACATGAAGGAAATGGCTTCAATTCTGAGTTATTTTATTCAGAATAAATCATTTGGAATTTAAAAAAAAAACATCATGTAAAGGTCGCAAATGTGACAATATAAGCTCTATTTTCCCTCATATTACATAATACCAAGATTTTTTCATATGACAATATAATTGTTTAGTCTTACAATATGTGGTCAATTTAGCAAAATGGACCCACTTTGAGCATGTGCTACATTTTTAGATTTTCCATTAGCTTTGGTACAGTGATAGTGCATTATACGTTACCATTGTGGGAATTCTGGTTCATCCAATCCATGGTTTCTATGAGCATAATACTACCTTGATTAGCTTGTATGTGTAATCTGATATTCCCTGGTGTTTTCTGTGCCGAGTGGAGGTGAATTGAGCCAATATGGGAAGTAGAAAAGCATCACGTCTTCCCAGTATAGGAGATATGACTTCATGGACAGTTTATCAAACCACACGGGCCGATGCATTGAGCAAATTTTGATTTATTTAAGTGCACGACTCAATGAAATATGACATTACATATAGACAATTATGGGTGTTTTTTAGATAATTGGATGAGGAAGTGAGTCACCGAAAGAAGATTTTAATGGAATGTTTTAAATACAGAAGGTTTGGTGTAAAAAAAAAAAAAAAAAAAAAAAAATTAAATTAAATTTAGAAAAGAGAGGCAGGAATAGTGAATACCATGAGAAAAACATCTGATTCAACAAATTCTTTTACATCCCATCTAACTATAGGTTTTCAAATGATGTCATTGTTTAACCCATTAAGACCCAGCAGTACATTTGTAAAAGGCTATGAATTAATTTTACTTCATTTCATCTTATAATCAGTATTGGGTCTTTATGGGTTAAAGGTGGGATACAAGATCTTAGAAAAAATGGTTTGAGAAACCTACATTTTAAAATACTAGGTTTATCAAAATTAATGCATTAATGCATATTAATACATTGCTAATATAACTAGCCTAGCTCTGGCTTTGTTTCCTGTAGTAGTGTGAATAAAACTATTCTTAAAATACCAAAATAATCAAAATGACAAAATACAACTGAAATAATGAATGAAATGACCAATAATGACCAAAATAATCAATAAAAATGACCAAAAATAATCAGTAAAATGAATAAAAATGACCAAAATAATCAGTAAAATGAACAAAAATGACCAAAAGTAATCAGTAAAATGAATAAAAATGAACAAAATAATCAGTAAAATGAACAAAAATGACCAAAATAATCAATAAAATGAATAAATATGACCAAAAAAATGTTTAAACTGAACAAACATGAACAAGATATTTAGTAAAATAAAAAAAATAAACCCCAAACTTATCTTGGAAACTTGAGCCAACTAGCATTTAAGACTTGAGTTTATTTTATGAGTAACACACATATGGGAACATTTCATTCATTTCACTTCATCTGGAAGTATTTTACTCGTAGACTAATGTGAGTGTACACTGCATTGTGTATCTTTATTTTTTAACAGTGTTGTTGCGTATCTGCTTCCGTCTGTGGGTGGATTTTCAGGATGAAGAGTGGCACTTGGTAATGCTTTAGGCTGTGATGCTCACTCTAATAGGCCCAGACTTAATTAGTATGGGACTCCCCCTGTAAGCAAAGATAAATCCTAACCCCTTGGAAGAAAGGTTGCTGACACATACAGATGCCAGTATACAAACACAAGACACATTAATGGAGACAGAAACACCTTAGATGTATGCATTACCTGTGGTCATTTTAAACTGTTTGGATCTTTTTTGATTTGCTGGAATAAATATCTATATAAATTCTAATTTATCTTTGTTTTTTCAGATGAATTAGAACCATTTTGCAGCTGAATCCAAACATATTTTTCAATGATGTCAGGTTTTTATGTTCATTTGATTTGGAAAAAATGATTTTCTGTCTCAATTGATTACATTTTTGACATTATCAGTGGATTTTAGTTAATATTTCTTAGTTTTTTCAGCTGGATTAGAACCATTTTGCAACTGAATCCAAACATTAAATCCATCTTTTTCAATCATGTCAGGTTTTTATGCTCATTTGATTTGGAAAAAAACATTTTTTTTACTCAATTGATTACATTTTTGTGACATTATCAATTGATTTTAGTTAATATTTCTCACCCAAAAAAGAATTTAGGAGAAAAAGAACTCTGACATACTGCATTAATTAAATATTACAACCTCTTACAATTTTTTTTAAATTCAATCACAGACAATGATAAAGGTAAGTACATGTAAATTGAATTTTGCATTGTGCAAAAATGATAAAGAAGTGATTTAATTCACTCATAAAAACAAAACAAAAAAAACTCAAATAAAATTTGTCATCAGTTGGCTCATTCAAAAATATTCAGTATTTATTTATTGCAAGAAATATAAAATAATATTGCATCATATGATGTGAAAATACCCGTACATGCTCAATAAATGACTTCTATTCTATTCTATTCTATTCTATTCTATTCTATTCTATAAACATGACCTGATTGATGCAAACCAATGTGATTTTTGGATTCAACACTTCAAAATTACCCTAAAGCAGCTAAAAAAAAACTTAATAAATTTGGCATTAACCAGTGTAATGTTTAAAAGATACTAACCCCCCCCCCTTATATCCTATCCCATCCCTCCCCTTATCCACTGTATCTTTCGCTCATTGCCTCGCAGGCTGCAGAGTGATGTGTCATTTTATAATCCTGCTCTGGCTAAATTACATTAGGAATATCCTCTCATTAATTAAACCTGCTATTGGCAGCACCTGAGATAAAACAGATTATAAGAGCGGCAAGTGAAAACACAGAGCGCAAAATGCCAGTGTCAGCACTTTGTGTGTGTGTGTGTATATGTGTGCTTGTATTCCTATCTTTATGGGGACATTGATATGTTTACACAACCACACCATGGGGACCCCTGACACTATGGGGACCAAAATGCAGGTTCCCACACAGGTTAAATATAACTGTAGAAACTCAATATTAAAGTATAATTATGTGTGAAGAATGCATATTATGTCCTGCATTAACTAGTTTTTTTTTTGTTCAAGTCCCCATAAAGCATAAGGAAAACAGGTGCAAAGGGAAACATGTATTTTTGAAAGGTTTGAAGATGTTTTTCTTTTTTTTTTCACATTTTATTAATTTTTTAAATTTATTGTATATTTTTTCTTATTACATGTTTTAGATTTTTTAATTATTTAAAACATTTAACTTTGTATTAAATCTCTTTTTAATTAAAATATTACATATTACAAACTTGCGTCCTCATGAGGCACAGAAACCAGTGTGTGTGTGTGTGTGTGTGAAATTGTGTGTGTGTGAAATTGTGTATGTGTACTGAATGTTCCTGACAGTACAGGGAAAAGGAGAGTAAAAGCAGAAAGAGAGGGAGATACTGCAGAAGGAAATGGCTTCGTTCACATCTGCTGCTTTGCTTTTGTCTGTAGAGCAGGGGTGTCAAACATATGGTCCAGGGGCCAAATGTGGGGGCCAATCCAACCCTGGGGTGAATTTGCAAAGTGCACACAATTCCACAGTCAACTGATTTTAGTTCAAGTTCCACATACCAGGGACAGAATTGTTATGTTTACATGATGTTTTTTATTCTGAATTAATTTTTCAGAATAAAATAATTCAGAATTAAAACTATTTGTTTCATGTTTACATGGACATGTTAATTCCAAATGAAGGTTTCCATGGAGATGGGTGTTTTCCGCTCTAGTTAATAGGTCTTTCAGAGCTGGAGGTACAGAGGGTTCTGATTGGACAGAATGGCCGTTAACATCTGGATGTCTACGGTTGTGTCCACTGTCTGTTTTGTATTTGCTTCAACTATCAACATGTTTGACCAGATACTACATGTGTTTTTCGCATTTAGTTTTGTAATAATTACAAAGCAGCAGCTCGACCTAATCAATCATAAGAATCAACAGACTAATGCCAAAAAAACAAGAGCAGGAGCATGTGCAGAACGACTGGAATAATGTTAAAAAGAAATTAACTTCATCAAAATCACACTGAGAAATGTTGTGATTTTCAGCCAAACTGTGTTAGCATGGAAGTGATTAGGGCATGTCTTTTTCGCTGACATGAAACACTATTTTTAGACGAACTCTTCTTAAGTTTTAAACAACATCACACTTATGTGGTAGTAAATAGAGGGTCCCTAAAGACAAACCCAAGTGTCCTGAGGTCTTCATGTCATCGGATAGTGTGTCCAGAGTTACTGATCTCAAGCCAGTATTTTTCCAGGTGCAGAAACCATCTTCAGGAGGAAGTCCGTAATAGTCGATTGCTGGGTACGGAGTTAGACGCTCTGGAAATTCATGATTTCATTGGATTTGTTTTTAAAAACAACCTGTTTGTCAGCTAAACATTGCTGTTGCATACAGCTTCATTTCAATTTCTAATGAAATACTGGACTATGTTTTTAAAAAAACAATGCAATGAAATTGTGAATTTCCAGAGCATCTCACTTTGCACTCAGCCACTGACTATTTCGGACTTCCTGCTAAAGACGGCTAAGATAAGAAACTCTGGACACACTATCCGATGACATGAAGACCTCAGGACACTTGGGTTTACCTTTAGGGACCCTCTACTTACTACCACATAAGTGTGATGTTGTTTAGAATTTTAGAAGAGGTCTAAAAATAGCATTTCGTGTATGGAAAAAATATATGCCCTAAACACTTCCATGCTAAAACAGTTTGGCTCACAATGACAACATCGAACTTTCTCACTGTACATCTGAATGGTGTTATTTTGATGTCATTATATGTATGTACTCCCAATCATCCAAAAAATTAGCTAAAATAAATGTTACTCCGGATAATCCTTTTAATTCTTTACATGTCAGAGGAATTATCAAATTCGGAATTAAGATCGGAATAAACCAGTGACTGTATTCGGAATGATCATTTTCAACTGGAATTAGGTGTTTACATGGTTCATCTGAAAGCGAAATGATCCTTTAAACAGGAAATAAAACTTCCATGTAAACAGGTCTAATGTGGAACCTGACAGAAAATGAGTTTTATCTTCCTGCTGCAGAAGCGAAACAGTGTGATTTAGCTTTTGTTCTTTCACAGGAGGTTTATCCATAACAGGATTATGTTTGAGGGTTAATGGATACTGTTCACATGGTCCTTTACTGTGCCTCTGACAGGTGGTATACACTACATAGGCTCCGCAGTAAAACAATCCCCACCATCAGCACTTTGTGCAACTCTGGCAGAAGTCGAGGTAATGGAACACCTCAGTTCTACTAATCTATTGGAATCTACTGGACTTGTGTGATGTGATCCTGAAATCAAAGTATTATTGTTACAGACATGTGATATATCTGCAAACGCAAATAATGCATGTGGCTCTGGTTTTCTGAGGACATGAAACACATTGATTTGGGGATTATGACTATGGAGGCATACCACATACTGTTGGTTAGAAAAAACAATAGTTTATAATGTCACATGAAAGGTTTGTTAATACTTCATCAACATATGGTGAAGTTGTGTTTTTGCAGGTGTTTATTAACTTTGGGAATCAGTGAATTTGTGAAGTTATCTTGCTTCAATGGTTTGTCTGTGTGTGTGTGTGTGCGTGTGTGTGTGTGTACATTTAATAATGGATTGGATTTATATTGGGATTTTTTGGCCACTCAAAACGATTCAGATGAGTGACCCATTATTCATTCACTCTCACATGTACACTCTGGTGGTAGTAAACTACATATGTATCCACAGCTGCCCTGGGGCAGACGGACAGAAGCGTGCACCTATCGCCCCTCTGACCAACACCTAACATTCATCCACCAGCGTGAGTGGCACTGGAGGCAAGGAGGGTGAAGTGTCTTGCCCAAGGACACAATGGACCAACTAGGACAGAGCAGGATTCGAACCAACCTTTAAGTTAGCCATGGCCGCCCCAACATTTCCACTGTTCTCACTCTAGCGTCACCAATTCTTGACGGATCGTTCTGAAATTTTGCATGTAGAAGCACACACATAAAAGGATGAAACACACACAATTTCAGCTGAATCAACTCACGACATCTGGTCTGACGCCATATTGAATTTTCACTTCGTCACAGCAGAGATTTGCCATTTTCAACATGTACTGGTGATTTAACATGGTAACGTGTGATCATGATGTATTTGTGATTTGTCACGATCACAGATTTCATATAATTCGTGAAGTTCCCGCACTCCCTGTGGATTTCTAGTTTGTTTGTTTGACCATGTGCAATACAATCTTTCATAAAAGGAAATTGCCACCCATTGTTGTTGTTGTTCGTCTATGGTTGTTTACAGTTGTTCGTCTCTGAATCGTTGCATCACTTTTTTTACGCCCGCCCTCTGACTCTATACATCATCGTGATTCGTCTGCCAGTTTTCGGGAAATCTCACCAAAATGTACATTGAGTGTAACTAGACTACTACGGTAGTATATATGATTTGTTGCTGCTAGTGGCGTCTAGCGTGGCTAGGCTACCTACTTTCACCTTCTGCAGTGTTTGTTGACGGAGCGGGAATCACTTTCTTTGGGCCCATGATGAATAACCAATAATAAAGTTGCAATGAACACACTGGAAAAACTCACCAAACAACAGCAACTCTGTCCTTTATGCGTTAGAACTCTGTGACGAAGGAGGGTCAAAGACACATGAAAAGCATCATGGGTAGCTCCCTCCTAGCTAATGCGAGGCCAGCGGGGTGTTGGGAGAGCCAATGGGAGAGCAACAATATCAAATAGTGATTATGATGTTACGTACAAGTGTAGAGTACATACATATTTAGGTTCAGTACATACAGTACTGTATTTATGTTTTGGGGTTTCGTTTCGTAACTTGAATTTTATTTCATATCCATAGATGAACATTTTACGTAAAGGCATTTTGTAAACTTGGATTATTCGTTTTTAAATTGAGGTATTACTGTATTTCTATTTTCCAGTCTACTGTAGGTTTGGGGCGAAAAAATCTGTTTCTTTCGTCCAGGTTTGAGGTGGAGTTTGTGTAGAGTAAAAAAAAAAAAAATCAAAGTAGATACCACATTAAAATGTATCAGAGATCCCTCCTTCAAACAAAATTAATCACGATAAAAATTCACATTAAACACACTTGTCTTGGTAGCTGTCAAATCTGATTAATGCCGAGGAAAGATGAGAGAGAAAAAGAGAGAGTGAGAAAAGGGGATAAAAAATGTGTATAGATATTAAGTGAGTCCGAGTGGAAATGCATGTTGCTTTTTGTATGCACACGGTGTCGAGGCACGGTGAGGTTCAGCCGGGTCCTTTACAAACGAATAAATCACTGCCTTTAGACAAATTAATCAGAGTATCCAGCTGTTGCAGAGCAGAGAACTGCAGACTCTTCCTTCTATTAAACCTTCAGACGTGGACTGGCTTTGTCTTCGTCTGACTCAAACAGCGTCACTGCTTTTCAATTCATTATTTATTCTGAATAAAATAATGCAGAATTAAACCCTTAATGAATTAATTTAAATCTAAGTATATATATATATATATATATATATATATATATATATATATATATGTATATACATAAAGTAAGGCTGTCAAAGGCTGCATTTCCACTACATGGTATCAGCCCCATTCGATTTTACTGGACTTTACTTACTTTTTGATTCTACTCGATTATACTTGACTCTACTTGACTACTCAATTCTATTTGACTATATTCAATTCTACTCTACTCGATTGTACTGGACTACTTGATTCCACTGGACTCTACTGGATTACTTGATTCCACTGGACTCTACTTAACTCTACTCGACTCTACTCAGATGAATCCACCATCATGATTAATTTGATTGAACATTTTAACACAATTAAATGGAACAGTTGTCTGCAGTTGTTTTGTTGAAACTGTTGAATAAACATGTTAATACCATATATAATTCATATTTTTGCATATACTTTGGATATTCTATCATATTTATGTCTTTTATAAAGAGCTTTTTAACATATTTTGGATTTTTCATCCCTTTTTTGTGTTGGTTAATGTTTTGTTGAAGGTACCTTATAGTGGATGTTACCATGTTTTTGTATGGGTTTTTTTTTTTTCCTCCACATTTTTTTTGTGTTTTCTGTGTTTTTATGCAAAATTTGAGAACAAAAAAAACCTGAGACATAACAGTCAACCGACAAAGTATTTTGATCACGATGTATCAGAATTAATTCATTACAGTTGAGAAGTTGTGCTTCATTTTTAATCAGTACTTATATTTTTTACTAGAGTAGCTGTACTTTTGATACCTCTGCATTCATTTGCATTAAAATTTGTAATCAGATTAATCATGATGATGGTTTAATTCGCTTTCAGACAGGCCTACAGTTTATAATACCCACAGCTGCACAAACACTTTGTTTTTTTTTTGTCACATGACATCTAATTGAATCCACCGGCGTCACATCCTTTATGTCGTATTAAAATTTACTGCCTTTTATTGTTGTGCTGTATTCTATAATAGCCTATTATTTACACAGGACACAGTGTCTGAACAACATAAGTAAAGCAGAAGAGATGGTAAACGCTCAATAACAGAAGGCTACACTGTACCCTTGAACCCCCCCCAAGCCCCCCCCACTGCCGCCACAATAACCCCAGACTTGTAGTGCAAGTCAATGAGTGGGTGTGGACATCCCAGACGTCAGTCAAACATGTGACACAGATGTCACCTGTCGTGCCTCCAGCGTCGCCGTGCACTTAAGGTAATGGAGACATGAACCACATCGTCCCTCTGGTGCCGTTTTTTCATTTTCTGTGAAAACATTTAATATCACCCAACCATATTCCTGCCTTTTTCATTTATTTATTTATTATTTTTCTCCCGTTCTCTTGAGCTGATGCTGAATCCACACTGTAAAAAATCCTGTGTTTTTTAACAGACAAACAGCAGCTGGGGTTGTCAGAACAATAGTGTAAAAAACACATAAAACCATAAATGTATTTATGGCATAGCATGTAAATTTAATATTTTAAACATGTACATTTAATATTTCAAACATGTAGATTCAACATTTTAAACATGTACATTTAACATTTTAAACATGTAGATTTAACATTTTAAAGATGTAGATTTAACATTTTAAAGATGTAGATTTAATATTTCAAACATGCAGATTTAATACTTTAAACATGTAGTTTTCACATTTTAAACATGGATTGAACATTTTAAATGTGTAGATTTAATGTTTTCAATATTTTAAATTAACATTAAATATTTTCATTGCTCGGCTGAACCACAGACACCTGTTATTTAACATATTTCAAATCATAAAGTAATACATATTTACTTCTTTATTCCTTTTTTTAAAGCAAAAAGTCAGTTATTTTAACATTATGTTCTTGTTACTTAAACGGTTTACAGTTTTATTTTGTCAAACAATACAAATCCATATATTTTTTTTTACATATAAATCTGCTTTTGTTCGCATTCTCTTCCTGTCAAAACTACATCTCAAATAAACACTTTTGCTTTTTATTTTCAGTTAGTTTTTTTATGTTGTAATTTGACACACTTTTGCTGTTAATCCTACTTTTATTTTTTATTTTCTTTTTTACAGTGCACCGCCCCCACCACCACCACCTTAGTCTATCTGTTCTGTCCTCTGCAGAGGAAATCACTCTAAGAAGAAGTTTACTTTGTGCTAATCTTATAAATGCCCTACAACCCCCCCACCACCACCACCACCCCCATCCCTCTATGATGCAGGCATGCAATAAAGCACTTACATAAACCTCTCCTCTGAGACAGCCTTAAAACAGCTGACATGTTCAAAGTTCCACTCTGCCTCTCTCTCCTTCTCTTTGGATGCTTATGATTTCCACCAGGAATGCTTTATTTGGATCCTTTATTACATGTGCTGTCCCAAAGTCTTGAAGGGTGGTTTTAATATGTGAAACCTCTGCTCTGTAGCGTGTGAAACAAGTATGAGGCGCATTGAAAAACACTGACATTTATGAGCACAAATGCATTTAACTGGAGCTTTTGTTGTGAAGTGATCAATATAGGACGGTATCAGTTACGTTCCACTTGTAAATTCAGTCATGCAAAGTGAATGCAGCACCTTTATTACAGCAGACACACACACACACACACACACATTTCCATGTCTCATGAGGACCAAGTTTGTAATCATCACTTGAAGGGAAAGTCGTCATTGGGTCATGAGTGTAAACCCACACTGTCTGTCTGACTGTCTGTCTGTCTGTCTGTCTGTCTGTCTATCCAAAGTGAATGGAACATAATCTGCAGACAATACGTTTACATGCACTTTAATTAATGCCTTATTCTGATTAAAATTTAAGTTTTAAAAGCTCCGTCTTTCTCCCACCATCCAAACACATGCACTCATAGGTTAATCTGTTCATGTAAATCGCCCACAGGTGTGAAAGTGAGACTGATTATTTGTCTATATATGTTCAGCCCTGTGGTGAACTAGTGACTTGTCCATAGTGTGATCAACAAAGGGTTAATAAATTCTGTCTTGTTTTGCTAATGTTCAAACTAATCATTTTTAAAGATATGCTATGGAGATATCACAAAGCTTCCTATTTATAACCTACACTACAACGCAAAAAAACATCACGGAACAAAAAAATCACCTCATAATTGTTTGGACCTACTTTCTGTCAATAGCGATCAGTGTGCGTCGTCACTGCTAACAGCTGTGCGCGTTAGCAAACTACTTTCATCAGTTGTTCGGCAGTGTTTGCGGCTGCGTCTGAGTCAAATAACTCCGGTGCTGATGATACAGTGATGTTTGGGCACCGGAGTATACATCCAACTATCTGTGGAGCACTGCACACTTTGAGTTTTGTCACATATAGTTACTTTTTTTTTGGTCATTATGCCAGGAATATATACTGCAGGGTGTGAGTGTGAACACGAGGACACACACTCCAGACTTATTTTCTGTATCAGTGTGTCTTCAGCTGACTAGTGGCAGGTCCTGTGTCTTTTCGCTCCAGTGGGAGAAGTGGCAGCACAGAATCATCTGCCCTATAATCACTGAGGTAAATATTGTCTCAGTCCTCATATCTTACAGACGGGCAAATCAAGAGAAAATCGACTTTTCAAGACGTGCCTCTGTCTCAGTAACACATTCCCAAGATTTGGAAACACATACAGACCCCTCTGCTGTTAAAATAAACATGTGTCATTTGATAAATCTCTTCTCTTCCCTCTTGGTGTCTTATTTTGGTTACAGTGAAATAAATTACATTAATCTGTTATGTTCTGTTGCTTTTATCAGTGTTTCTTCTATCTAGTGACATTGTCAGAAACATTAGACTCACACAGTTAACACAAATTCGGACCCAATTGTTGGTTTTATTTGGTGTTCATCTGTCTGTAAAAAGAAAATAAAAAATAAAATCAATAATGTATATAGTGATATTTTGACAGGCAATTTGTACAAAACAGAAACATTCTGATTATTATTAGAATTATTATTATTTTTATATACATTTTTAATTGTTTATTAGCTGCCACCATTGCGTTGGCCAGTTTCAAGGAAATCTAGCCAAAACTTACATTGAGCGTAACTAGACTACTATGGTAGCCCATTAGATTTGCTGCCGCTAGGAGGGTCTAGGCTAATCTCTGATCATTGTGAAAAAACATTTTGGGTGACTTTAACGGTGACCTTTGACCTACATTCACTAAAATTTAATGGGATCTATTCTGAACCTTCTTGCACCTTTCCTAAAAATGTCATGGAAACTGGTCCTGTAGTTTTTGTATAAACCTGCTTATAAACAAACAAACAAACAGATAGACCGACGAACAAACAAACTGAAAATAAGTAGACAATTACTTAGAAAATTTTTTAAATATACCACATTTCTACCCAGAGTAATATTGTCTTCTGTTAACCCTGAATCGCAGCGATGTAACTGATAAATGCAAACTCAGCATGGGAGTCCATTTGCTATTCCAACCATGTTCTATTAATGCTCAAGTCAATAAACATTTTATACATGTCTATAAGTAATAGAGGCTAATCATTAATGCAAACTTTTCCCTTGTTATTCCCAGTCTCTGTGTAGTTGTCGGCCTTGGGGCATGTGCTCAGAACCCCCCCCCCCACCACACCACCCCCCACCCCGTCCTCGTGCACGTTGCCTCCTTTCATTTTTTTCTGGGCTCTGACTGGTGAGTCAGGACACACAGGCACCATCACCGCTCATTACCGACTCTTAACTCACACCTCTTCTCACATATTTCTATACCTTCACGCCTATTTCCATCTCCTTAGTCAATTTTCTTTTTCCTCAACTGCAGCAGAAGCTCCCGTTCCACGCCGCACCATATGATGTCCCATCATTCACCTCCAGAGAGCTATTCTCTTTCTGAATGGGATCATAATAGGTCCAGCTTTGCTTTTAATAGCTAAAGTGACAATACCTAGAATGTGTGTATGGTTGAATGTGTGTGTGTGTGTGTGTGTGTGTGTGTGTGTGTGTGTGTGTGTGTGTGTGTGTGTGTTTCTGTCGGCGTCTGACACCTCTGTGGCTGCATGGATGAGCATGAGCAGATGTGCCCACTGGTGCAGAACTGCCTGAGCGTGCAAAGACTTGGCCATTAATGAGATAGTGACAAAACTTGCACTCGCCAATTAACGACAGTGAATGGAGGCCATTTGGAACTGAGGTACTCAGAAAGATTAGAGATGACAAGGATCCCTTGTAGGAAATGGTGATTCAGGACTGATGTGATGTGAGGAACAGATGTAGACCTGAAAGGAATTACCCTCAGAGATCAACTGCAGTCCAACACGCAAAGATCAAATCTCCAATTATTACAGCCATGATTAACTTGAAACGTTATCATTTGGACGGTGCGTCTTGGGTTCACTATGACAGGATCCCAATTCACCCATTGACCCTCTCCCTTACCCCTACCCCTCCATTTTGCATGTTCGCGAGAAAGGATAATGGTCTCCCAATTCTCAATAAGTATGTTTACATGCGCTTTGACAAACTCAAATTGTTGATTATTCCGATTAAAGTTGGAGTTTCATAGGCTTTAAAGACAGGGTAGGAGATCTTGGAAAACAAGCTAAAGTTTGAAAGTATACACACCCATGCCTCTTTTTCAGCCCACCCCTCGAAACCACGGCTTCAAAACCACATGAGCGTTCATGTTGTTTGGAGCAGTCACGGAGGTTTACAAGCATTCACGAGAATTCAATGTTGATTACCTAACACATTGTGTTTCATCAACATCTTTCCTTTTCTCACTGACGGGCCGAATACGATACCCATAACCGATTAGTATGTCGAAATATTATATCCTCATAACAGTATCATCTTACCTTTTGAGTACAAACATGAACGCCTTAGCATCGGTTTCGAGCCCCTTTTCCTTTTTCAGTTGACGCCAGCGCTGGAAACCCGTAGCGATTACCACCGTTGTCCTGTTCCGTTCTTCGCTCAGCTTCTTCATGGCCGTAGCTTTTTCAAACACAGTTTTTACTTTGCTGCCGGTTGTCGTCTTTTCCAACGTAGCTGTTTCTGTGAACATGCAGAAGTAGGAGGGAGGGGTGGGAGGAGAGCGTTAACTCCGGCATGACGGACAGATTAGTGGTTCACGGAAGCTAGTGGTTGACAACGTATGGAACTGTGTACTTCCGTTTAATTTCCATACTCGACAAGTGTAAAAATGGCCGCCAGGTGAATAACGCAAATTGGTTTTCAAAACTGAAATATCTGTTCTTGGTGTTGGATTTTATCAAATACATTTTCTCTCAAAATGTAACTGAGACTCCAGTGCGACATATATATTTTTTCATTCTTTATTATGCATTATTGTGGGCGGTGCGACAAATACTCTGGAGCAACTTATAGTCTGGAAAATACATAAACTCAAAAGGGAAGGTTATGTTCTAGAATGTTGGGGATTTTTAAAGTGGGAGTTGTTGCAAAAAAGAAAAAAAGAAAAGAAAAACAGATACAAACCTGTGCTAAACATTTGGTTTGGGGCTGCAGTTCCCAAATTCCCAGGTATTCCCTGACTTTACATACAAAACAATGAAACCCCCTAACTTTCCCTGTCTGGAATAGCCTACTGAAATTCTCTGACATTCCAGAAATTCCATGGGAACCCTGTGAATTCTTTCAGAATCAAAGTTTTCGTACGTGTTTATCTGTCATATCTGGAGTACAAGGCCCGAGGGGTGAACTGGGATCAGATCCTATCTCTCCATTTGCTCCTGGAATCACACATCACTACATGCTCGATAACATTATTCTGCAAGCAAGGCCAAATGGTAATACTGCGTCGGACTTCAACGAAGCTGTCTTGTTCTTACTCTTCATCATCAAGGTGTCTGGATGAGAAAACTGCCATTTGAATGACTTGTCAGACTTGACTTGAAAGAGTCTCAGTGCAGTTCAGACAGTTTAGTCTATTGATTTCTTGACAATTGAAGCTGTGCCAGTGGCTCTGCAAGGCTGTACGTAGGCACAAATGCACTTGGAGCTAGATGTGAATATGTGAATGTTAACAAGCTAATAATGCTGAAGCTGACACAGATGTCACAGTTACAGTATTTTTCTGCTAAGGTCTCATTCATATGCTTTTGCAGACACTGTGGACAGTAGCTGATGTTATTGTTCTGTTGTGCAACAAATGGACAGATCTGTGTTTAACTGAATTAACTTCAGTCCAGCTGATGGTGGGAATGGCCTTCAGCTTCAAAGCACAAAAACAAGTCTCCAAAAAGAATGCATAGATTTTTTTTTTTCTCCATCTCCAATGTCTGGAAAGTTTCCTTCCAACAAAGCATAAGATATGGACAGTGTCAGACTATTTTCACTCAACATAATTTTTTTCTTTCATGCAATATATATATATATATATATATACATACATATTATTATTTTTTTTTTCTGTGCAGTTATTTATTCATTCATTTCTTGTACATATGTTCTGTGTATATACTTGTAGGTGGTGAAGTACCTACCACTCTATCTATCTATCTATCTATCTATCTATCTATCTATCTATCTATCTATCTATCTATCTATCTATCTATCTATCTATCTATCTATCTATCTATCTATCTATCTATCTATCTATCTATCTATCTATCTATCTATCTATCTATCATTATTTCTTTCATTCCTTCTTTCTTTCTATCATTCTATCTACACATGGGCCAAAACACAGTATTTAAAATCTCTCTTACAGGACATTTTCACAGGTTAGTTCTTTACTAAATGACCTTCATTTTTACTTTTAATCCATTTTTGCTTTAGTTGGACCATAAGGGATTATTTTAAAAAAGGAGCTGCTTTATATTAAAATAAATATCAGAAAAGTAATCAATTAAAGTTCACTTTCTGACGGGACATTATTGGGTTTTGACTCTTGACGTTAACATGCCATAGAAATCAGGATTTATGCAGAAAAACTGTTAAGTGATGTGGACTCTAACAAACACTTTCCATAAACACACCAGGGTACACAAATGACACAAAGCAAAACTTAAACTAAAAGTGTTTTCAAGCTAATTATTTCCCAGTCTCATCCAAAGAAAACTGAAAAACAGCTTCTACTTCAACTCTTTATAACACCTTTGCATAACACTACCTTCTAACCTAGTTTATTCACTGAAAACCAGTTGTCCTAGTTTGATTATATATATAAAATGTTATTTTTTTGCAGCATTTCAAACATTTATGTCAATTCCACTTGACAATTAAATGGACGTACAGCTGTTGTGACATTTTACTGTCAACACATTACACTCATACTCTGTGAAATATATATAATTTATATGAATGTGGCCTTTGGCAAAAAGAATCCCCCAGGTTTAGGGATGCATCACAGCACAGGGTTTTTTAAATTATTTTATTTCCTCATGTTTTTTTACTGCGTCCTCAGCACTCTGAAAGACACCCACCAAGGACAACACTAGTCGACCAGACACAATGTCATACCTACATGATGCAAGAATTTGACAGAATGCTCAACCAACATGACAAAGGTCCCCTTCGGACACCTTTCTGCACCTCTGTCGCAACACGGAAAGCAACAGGGACATGTTTTTTTTATTTTTTTTTTATTTGAGAAGGCAATTGGTGCTCTCTGGGAAGGAACCTTCAGTTGCTGGGCAGAGTTATTTTTTTTTATTTTTTATTTTTTTTACTCCTTGAACACTGATCACGGATGGGAGTTGAGTTATATGTGTCAAAACATTTGCAAATGAATAATATGATGTGGAACACTCTCCCCTTTTTCCCAGTGTTAAAAACTGAACACATTCTTAATTTATGTGTGTTTATATCCACCAGGTTTATGTTTCTCTCCAGCTCTTCCTTTATGAAACTAAAATATATTTCTCCATATACTGACTATCAATATATTACTGCCTGAAATTGAACATAGAAATATATACAGACAAATATATTGTGTCAATATATTACAATAGAGTTAAAATTACATAAGTAATTGCCGCTTTCCATATGTATTCAAATATTTTGAGATATATTTAGTAATATTCTTAATGTTATATGGATGCACACACACATATATAGTATATATACCATATTTTTCAGACTATAAGTTCTAGTTTTGGCCGGGGATGCATCTTATCTTCCTGTGTGACTTGTATTATTAAATTATTAACACATTATTATATAATTTTACATGTTATTTTCACATCGATAACTGCAACAGGGTGCTGTTGAGCATGAGCATGTTCCTTATGTTATAGTTAATTTGAATAACTGTTAATATGTTATGTTAACATACCAGAAACATTCTCAGTTCATATTTTATGCATCATGTAGCGTTGGCTGAATGTGTTACGTTAGCATACTCTATTCAACCTGTTGTTCTCTATTCTAGTTTTATAGTAAATTACCTTTTAAGTGTGACTGATATATTTGTTTTTTCCTTCTTTTTTATGCATTTGTTGGCTGGTGCAACTCATACTTAGTAACACAGACACTTTAACGTTCATTTCTGCACCTAGACCAACACTCTTAGTATCACAAGTTCAACTGAAGGGTGTAAGAAGAGTATATGACCGACAGACTATCATCATCTTAAGAAAAATTATGGAAAACTTGGACTCTGCAAGACGTGGACTGTTCTACAGAACCTGGGTCTGCTACGCCGGTCAGATCCACCATACTACAGTGGAGTCCCTCCCCCACACACACACACAGAGGATACAGCGCGAGAGGAAGCAGAAGCGTGCCTGTTCCAGTGGATTTACAGCTAAGCTAAGAGCTAACCCGTTCAGACCGCTGCTTCCATCAGTCCTGCTCGCCAACATACACTCTCTAGAAAACAAACTGGACTACCTGAAGCTGGATTTAAACACCAAACATGATCCACCAGACTGCTGCATCCTCATTCTCACCCAGACGTGGCTCAACTCTTCTGTCCCAGACACCAACATTAGCCTGGACAAGCTAAAATCTAAATCTACATTTTCTTTTAACATATATTTCATAGAAAATCAGTAAATCTTCATAATTTTTAAAGGGTTTGAGGGGTAGTATTGGGGACCTTGGAACGAATTTGGCCTTTTTCATGAAAAATGTAACTATTTGTGAAAGAATCATAGTATGAAAACACTTCTGGAACAAATTAATTTCGTAAGTAGAGGTACCACTGTATAGGAATATATTTTTGAATATAATGCATTATATTTTTCAACACATTGCCATATATTTCTGTTTCATAAGGGTTAATAAAGTGAGCGGGGGGTGTTTGTGTGTTTGTTTCTGAGCGTTGGGTGTAAATTCCTGTCTTGTCTTGTCCTGTTGTGTCCTCTCTTCTGGATTCACATTTCAGCTGTGCATCTAAACACTATTGACCACAAGGGCACCCGCTGACAAACATACAATGAATTGCGGTCAAAAGGAATAGGTTGTGAGTCTGGGTTTTCCCTCTTAACAACCATCGCCACGGAGACCGTGAAGTGAAACAGTCAAGTAACTGTCAGCCGAGACAGTGGAGCGAGAAGGGAGGCGGAGAGAGAGAGAGAGAGAGAGAGAGAGAGAGAGAGAGAGAGAGAGAGAGAGAGGTAGAGCGAGGCAGGGAAAGAGGAGTACATAAACAGACTCCCTGTAACAAGTTTGTTTTTTCAAGGTGTCAGGTTATGTGGCCAAGTTTACGGTTATCTGTGAGGTCTATCCTGTTTGGTTTGGCATGAGCTCAGGCTGCCGCAGTAAATTTGACTGAATGCTATGAACCGTTAATTAGGCTGGCAAATGGAGCTTGTAATTTGGCAGAAGCAAAACCCACAGTACTTTTAATTGCAGAGACACTGATACAGAGGCTGAAAGAAACAGCAACTCCTCCAACCAGAGTCTGATTGAAGTGTGGAAGTGTGTGTGAAAGAGAGAAAGAGAGAGAGAGAGGGAGAGAGGAAGAGGAAGGAAGAGAGAGAGAGAGAGAAAGAGAGAGAGAGAGAGAAAGAGAGGAAGAGGAAGGAAGAGAGAGAGAAAGAGAGAGAGAGAGAGAGGAAGAGAGAGAGAGAGAGAAAGAGAGGAAGAGGAAGGAAGAGAGAGAGAGAGAGAGAGAGAGAGAGGAAGAGAGAGAGAGAGACGGAAAGAAAGAGAGAAAGAGAGAGAGAAAAGAGAGTGAGAGAGAGAGACAGGGGGGGGTCTTATTGTGACTGTGTCTTTATGTGTGTTCACTCATGTAGAAGTGTGTGTGTGAGTGTGTGTCTTCCTATCTTTATGAGGACATTGGTATAATTACAGTCACACCATGGGGACCAAAATTCAGGTTTTCATAAATAATAATATTCATTTATTTTATTATTTATTTTATTAAAAAATATATTTTAATTTATTTTATTTTTTTACATTTTTATTTTATTTAATTTCATAGTTTTTTTTCATTATTTAATTAGAATTTTTAAAGTATTATTTATTTATGTTATTATCTTTAAATTATGTTTATTTATTTTTTAATCATTTTTAATTTATTTTATTAAAAAAAAACAACGCAATGTCTATGTGATTACAAACTTGGTCCTCTTGAGACATGTAGACAAGAATGCATGTGTGTGTGTGTGTGTGTGTGTGTGTGTGTGTGTGTGTTTGGCCATGCAAGCAAGCAGACATGTAGTGGATGTGTGCCTTTTCTTGGAAGATATGAAAGCTTCCTGGCAGCTGCTAATCTTCCACCAAAAAAGCAAAAGTCTGAGTCTTTTTTTTTTTTTTTTTTTGCGTCTTGGCAAACCCGTCTTTTTCTGCGTCTGTCTGTCCGTCTCTTACTGGATGGAAGTGAAATGGGCTCCTTTATGGTGAGTGAGTTGCTCAAAATGGCTAGACAATCGAGCGTGGCGGAGCATTGAAACAACTTGGAGGAGCTGTGATTTACTTTCATCTACATAAAATCACAGAGCTATTTGATCAGCGGGCCAACTCGTGCCACAGTCTGAATGAAAACCTGAGTGAAAAGGGAAAAAGGTTTCATCAAGCATTCAATAAGAGCTGTGGACTGTATAGAAAAAATAAATAAGAGAGGAGCCAGGCATGAAAAAAAAAAAAAAAAAAAAAAAGAGATAGAAATGGGTGAAAGTAGACGTATGTAAGTACAGGCTTACACTGTAAAAGAAGTTTGTAAATTTTACAATCAAAAACTATAAACCATGACGACAGTGTAAATCTGTAAACTCTAAAAAACAGTTTGTTAATGTTCATATGAAATCTGTCTATCATTCGTTTTTCAAAATAAAGCCAAAAATAACTGACTGTGTCAATATATATATATATTTTAATGTAAATAAAGAAAATATTTTACCGTAAATTTACGGTTGTGTTTCAGTGACGACAGCTACTGGAATTTTACCGTAAAAGCAACATCTTTTTTTTTATTTTTATTTTTTACAGTGTATTACTTTGCCCATCACTATGGCCTTTGGATGCAATTTGAATGCAATGGAGAGGTTAGCAAGGTGGAGTGTGCTGCTGCTGCTGCTGGAAACCCAGCCAAAGGAAAGGAGATGTAGAAGACACACACACACACACACACACACACAGACTCACACATACATACACACACAGAGACTCACACATACATGTAGACTCGCTGCACCCTGGGAATCCGCAACTGTACTACAGGATCAATTACTGGCTGGTTGCTGGAGGGGTCATGCTGCATCGAGTGTCCAGGGAGGGAGGTCAATCAATGCTGACTGCAGAAGGGGTCCAACACACACTACACACACACTACACACACACACACACACACTACATGATGGGAGCAGGACTCACCACCCATGTACCTACATACCACTTATATGTTAGTTTTTATTTTTTAACAAGACTCTTGTATGATGCAGATAACAAGAGCGACCACATACACACACACACTCACACACACACACACACACACACACACAAGCTCCTGGTGTTCTGCACTGAAAGTAAGATGTAGGTCAGAGATTGTGCACAACACCCCGGCCAAGCACAACACCTACACAGTGTGGGCTGCATCATGTATCCTGTGGTGATGACCGCATAGTTCTGCGACTACAACATTAATAATAATGATTCATTACGGTAACAGTGTGAAGGTTTGTTTGGATTCACGCATCGGTTCTCTTAAAATACTCTTAAAGTGTGAGTGTTAGGTCAGGGTCAGGGTTCATGCAGACGTCCTTGGATCAGTATCCAGTTGTTACTGACTACACTGACTTGTCCAAACTAGATTATAATGAATGGATGCCAGCTGTGCATGCATTTGAAAAGCAAAATAGAAACTGAATTTAAATCACATAGATGGGTGGATGGATGGGTGGATGGATGGATGGGTGGGTGGGTGGATGGATGGATGGGTGGGTGGGTGGGTGGATGGATGGATGGATGGGTGGGTGGGTGGGTGGATGGATGGATGGATGGATGGATGGATGGATGGATGGATGGATGGATGGATGGATGGATGGATGGATGGATGGATGAATGGATGGATGGATGGATGAGTGGATGGGCGGTGGATGGATGGATGGATGGGTCAGTGGATGGATGGATGGATGGGTGGGTGGATGGATGGATCGATGGATTGGTGGGTGGGTGGGTGGGTGGGTGGTTGGATGGATGGATAGATGGATGGGTGGATGGGTGGATGGGTGGATGAGTGGATGAGTGGATGGGTGGGTGGATGGGTGGATAGGTGGATGGGTGGATGGGTGGATGAGTGGATGGGTGGGTGGATGGATGGATGAGTGGATGAGTGGATGGGTGGGTGGGTGGGTGGATGGATGGATAGGTGGATGGGTGGATGAGTGGATGGGTGGATGAGTGGATGGGTGGATGAGTGGATGGGTGGATGGATGGATGGTGGATGGATGGATGGATGGTGGATGGATGGATGGATGGGTGGATGGATGGATGAAATGGATGGATGGATGAATTATTTATTCCAAATAAAGTAATTCAGAATCAAAGCTATTTCCTTCGTGTTTACATGGACATGTTAATTCCAAATAAGCATTTACATGGGAAATGGGTTTATTCCGCTCTAGTTAATTGGACTTTTAGAGCTGGGGGTACAGAGGGTTCTGATTGGACAGAACGGTCATGTGACGTCTTGCCGTCTACCGTAAGAAAACAATTGCTTCCACTTCCTGTTTTGCTTTTGTTGCAACTATTAACAATGACGACCAGATACTACATGTTATATTTAATTACTTCTAATGTCCAATTAGGTCGGTCGGTTGGACAGACAGACAGGCAGGCAGACAGACAGACAAATAATCCCTAATGGTCCAACTGAAGCAAAAATTAATTAAAAGTAAAAGTGAAGGTCATTCAGAGAAATACTAATCAGTCAGATTGTCTCTAAAATGACAGAACAATAGATAGAAGCATAGACAGAAGCATAGACAGAACCATAGACAGAACCATAGACAGAAGCATAGAACAGTAGAAGGGCATATTTCAGACATGATGTTCAGACCCAGCAGCATGGACCAGGTGTCTGTTTGACTGATACAAACCTAAACTCTCCTGACTTCATCTGGATCTTTCACTCTCAGAATCCTTCTAAATTGCTTTCTAGTATTACCTGTATTTTTTATTTTTTTAAATCGGAGCATCATGTTGGCCCTGTAGTTTCTTTAAGATTCATTTATTGATTTCTGGCCAACGTGTTCTGGTAAACCTGGGTGAAACATTTCTCTCTGTAAAATAAACCTTTGTGCTTGAATTGAACGTGTATGTCCCGCACACATACGGGTCATTGTCTGAAGCGGGTGCACATTTGGAGGCTACCTTAACAGTACAACATTTAACCCCGTAACAAAGACTCATCCACATAACAGTGATTTATTGTTTGCTTGTTTGTTTTGTTATGGGGTTGAATGTTACAGGGTTGAATATTTTAGCTAGAAATAGCCATAGATCCACATTAGCTAGGTATGGAGCATTAGAAAACATAAGGAAAAGAAGAAACTAATAAAGTTTTCCAAGACAATTATAAATTTTTCCTCCCAAACAATGCAAAATAAAATTTATACTCGTTAGTGTTGAAAGGTTGAGCTCGATACTGTCAGTCTGATAGTAAAAACAATAAAATATAGATAAAGTATGGTAATACTGACCTGTCTTTACAGTTTGAGTGGGAAAATACTTTAATGGTGTCACTACCTGGGTGATAAGGAAGTTGATCTAAACCATTATTGAAAAAAAAAAAAAAAAAAAAAAAAAAAGCCGTAATTGATATTCTGTTACGGGGTTGAACGAAACGAAGGGAGAAAATTAAATAGTGCTATTTTATTAATGATTTAAATATTTTTTTCATATTTGTTCAAATAGACAGATACATGATACATTATATTAGTGGAAAAAAAACTGGTTACTGGTATTTTTATTTGTTTTATATTAAATAAAAAAGTAACTTTGGTCAGTGTGGACACGATCATTTGGCTGAACTCTACATAAAACAGGGAAGTCAAACTCATTTTAGTTTAATTCCACATTAACCCAATATGATCTGAAAAGGTCAGACCAGTAAAACAACAGTAAAAAGAGTAAAGTTACATTATGATCATGTTTATATTGATAATGTTTCCCTCAAAATGTGAACAACATCAATAACTTGACACATGTTAAGACGTCTTAAGTATTATCTGATGCATATATACATGTACGCACACATATAGAATGAAAACTATCAATAAGAACACAGAAAAAAATAACAATACTCAACAATAATAATAATTACAAAATTTTTGGAAAATAAATTAGGATCATATTTTACTGCTCTGACCCAATTGAGATCTAATTATTCTGTATGTAGAACCTGAATTAAACTCATTTTTACACCATTAATATCTACATTGTTATTGATTCTATGGGTCAGACTGGACCTTCTGGCTGTCCAGGTTTGGCTCCCGGACCTTATGTTTGACACCTGTGGCATAAAATGTTTGAAAATATAATTTTTAAAATAGGTTTGTTCTATTGACACATGGACATCTTCATTTCATGTTTTAGAATTGGACATTTTTGTTCATTTTGTTGCCTATGTTGTCAGTTTATTATTAATTTTTGTTTATTTTATTGATTACTTTGACCATTTTTGTTCATTTTGTTGCCTATTTTGTCAGTTTCTTATTAATTTTTGTTTATTTTATTGACGACTTTGACCATTTTTGTTCATTTTGTTGCCTATTTTGTCAGTTTCTTATTAATTTTTGTTCATTTTATTGATGACTGACCATTTTTTTAATTTTGTTGCTCATTTTGTCAGTTTCTTATTCATTTTTCTTCAGTTTATTGATGACTGACCATTTTTGTTCATTCTGTCGCTCATTTTCTCAGTTTATTCTTTTTTTTCTCATTTTATTCCTTATTTTGTCAATTTGTTATTCATTTTTGTTCATTTTATTGATTACTTTGCTTAGAATATATTTTGTGGTTTAGTTTATATATGAAAATCTTGGAGGTTAAACCTATGGGACACAAAATTCACCAGATTCAGAAAATCACCCCTAACATGTTCCTCTTCCCTCCTTCTCTAACACAGTTTGGAGTCATACTTGGAGGCAGGAGAAACAAATTCTCCAAGCTGCTAACTCTCTCAGGCAGCTGTAGAGAAGATTGCCTCCAAGTTGCACCACATGAGTAACCCTCCCCTCCAGATGTGGCAACTACCTTAAGTGTGGAAAAGAAAGCAACCGAAACAGACAAATAGATTGGCATACAGAGAGACTGAGTTTGAAAAAAAAAAAATGAGAGAAAAATCCTTTTCATGTTTCTAGGCTAGTGTTGCACATCTTTGGCTCATGTCTCATGGGAACAGCTTTTTGTTGTAGGTAGAATCAGTGTATCAATCAAAGCCAAGTTTAAATGAGACACAGAGGGACGCTAACGGAGCTGTGTTGCTAATTGATCGATGACTTGTTCAAGGAATTAAAAAGATGAGTTTTGGTTCATTAGCAAATGTTTGAAAAACTCTCTAATGTTCCTTTTTTTGGTGAAATTTGCCATAGGGCACCCCCCCCCCCCCCAAAAAAAAAAACAAAAAAAAACAAAAAAAGAATAATAACATAAAAAAAGAAAAAAGAAAACAGAAAAGATATTGAAACATTCAGGGGATGATGTAAACTTAATTCTTATGGGCCCTTTGTGTTCAGTTCAATTTTATTCTCACCTTGTCGTCTGAACCCACTTTATCCTCACTAGGGTCACAGGGGTCACTGGGGGCCTAATCCAGCTACAATGGGTGAAGGCGGGGTACACCCTCTATGAGTCTCCAGTTCATCTCAGGGCTGAACATATATAGACAAACAATCACTGTCACATATGGGTGATGTAGATTAACCAGTTAACCTATCAGTGCATGTGTTTGGATGGTGGGAGGAGCTACAGTACCTGGAGGAAACCCACGCAGACACGACGAGAACATGTAAACTCCACACAGAAAGGTCTGGTGTGGGAATAGAACCAGGGTCCTTCTATCTGTGAAGTACTGTGTTGCCCCTTCAATTCAATTCATAATGTTTCGAGCTCAAAATCATCAGAATATCAAAGTATCAACCAATAATCAATCCATATTGTTTCGTTGCTGTTTAGATTTTGTGTCTTTCATTACATGGGAGTTTTTATTCCTGATTAATTTTAATGTTTGTTACACCTCAAAATGTATTAACTGCCAATAATGTGAGAATTTCTTGCTAAATTAAGAGGAGGTCATTAATTTGACAAGCACTTGCAATAGATTTTTGGTATGTTGCATATTTGCAACAGTAGGCATTAAGAGGTTAAACTGAACTTTTTGTTGTTACAGTGTTTCAGTAAACTCCCTATAAATGTGTAAAGTTAAAAAAAAAAAAGTAAATACTAAATTAAGAGGAGATCCTTAAATTGCCTAGCACATACAATAGATAGACTTTTTTTTTTTGGTATGTTGCATATTTGCAACAATAGGCTTTCAGGGGTTAATTTTAACACCCTTAACAGAGATACACTGGCTTTTTGAATTAGATTTACACTTAATTTATCCTAAAAAATTGAAGTTCCTGTTGGTTATCATCACTTTGCCTGGACTGTAAGATCTGCGGTAAACTTCTCCTGTATGTTATCCTATCATCACTGAAATGTTTCTTACATGTCTGACCTGATCCTGGTTTTGAAGACTATTCTATTCCCTATTTTTCTTTTTGTCTCTGGAATCACGCAGCCTCGCTAACACTAAAACGGAGTCTTAAACTGATCCCTGTAATACCTTGTATATCATACAACTGGGCCATATAAAAATAAGACTTTACTACTGCAGATGTCATATTCTCCGAAGAGGGTGGCCATTAGTAGAAAAGAAACTGGACCGGGTTTAACTTGTCAGGCAGCTTCAAAGAAGACTGTGTGGGCCTCTCGGAAGCCTCCCCGGCTGATGGAGAATTATTGATTGTGTGTTCAGATATCTTGAGGCGCTGGTGTATAACACTGGGGTTTAAATTGAGCCCTAATGCTCAGTCCATGCATAATTTATGTAGTTCCCATCAAAAGGTAGTAGCAATGCAAACTAAAGAGGTCTCCAGAAGCTTTTTGTTGAAAGTTTTCACACCTCAACAAGCTCAAAGCCCAGTATGATTTTACAGCAAGAGGTCACAATCCATAGAAGAAAACACACACACACACACACACACACACACACACACACACACACACACTGGTTTCAATGTCTCATGAGGACCAAGTTTATAATCATCACTTGTAGGTAAAGTAGCCATTTGGTAGTGAGTGTAAAATTTTCCTGATTAAATATAGGAATATAGGAATATAGGAATAATAAAAAACAATAATAATAAAAAACTAAAATAATTAAAAAAAAAGTTTCCTTCATGCTTTATGGGGACTTCCGGGGGGAAAAAAAGTATTTATAGAGCCACATCATTGGCATAAATTTGCATACTTCACACAGATTTATACTGTACTAGTGGGGATGTTTATTCATATTTAACCCTTGCAGGGACCTGAATTTTGGTCCCCGTGATGACAGAGGTCACAATGGTGCAACTGTGTAAAAATATTAATGACCTCATAAAGACAGGAATACAAGCAAACACACACACACAGGTTTCCATATCTCATGAGGACAATTTTAGGGACATAATTTGCATACTTCACACAGATTTATATTTTACTAGTGGGGACCTACATCAATATTTAACCCTTGCGGGGACCTGAATTTTGGTCCCCATGTTGTGACTGTGTAAACATATCAATGTCGTCTTCAAGACAGGAATACAAGCACACACACACACACACACACACACACACACACACACTGAATATAATTGCTGTGGAATGTGCAGGATAATTTATCTCTTATAAACAATTTACACTCTAGCTACAACATGATGTGTTGGCTCTGACCAAATGTTTAATGGAACATTTTAAATGCACACTCTCTTGCTTTTTTTGTGGTTAATTTCTCATTCATGTACTGTATATAATAAATGGTGTAAGTGATGCAAACACACGGCCGAGGTTATGGATAATACTATTTTTATGTTGTGGTGCTTTCCCTCTTGCATGTAAAACCAACACGCATCAGTTGAATAATGAAAGGACTATTCACATATTGATCCGTCCGTGTGTGTATTGACCAACACTGCTCACAGCTATACTTTTCCACATGTTAAGACATTTATTTAGATAGAGAGGCACATTTAGTTGTAATTATAGAATGCGACTGAAAAACGAGCATCGCTTGTAATATTTATTGTGACCATCTAGAACTGTCAGTGCTGTTGGAAAAGTTTTGCAACTGTTGTAAGATTAAAGGTTACACACTTCTGTGTTCGAAATTAAGTAGGTTTTCAGGTCACATGATCAAACTTGATTGAATATTAAAGGAGCTGTATGTAGGATTGTGGCCAAAACTGGTACTGCAATCAACATTCGAAATAGTGCCGAACCTGGTACCCCTCCAACACCCCCACCCAGACCAGGGGTTGTTACATTCAGTCTACTGCAAGGAGTTACCATGGCAACCAACGATTTCTACACCAGTATAACTACCAGGGTGGTATTTATACTGAGTTGCAGCCTCTTTACCTGGGCTGGGATTGCAACCCAGACCGCATGAGACCAGAGGAGACTACATGAGACCACATGAGGCCAGAAGAGACCACATGAGGCCAGAGAAGACTACATAAGACTACACGAGGCCAGAGGAGACCACAGGAGACTACATGAGGCCAGAAGAGACCACAGAAGACTACATGAGACCACATGGGACCAGAAGAGACCACAGGAGACCGCATGAGGCCACATGAGGCCAGAGGAGACTACAGGAGACTACATGAGGCCAGAAGAGACCACAGGAGACTATATGAGGCCAGAAGAGACCACAGGAGACCGCATGAGACCACATGAGGCCAGAGGAGACCACAGGAGACTACATGAGGCCAGAAGAGACCACAGGAGACTAAACGAGGCCAGAAGAGACCACAGGAGACTACATGAGGCCAGAAGAGACCGCAGGAGACTACATGAGGCCAGAAGAGACCACAGGAGACTACATGAGACCATATGAGGCTAGAGGAGACTCGACCACATGAGACCACAGGAGACTACATGAGGCCAGAAGAGACCACAGGAGACTATATGAGGCCAGAAGAGACCACAGGAGGCTACATGAGACCACATGAGACTAGACAATATGAGACCAAAAAATATGACTATATATGTTACAATATTACAGTGTGTACATTTCCAGATAAATCTGTGCATATGGTCAATACTAGTATCTTAGTCACTTATTATCGCTGTTGATCTTTACCTGCTGCCTTATACTTAAAGTTAGAGTAGAAGATCTTGGGAAAAATGGTCCATCAATTCAACACAAATAAGATTTTGAAAATATACGTTCCCTCCTCTTCTTCAGCCCACCCCTCAGAACCACGCCCTCATGAGTCACAAATACATGAACACACTGTCTTGAGTGGTCACAGAAGATCACGCATGGGTTTCAAGGCCCTTTTCATTTTTCAGTTGATGCCAGCGCTGGAACGCCGTAGTGATTAACATCCTTATTCTGTTCTGTTCCGTCAGCTTCCTCATGGTCGTAGGTTTTTCAAGCAGAGATTTTTACTG
Source organism: Siphamia tubifer (assembly GCA_020466265.1). Classification (NCBI taxonomy): domain Eukaryota; kingdom Metazoa; phylum Chordata; class Actinopteri; order Kurtiformes; family Apogonidae; genus Siphamia; species Siphamia tubifer. The sequence continues at coordinate 45,335,334 of CM035804.1, forward strand.
TGGTTTTGCTGTTGGTGGTCATCTTTTCTGGCATAGATGTTTATGTGGATGCACAGAAGGGGAGGGAAAGCTTTCTTTTTTTTGGGGGGGGGGGGGGTATTTGATGGACGTATCAGCAGTCAATCAGTGTAAAGATGATCAATACATTGATTAGCCAGAGTTTTCCTCTGGTTCCACTCTCTACGCTGGACTAAAACATTTCATTTTTTTCCCAAACATTCTATTTCAGTGCGTGATATGACACCGTGAAGAGGTTTTCCAGCAATATGGTCAAAAAAAGATCCCCCACCCCGCCTTTAAGTCAAAGTGTTGATAGAAAATGAATCCTCTTTGGTTCGTAGCAGACTTTGTACTATTAAATGCCAACGTTATGGATTTGTCTTACCAGTTTTCATCTCCTGCCAGCGATGGAAGACACGATCAACAGGTAAACATGTCCTCCAGCTGTTATTCAGTCAATGTCAGAGCACAGGACAAGGCGGAGGATGGAGTTCCACAGTGTGACTGATGGCAGGGGGTCATCATGATAGAGTGCACTGACTGGTTTCAATGGTAATCCATAATGTTTCTGCAGTATTTTTCACACTGAACGGACTTGTTGCATTGTTCCTATTTGGGAAAACCATGTCCGTCCTGAAATGTTGCACTAAAATTAACCCCTAAAAGACCCAGAAGTATCTGCTGATCTACAATATGTACTACCTGCTGATCCACTAATCCTATCAATACATGTAAATAATTGGAGTAAAATGCATTTTGTCGTCTTTTCATGGTCTTCAAATATGATCCATTTAGACCAGGGGTGTCAAACTACGAACCTCGAGGGCCAGTGTCCTGCATGTTTTAGAGGTTTCCCTCTTCCATTACACCTGGAGGCCATTGCATCATTATCAGTCTGATGAGGAGCTGATTATTAACTCTTTATGTGTCAGGGATGATGCATTCTGAATGGATGATTTTGTTTAAATATTCAGAAAAAAACCCAACCCTTTTCCTTTTAGTTTTGTGCATGGACAAGGTGCCAAAAGCAATAGATTTTTTTTTTTAATTTTTTTTTTTATTTAAACATTTTTAAAGGCAAAATTAAAATTGCTGGGACCAAATTTCAATACTTTAAATTTTTTTTTAGTTTAGTTTATTTCAGTCATATATTCACTTCAAAGCAGCAAAAATAGAGAGAGAACAATACAGGATGTGACTGAAAAAGGCTCAGGCAGAAGCAAAGATTATTAAGTAAGAAGTAATTTTCCACATTATTTGTCATTTTGTAAATATTTATTAGTTTTTGTTGCTCATTTTGTTTATTTTTCTACATTTAGTTTTTTTAAATTTAGTATTTTTCTTTGATTTGTGTCTTACTTTGCCCATGTTACAATTATTTTGTTAGTTCTCAGGAGTTAAAGGGTTAAACTGAAAAAGGATGGATGGAAAAGGGAAATATCTAAAACATGCAGGGCACCGGCCCTCGAGGACTGGAGTTTGACACCTATGATTTAGACGATCTGAAGCTCCATAGTTACCATGGAAACACTTTCTTCTTCTACAACATTGATTCACCAGTAAAACCCATGTGATGATTGGGAATCTATAAAACCCAGTTTGGTGTGATTTTAAACAATGGTTTTGCTGTGAAAGTGTTAAACAAACCAACCAACAAACAAGTGATGTCAGGCACAACAAACCCTGCCCCTCTCAAACATTTTAGCACTTCATGGACATTTGCATCTCAAAAGATGAGACTATGGGTCTGACCTTTGTAGGTCAAAGGTCATGATGCCATTTTGAAGCCTTCATGTAGTTTTATATGTGTCAACAATAATAGTACAGTACTTATCATAACTCTTTTTTTGTGTTAGGACCATTTGAAATAAATAATGTGACCTTGATTTTTGAAATGTTAAGGTCATTGAAGGTCAAAGGTCATGATGTTATTTTGAAGCCCATGCCATGTTTCTAATCTGTCAATAATAGTAACTATCTATTTCCACTTGTTTTTTCTGTTATAGACCAATTTATTTATTTATTTATTAATATATTGACCCAGTGACCCCTGACCTCTTGGACTAACAATAGGTCAAAATCTATACACACAAGATGTAGAATTAAAACACCAACATTTTGGTGCTAACTCAAAGTCTCGAAGATTAAGAGTATAAAAGTTCTATTCTTAATTCAATTTGGAACTTATCGTGACCTTTGACCTAGAGTCTTGAAATCTGTTCTTCATGGTTCTGATGTCAATGGACATGAACAGTGAGAGCAAAAAGAAGCTATATGTTAAACTGAGTACACAGGAATGAAAAGGAAATTCATAATTTGGCCTCTATATAATCATTGTGAAAACACATTTTTGGTGACCGTTACTTTGACCTTTGACCTACATTCACCAACATTTAATGGGACCTATTCTGGACTACCTTACGTGGAAAAGACTAAAACACCTTCAACCAGAATTTGACCAAGGGGTAAAAAAAAAAACCTTAGCTGGCTCGTTGGTGCCTGACTTCAGTTTCTGTAAAGTAGAAATGCTAGCTACCGGCTGCTAGCTTAGAAGTGGAGAAGGCTAATGTCAACACAGACCCGAAGACAAACTTTACGTTAATACAAAACCATGTACCTTTACATTTTTTGATCAACTGATACAAAACAAACAACAATGAACAAGTCATAGTTCTAAAGAAATGACACTTCATCGTATAAAACTTTTAACAGGTTTACATATCTACTTGCTTAACACTATAATTTATGCGCCGGGGAAAGTTAAGTGGACCGCTTGCTTCTCTGCTCCGGTTTAAAGTGTAAGGTCAGTGCCTCTAGTAAAATAACAGAACTGTGAATAACTTTATGAGGTAAGTAGGATATAAATCTAGCTGGTTGAACTCCTTGGCTGAATAGAAATGAATACTATCTGCAGAACATAAAAGACTGTGGTCCCAAGAATATTTAGCGCTAAAAATCAACACACACCAGACACAAAAGATAAATTATTACCAAAAATAAGACTTATTATATGCTCTTTTGAAAACAAATTCCACTTAAATCCATGAAAGGATAACAGTGGCAGTTATTATTATTACCCTTTTGTGGATAGGATCAAGTCTATTTACTCTCAGACCAAACAATTTTGCAATTGTTAAAAGTAATTTATGGATATTCTCCTTCTATAAGCCTGGAGTTGACATGGTTTTTAACTGTTTTAAGAGGTGCAAAGTGCAGAACAAAAGAGAGGTAAGACATATAACAGTGCGTTTTCTGTAACTGCTGATGCGTTTGCTTTAGCTCCATTTGTTAGACTAACATTTAACACTCGACAGTGACCAGCCCCAGGGGTCACACATTGGTGGTTTATATATAGGCACTCTATGGCTGTGATTTTTTTTTTTTTTTGTGAGTGAATTATAAAACGTGAAATGTTCATTGTACAAGACATGAACTTTGGAAAATACATCTATTGTAAGTAAATGGGAAAAATCTAGATATTTGATCATTTTTGGTGTTCAGATGGTTACCCGGATCATTCTCAAAATTTAATGGGAACTCACTTGGGTAAAAATTATTTTAAGAAGATCCACCCAGAACTATTTTCATAATCCTGCTGACATGGCGCAGGTAATGAAAATAAAAAATCACGTAATATCTGTTCTTCCATGTTTCAAATTGAAACAGAAGCAAAACAGGAACTGGATGCGATCGATGATGTCAGAACTGAATTAAAGTTTGAACCCAAAAGCACAACTCCAAAACTCAATGTTCAAGAAAATCTTAATATGACAAAGAAGTAAAATTAAATATATTCTCTTTTAGGAAAACAAATGTTAGACAAAGACAAAACGAAACAAAATACAAGGTATAAAAAAAACCCCCGTGATATTTCACGAGAATTATGACGCACCCTCCTAGAACTGTTAATGGAAACACTTTCAAAACATTCAAAGCGCAAATATACTTTGTACAATTTTAGGAATACTATGATCGGTTTGTGAAAAACTGTAATGGAAACGCAACACATGACAGTAATCTGTAAGACAGGACGAAGTAGCAAAGGAAAACACCTACTATCTATATATATATATATATATATATATATATATATATACATACACACAGAAACACATCAGGGCAGGGATACAACAAGACACAGGTGACACACAAAAGGACCAATCAGCACACACGGAACAAGGGTAAAGGTCAGACTAGACAGAACAGAACACAAAAGTAAATCTATCAAAATAAACAGGAAATGACAGAGAAACTAAACACTACATAATACATTATAATCTTCTGGAAGTGACAGACATCTAGACGTTAAGCAGCTGTTCTGTCCAATCAGCACCTCCAACTCTGTAAGCCCAATTAACTACAATGGAATACACCCGTTTCCATGGAAACCTTTATTCGCAATTAACATTTCCATGCAAACACTGAGGAAATAGCTTCAATTCCGTATTATTTTATTCACAATAAATAAGTCTGAATTAAATAAACATAATGTAAACATAGGCAGTGTAACAATTGTAAATGCAAACGAGATAAAACACCTTACTTTACCGACTCCACTGCTGCGAAGAAAGAAAAGAAAAACACTTTGAATGTCTGGGTTTCCTCTCCTGAACAGCACTTAACACTTTTGATGAGCCTTGTTGAATACGGTCATTAACATTCATTACTGAAAGCCACTGGACATTTGACAGCGTGTACTCCCTCTGAATGCAAAACGTACACTTGGAATTTAATCAAAACAACAAATAGCCTATAGGAGACGGTTATGATTCATTAAACAATGCAGCCACATGGCTCTTCATATCAAAACAGGTGGTGGAACACAGTAAGGCTTTAACGCTTTTTTTTTCTCCCCCCCCCTCGTTTATTTATATGCGTTGCTCATTATGCCCTCATGTATGTCTGGCACAGTGGGACGCCTGGTTTTGACAGTGCCCGTCCTCATTACTGGCAACCCAGCACCTGAGAGATGAGATGCATCCTGACACCCGGGGCTGATTCTCACCTCCATTAACACCAGCAGGGGGTTGCCATGATCTGATTACGGGAAGATCTGAATAAGAAATGGAAACTAGGAGAAGGGAGGCAACATGGGGGGGGGGTATGGGAGGAAGGAAAAGAGGCAGGGGTTGAGGTGAGATGAGGTGAGGGGGGTGGGCGATCAAAAACAAAGGTAATGGACAGAGGTGATGAAGCAAAGGAGCTGATGAGATAGAAAATGGTGGGAGCAAAAAAGAAGGGAAAATGATGAAGGGGATGGATGTTGATGGTGGGATGGAGGCAGCGGGGGGGTGTTGGTGGAGGGGGGCGGGGTGATGACAGCAACACTAGTGTAGAGTGCATAAGTCAGCAGCCGAGGGGGCCTAATGATGGAGGTCATTGGCACACAGCTTTGTAAGGGCGACTGGCTTGTGATCAATACCACCTGATGAGGTGTCTGAGATGCCTGTGATGTGCATCAAAATGGAATATGTTTTTTTTTCCCTCCCCTATTTAATCGATGAGAAGAGTGTGAAACTAATTGGGCAAAATTGCAGGGGCATTTATTGATTAATCAAGCAGAAAAACGAGGGGAGCAGCATACCAGGAGGCCGGGGTCTCGACATGTGGGGGCAACGACGTGGTGTTTTGATTGGCCAAATCAATCGATATCTTGGAATCATTGGCCGGAGCGCATAAAAGTTGTAGGGCCATGAAATATTTAAAGGTACTGTGGCAACAGCACCTGCAGATCCACAGAAAACTGAATAAAAACACACTGGCATCAATTTTGAATGCCACATAGTCACAGAGTGGAAACACTCCTGTGGATGATTGGATGGGATTTTTCCCCCTTCCAGTGGTATCTTTCTTTTTCCCCATTCTTCTCATGTATACAACATTTTCAATATATTGTCAATGTGCTGTGCTTTGGTACGGAGCATGCTTTATAGATTTTCTGTATCTTTCCTCCACTATCACATGGTCCTGTTTTGCATTGCGGGGAAGTGTCAGAAAATGGTTTGTGCATGGTGGAATGTCACAGTGGGGTCCTCTGAAGGACAGGAATTGTGAGTCTATAATCTTTCGTCTCTGTAGCGTCGAACCCCCAGGGAGAGTTGGATCAAGCCACTTGATTCAGTCTTTTAGTTCCACTATGGTGCACTATACCATACGGCAGTAACAAAAGCCATCTCCCTTGTCGAAGTAGATGGAAATAACATTGGTAGGGGTGGAGAGAGAGAGAGTGGGGGGGGCGAGCGAGCGAGACTGCCACGACCACCAGTCCACCAATGTGTTCCACATCAGGAAGCATTCATGTTTTTGCTGCCCTCAGTGCACATTTGCAGTGTTGTGTAAAAAATAAGAAAGGAGAGAGAGAGAGAAAAAAAAAGCAACTTAAGGGAAACACTGCCAAAAATCACCTGCCCACTATTTCAGAGTCGACACAGAATATAGATAAGATAAGAAAAACAAAAAATAAACAAAAACACTACGATATCAAAAGAATTACCTGGGAAAAAAGAAACTGAGAAATGGAAAATGAAATGAGACAGACCAGAGCAGCACAAAAATCTGGCTTTTTCCACAGGCTGCCCTTCATTACTGTTTGGTATTAATAGCACACTCTTCATTAATAGCTTTTACATGGATCATTTCAGAGTAACTGATAAAGGAAAGAAGAAGTTAAAGTGTGTAATAGCCAAACACCGACTGTCAGGGTTGTTATAGAAGAGAATCATGCATTACACTGCACTATAGTGTTTTACAAACTATCTGCTTCAGACATTAAATGTGTTAAAACTTATATATTTTAAGGAGAATATGAACCCGAAAACAAATTATTTAGTGCTGGTTATCTGATGTTTTTAATATATATGATGCTGTGTTATTCAACATATACGCTGGTTTATGTAGATGTACAGAATGGATTAGTGTATGTGTACATATATATATATATATATATATATATATATATATATATATATATATATATATATATATATATATATAAAAATCTGTGTTTTCATTAGGGATGTTAACCGATGACTGTTTGACCAATGGTTGACCGCATCAACGTTGTCTGTCGTCACTTAAAAAAAAACAAAAAAACAATAAATCCCATCCTGCATCAGTCACTCCACAGCACAAACTCGTTATCATTGTAGTGTAGGTTATAAAGAGGAAGATTTGTGATCTCTCCATCGCATTTTTAAAAATGATGAGTTTGAGCATTAGCAAAACAAGATAGAATTTATTAATAGCAAACGCAGAGCTCAGTTAATCTATGTGGTACGACCATGTCACACCAGTTTATAACGTTTACTTAAAACACAAACAAAACACAGAGCTGACATGACATAATAGAACTTCTAGAGCTAGCAGAGACTAGGACAGCAAGTTGTTACCATGACAACCCTACAGCGTGGTGGAGGAGTTGTGGTATCAATCTGACAGACCTACTGAAAATGACGTGAGGGGTGGACTACGACAAAAGGAGTTTGTGCAGAACTGACGCAGGGTGGTGGACATCGATAAGGTTTCTTTTTACACCATATTTAGCAGCAGAATTTACTGGAATATCTAATGTTTTCTCAACTTTTAACATAACATTGCTTGACTTCGCAGTGTGACTCATGTTTAAAAAGTTAAGTGAGCGCACAGTGGTTTGTAAATGGATGTGTGTGTGTGTGTGTGTGTGTGTGCCAACAAAGCAAGTGTTTTCTTTTCTAATTTCAACGGGTTAATGAGGGTCTGTTATCAACCAAGATGTTTTATTTGAAATTTCGCCATCCCTAGCTTTCATGGGCCCCTCTCACTTTTCCCTCACTATGACGCCCCAGTGTTTTTAGGTGGTTGGTATAAAGATTCAAGATTGAAGGGGTTTATAGTCACATACAGTAAAAAAAAAACAACACACACACACACACAGGTTTGATGCTATTCTGTGAAATTCTTAGATTGCACGCGAGTGTCACTCACACTGGTGTATGAATGCGTTTGAATGTTTGGTGGTGGTCAGAGCTTCTGTCAGTCTGCCCCAGGGCAACTGTGGCTACATATGTAGTTAACCACCACCAGAGGGAGCATGTGAGAGTAAATGAATAATGGATCACTAATGTAAAGTGCTTTGGGTGCCTTGGGTGCACTCTAGAAATCTAATCCATCATTATCATTATTATTATCATCATTATCATTATTATTATCATCATTATCATTATTTTTATTCTCCTCAACGTGAGAAAAATAACAGTAAGTGGGATGAGGAACTAGTGGGACTAGACTAAAACTAAAGGTACAGTGCAAGAAAATACTATCTATGTATAAAGCCAAAGCAATATACATGCATCACCAACAATTCAACACATTAAAGATACACATGAAACAGCTGCTGCTATGATATGATACACACATATTATAATTCAGTACAACAGGATCTGAATCAATACAATATTATCCAACAGCACATAGAGAATGATGCAAAAGAATATGATGCAATGCAACTCAATATGGAACAGATTGGTGGATTTGATTCCTTCAGCTGCTCTTAAAGGTACAACATGTCACATATGTTTTTTTTTCTATGTTTGTGTGTTTTCAGTGTTATACTGGTAGCTGAGCTTTTGTTTTAAAACTAATGGTTGTCAGGATTGTTCACTCCTGTCACTATAGACGTGAAGAAGAACTCAGAAGCAAGTTGAAGAATTTCCTTTTATCGTGGACATAAGGAAGGACTGGGATCATCAACAACTGATTCTTTATGAGAACTAATTCCAAGTAGCTCAATACCTCGGAATTGTTTGCCTGACTGATTAATAATTAGGCCACACCCATAAATATACAAGAAGTCCACCATCATGGATTGAAATTCTTTAAAATGCTGAGTCATGGTTTTTGCGGTCGTCATATTTTAACTAACTCTTTGTTGGCCGTTGGGCTCAATGAGCTCAAAATCGATGATGAAAAGTTCGTCAAAAATTCTCCACATTTTTTAATTTTGAAAAGATGCATAATTTTTTTGCTACGATGGCACACATTTTGCAAAGTTATCACAGTTCTTATCACATTTAGATAAAGACATTGTGATTTTGTAATTAATATACTGTAGCTCCCCTTAGAAATGTATCTTTAGTAAAATGTCACCCCCCAATTACATAAATGAGCAATAGCCCCCCCCCATCATTTGTTCCAACATTTTCGGAGAATTTCAGCCACATTCGTCCATACACTTTTCAGAGTTATCTTTGCTAACACACAAACAAACACTGCCAAACACATAACTCTGCCATTCCTTAGCAGAGTAATTATTATTATTATTATTATTATTAGTAGTAGTAGTAGTAGAATTAGTATTAATCATTACTTTTAAAATACTAGAGCCCCCCCTGGTGTCAGGACACATTAGTGGACGGGCTGTGAAAGGCCTGGTAGATTAAAGAGAAAAATGGAAAACAATTAATTAATGTTTAATATTTATATTTCCTCATGAAACAAAAATATATGGCAACATAAAAGAAGCAATTCCTTGCTTGTATTTTTTTTTTAACTATATTGTAATATATTGATACAATATATATTTTTCTGTATATTATATACATATTTTTTTCTGTTCAATTTCAGGCAGTAATATATTCATAGTCAGTATTTGGAGAAATATATTTTTGTTTCATCAGGGATAAAAAATATTAGTCAGGAGATATTAATGGACAGGTTATGAAAGGCGTGGTAGGTTAAAGAATATAAAAGGGAACAGGAAAATAATGAATTAATGTTTAATGTTTGTGTTAACACAGCAGTTGAACAAATGTACTGACCAAAGTAAATCCAGCTGTTAGCTATCATTCCTCATGCACGATACGACATGAGAAAAAGAATGTACGCTGGCGAGAAAAGGGAGGGAAAGTGGGTGGGTGCAAAGAGATAATTATGATATGAAGAAGGGGAAAGAGGGAGAATCAGTGATGCCTGCTGAGGTCACTGGAGTGTCAGGGTGGAAGAACATTTAGTGAGTTGCACACACAATTTGCTTAAGGAGATGTTAACGGTCTGGAGGCTACTGAGAGGCGCTTGATAAGTGTCTGGATCATTTATTGACCCCCCCACCCCCCCACCCCCGATTGCCTCACAATGCTTCTGATTGCTGGCTGAAGTCAGCGGGGAGGCTGGTGGTCTGGCGCTCAGAGCTCCTGGTGCTCCGACTGTCTGTCAGCGGAAAGACTTGAGGCCACATTATTCTGAGTGGAAGTCCACCGGGTCTGGTTGTTTTGACCCACTACAATCCTGTTTACATACTAATGAGAGATTTACTCTTCACACAGCAGCAGAGACTGAAAAGTATCAGTTGTTTCTCTTGGCTTCTAAAAATACGCGCGGTAAAAAAAGAAAAAAATAACACGGCAATTTGTACACAGACTGCATATTGTGAAGCTGGAATGATCAAGAGTGGAACATGTTTATGGATGCAACAGGCTAAAGTTGAGACAAATCGATAAGACTTTAGCTGCTTGTTAAGAGTTAAGCTGCTGAGCTTGAAGGGAACTGTCATACTCTACTCAAGTCCAACAGAATCAATGGAATCCTGTTCATTTTGACTCAACATCTGCAAACTTTTGCAATTTTTTTACAGACACTATAAAACATTATCAAACTTAAGTGTGTTTTTTTTCTGGTTTATTGGCGTTCGGCCACATGCATAAAATGTCAGATACATCGCCTGAGGTGTGGGGTGAGGAGAAGCCATGTTAGTTATTTGATATTATTTTCAACTGTTGAATATTCATTATGTTTTACTGTTAAATTAAGTTAGTCTTTCATTTATCTCAGACATATGTGTAGGTATTTATCACCTGACATGTTTCGGCGTGTTACTTCCGCCTTCGTCAGTTGATGTTGTGACTCATTGATTAACCTGTCAATATTGACAGAGAGGTCACACCTCCAAATACAGCGGCTTATAGTCCAGAAAACACAGTGTTATGGTACGGCCACACCCAACGCAAATTTCCACATCTGCGCGTCGAGATTACATACAAAGTCAATGGAGAAACAGGTTTTGACGCAGATTCACCCGGGGCGGTGCGTTGCCGCAAATCTGCATAAACGCTGGAGTTGAAAATATTGAACTTTTCAGGCGAATTCGGGTGACACCATGCTATGAAAGCTAATCAGCATTGAGATGCTTCCAACGTCATGATGACGTATGATGCTCGGACTAACCCGGAAGGCGGCAGAAAGAATAACTGAGCGTGAAATACCGGTCAAAGCGGACTTCAACCAGATGGAGTTCCTGGCAAAGGAACCTCCATGCTGTAGGTTCGTCTGCAGGATCAGGTGAACCCAGAAGAGACCGCGTCTGGCCCTCGGACGTACGGAACCTCCAGAGCAGGTACAGAGCAGTAATCTGGACAGACTGAAATGAAGGGACAGATTTTGTTTATCTATGTTTATCCAGTGTCCAGACTCAGGTGTTGCACGTTCAGAGTGTCCAACGTTTTGTGTTCAGAGTGGCGGCGAATTATCTAGCGTCCAAACTCAGGTGTTTAGGTGGCGCGTTACAAGCGTACACACAAAAATTCGCGTTTGGTGTGTCCATAGCATTAGTTTTTACAGTCTGTCCAATACAAACGCTCCTTTTGTGCATAAAGGTCATGCATATGTTTGTTTGTTTTTTTCTGCCGGGATGATACGAGGTATGACCACAGTCGGTGGCGAGTCAAAACCCGAGTTAGAGCTTTACCCCGATGTTGTGGAGCAGTGTTTGGGCAGTTTATTTGACAATCCCTTTGTTACAGTGACTAACTCTGCCTCATGTCTGACAGGTAAGCAGCCCTCAGAACAGCCTCCAGCAAATCTCTGAACACTGGGAACTCAGGTTTTTTCAGGGCAATGGGGATGTAGACAGAGGGACTAGAAAGGCAGACCTTCATTTACAACCTGTTTGGGATTTGGCTATTGCACCGTGACTAACACCCCTGCTGTACCACATATGCTGCTGAATTTTAAGTCTGGCATACTGCGGGAGGTACAGGGTTAGTAAGACCACAGAACAAATGCCATCTGTTAAATAAACAAATAGCATTATTTTCCAGGCAGAGGGAAAAAACTTTTCAATCCCTAGAATGAATGCATGCCATTACGCCTCAACTCCAGACGGCCAATTATGTTTTATTCTGGCACTTAAAGTTTGTGAAGGAGTACAGGATATTGCCCGTAATATATACACAAGCAGGGCTGCCTCCACAGGACCGGTGCCTTAAACGGGCCCCCTGGGGGTCCTGAGGTGGGGAGGGAAGGTAGCACCGAGGGGAGACAGCCACCTGCACGTGTCTGCTCAGAGTATATGTGTGCCAATTACTGACAGACAGACAGACAGACGAGTCTGACAGGCCATTGGCGTTTGGCAGATGCCACGCACAAACGCCTCGCACCCGCTTGACGTCAACGGCCTCGTGTGACAGCTGAGTTGGACTGAGGCCAAGGAAGAAAATATAGGAGTCATGGAAGTGAGGGAGGTAGAGGACGAGGAGTGGGTGGATGGAGGGTGGAGGGTTAACCCTTTACTATTCTGGGGTGATTTTGGGGAAAACACCTGAAAAATCCACTCGCCAAATTAAAACTGCAGCTGGAGTACGGAAAAGAAACACCCTGGAGTTTAGACTAAAATACTCACTTTTACTTTTTATTTAACAGGGAAAAAGATGTAGATTTATAATTACTAATGCATTTAGATTTTTACCTCTCACTTTCATTTTGTTAAAGAAAACCAGGTTGTATTTATCATTTCTGCTAATTTTGTTGATTATTTTATTAATCTGTGCTCATTTTCTTGACTGTTTTGTTAATATTTGCTAGTTTTGTTGATTAATTAATTGAATTTGTTCATTATTTTAATAATGTTTCAATGGTGAAACACACCATTTACCAACAGTGACCATTAGAGTTCAAAATTCAGAACTATTTGTTAAAGAAAAAAAACACCTTTATAAAATTTTTTTATATGGTTACAGAGGGGAAATTTGAGGAATTATCAATTTTTCCAAGTGACGACATATTGGGGTTTAAAAAAAAAAAAAAAAAGAATAACTGTTGAATGCTTCAAATACACATATTTTAGCAAAAAATTATGATATGATAAAATGTTCACATAGAAAATTAAGATTGTCAATGGTAAATAAAAGTCCAAACTAGTATTCTCCATCAAATCACCTAAAAAATTATCCCAAAAAACAGAAAAATCCTAAAATCACCCCAAAAAAAAGTCCTACAAAACACAAAAGCAACTAAAAATCACCAAAAGATCTTATGAAATACGGACAAAAAAATCAAAAAGTTTAAAAATCAATAAAAAAAAACAAACTGTTGAATGCTTCAAATTCACATATTTTGAAAGAAATGACAAAAAAAATGAATTTCCCATAGAAAATGACTAATGGCAATGATAAAATAAAGTCCAAAGTTGTATTCTGCTCCAAAAAATTCTATTGTTACGTATGTTTTAGACCTAAATACTTTACTGGATTATGTTCACTGGAGTGTTACCATGGAAACCACAACACATTTGTCCAGATCCATAGGTGATTGATCAGATGACAACACTGAAAAGGGAGAGAAGCCAAATTTGTCCTATTAGTTTTTAGTGTAAATCATCCTTTTGTGTGTGTGCTGTTAGTTTTTGGACTTCATATATTCATATTTTCAAAAAGATGAGTTTGTTCACTTTTATTTAATGTGTGATAAGTGCAGGTGCATTAATGTGGGATCTGAATATGTAGGTGTTATTAAAATAATGTCATGTATGTGCCAGGACCGGGACATTTAATACAACATTTATGTGTCTACAGAGTGTGACATGCAGTTTGTGAAAATTGGGAGAAAGTTTGTGTAACTGTCGGGGTGTTTTGAACGTTAGCTATTTATGAGGCGCACATTCTGTGGAGGTGATTTTAGTGTGTTAGCCCCAGGCTGGGTGCTAACACACTGTTTGAAATTTGAGTTTTGTGTAAACCTGGCACTTGTCATGTACGCTAAGAATATCCTACACTGGTAAAAAATGTCCCTCTAACAACAATTTAAATAATAATAAGGGATATTTTTGTTAAACTGAGCAAAAAATATATAAATAAAAGTCTGTCAATGGAACATATGAAAATTATCTTGGTAGAATTTTCTATAAATCACTTCTTATATCTGACTGAAAAGTTCCTCTTTAGGCGATTCTGTCGGATTTTAAATATTTTATTTATTTATTTGTATTTACAGTGTGAGATATTTGGACTAGAAATGACAAAAATACACTTGGTCAGATTTAGTTTTTGTTTTCCAGTGAAAAGGTTAAAATAAGTGAAAATACTATTTTTTGTAGAAGTTTTTGTGTTATTCTGTTATCAGACACACAATCATGACAATATATCCTCGCTTATGTTACAGCATATTTATTCATATATTAAGAGGCAAAGAGGCTATTTGTGTTAACGATTACCACAGAGCATAGATCATATACAAGGAACATTTAATTTCAAAATTAACATGGATTGGAGGGGCGAGACACTCAGATCACGAGATTGAGGCGAGACTTAAAGAAAACGAGATTACAAATTATATGAATGGACAAGAGAGTTATTATTTTATAACTCTGTAAGCGTTAACTTTTCATGAACTTCTTCCTTTTAATGAATTTCTTAAACCATATGGTTGTTTCCAATTGTTTCTCTCCGATTCATTGCAGCGTCACTTTGTTACACCCACCCTTTGACTCCATACTTCACTGTGATTGGTCGGCCAGTTTCAGGGAAATCTAGCCAAAAGTTACATTGCATGAAACTAGACAACTACAGTAGCACATTAGAATTACTCTGCTGCTAGTGGATGTCTAGCACAGCTAGGCTAGGAAATTTTAATCCAAAAAAACAACCACCAACCCCCCCCCCCCCAAAAAAAAACAAAAAACAAAACCCACAGACAAACAAACAAACAAATAAATATATATAAAAAAGTTTGCTAAACGAGCACTACCTGGACTCAAAATAAGTAATAATAAGTAGAGGTGCTCTATTGGATAGGAAAATAGCAAAAACAAAGAAAAATTCCAAGGCACTCTCTTATAAGTGAAGATACAAAAGCCTTTATTAAACTGGCTTGGTTACAAAAACCTATTAAATCATATAAAAACATATAAAAACCCCAACGCGTTTCGGCATCATGGCCTTCATCAGGGAGTCACTATATATATATATATATATATATATATATATATATATATATATATATATATATATATATATATATATATATATATATATATATGACTGAAAGTTTCCTATGTAGGTGATTTTGTCTGATTTTAAGTGTGATGAGACCTTAAGTGATTTTAATTTGAAGTGTGATGAGGTCTAGAAATGAGAAAAATACACTTGGTCAGATTTAACCTTTTTCCAGTGTATTTCATTTCTGCTCATCTATTTTCTCCCCCACCCCACACTTTCCTCGTATGAATCCATGATAATAATAATAATAAAAAAAACTGTCAGTCATGGTAATACATTTTCTCATTGTATGGTGCTATTGTTATGTAGATAAGGCAGAAGAGTGAATGTAAAGCGTTTCCTTTTAGTTCCAGCAGCACGAACACACGCTGCTGATGCTTTCATGGCTGTAAAAACAGGAACCACACAGATCATTTGATTCCAAACCTCACACGTTCCTCAGGGAATGAAGAAGAACAGTGTCATTTCTGAAAAATTTCACTTTCCATTTAATTCCACACCAAATACTTGAAGTTTTATAAATTTTATTTAAAAAAAAAAAGTCAAATACAAAATGATGCTGTGATTATATCGTGTGTAATATTTAAATTATGTCTTAAATATTTGATTTTTATTAAAGTTTAGGAGAGTTACAGCTTGAGTTTGTAAGATATAAGATGATTTAAGGGTTTCAGAAGCAGAAGTTAATATTGATTTTTATGTTTCCGCTTGTATATAATGAGCTAAAAAATGAAAGTTGTATTCAATAATTTTGAATTTATATTTATGTACCTCAGATGTTTAACTTCAACGGAACACACTCGCTTTTCCTGTTTCATTCTTTGAAGGAACCAGTGAAGGTTTCATTATTATTATCATCACATATTATGTTTGAGAACTGACCAGATTTAAAGATTTTTTTTTAATTATTTTGTTGTTAACCAGTTTTTTAAATGTGCTTCATTCATTTTGACATTTGTAATAATCTTTGTGACTTAGCCATTAGCGCTCTGTCCTTAAAATGACCATATCTAGTATCAAAAACTAAAGAAAATCATCATTTTTGTTCAGTTTTGTTCATTTCTGTCCGGTATTTATTCATTCTTTTTGTTATTAATCAGTTTTTTTAATGTGCTTCATCCATTTTAAGAGCTAAAAAAGCCAAAAACCTTGACATTTTTTGGCATATTTTCTGGCTGAACATTTTCTTCTAATCTTACACAGTGTCGTACAAACTCATTATTTGTAAGAATCTTTGTGACTTAGCCATTAGCGCTCTGTCCTTAAAATGACCATATCTAGTATCAAAAACTAAGGAAAATCATCATTTTTGGTCAGTTTTGTTCATTTCTGTTAGGTTTTTATTAATTTTTTCTGTTATTAATCAGTTTTTTAAATGTGCTTCATTCATTTTGACATTTGTAATAATCTTTGTGACTTAGCCATTAGCACTCTGTCCTTAAAATGACCATATCTAGTATCAAAAACTAAGGAAAATCATCATTTTTGGTCAGTTTTGTTCATTTCTGTTAGGTTTTTATTAATTTTTTCTGTTATTAATCAGTTTTTTAAATGTGCTTCATTCATTTTGACATTTGTAATAATCTTTGTGACTTAGCCATTAGCACTCTGTCCTTAAAATGACCATATCTAGTATCAAAAACTAAGGAAAATCATCATTTTTGGTCAGTTTTGTTCATTTCTGTCAGGTATTTATTCATTCTTTCTGTTATTAATCAGTTTTTCAAATGTGCTTCATCCATTTTGACATTTGTAATAATCTTTGTGACTTAGCTATTAGCGCTCTGTCCTGAAAAATGACAACATCTAGTCTCAGAAACAGAAGAAAATTTTGTGTTTTTAGCTGTTTTTCCCATTTCTGTCATCATTTTTTGCATTTTTATTTTGTTGTTAACCAGTTTTGTGACTTAGCCATTAGCACTCTGTCCTTAAAATGACCATATCTCATCTCAAAAACTAAAGAAAATCATCATTTTTGGTCAGTTTTGTTCATTTCTGTTAGGTATTTATTCATTCTTTTTGTTATTAATCAGTTTTTTAAATGTGCTTCATCCATTTTAACAGCTAAAAAAGCCAAATACCTTGAAATTGTTCGACCTCAGACTGACGGCATATTTCCCGGCTGAAGGTTTTCTTCTAATCTTACAGAGTGTGAAACATCTGATCCCTGAATTCAAAAGACTGATAGCTTCAGAATGGAGCCTCCTTTTATTTAGGATAAAAATCTCTTGCTAACACATTGAATAGCAGATGGAGATTGAACAGAATAAAGGAGAGAAAATAAGTATTCTTATGGTGGAGACGCTTCTATATGTGACTGAACAGCTGAGATACTGGAGAGTGTGAACTGTTATTGTGTGTGATTTCAAACCAGGCAGAATGAGCCGCTGCCCCTGTGCCACCGATGGCCTCCGTCATTCAGGTTTCATATATGAAAGTGAACATGTGACAGAAAAGGTGATATAAAAATAAATCCATAAAACATATGGATTTATTTATTTTTACATGTTTTGAGTCTAGATGTCGTCATTTTAACCCTTTAACTCATGGGAGTAATAATGATGTTAACATTAGTGGGGACATAATATGACGACTTCCTTGCGAAAGACAGCAACAATAAATAAATAAATTAATTAATTAAAATAACGTCTCATTTTGTTTTCGTCAACAAAAACTAAGAGACATTTTAGGAATGTTTTTTATTTCTTAAGCCACATTTTGTCTGTTTATTGGTCATTGATAACTGCATTATATATTTAATTATAGTTATCGACACAAGACCCACATTTAGTCTCGTTTTCGTCACTTGATAAAGGTTTGTTGATGACAATGTTTAGTCACTATAAGGCGTACTGTCAATGAATGGTTTATTTTTTAGATTCTACAGATTAGATTATAAAAGCGCATTAAGTGAAGTCAACATGATTAGATAAAAGAGTCAAAACCATTGGTAAAAAGTCTAAATTATGTGGAAAAAAGTGAAAATATGAGAAAAAAAAAGTCAAAATAATGAGAGAAAAAGTCCAAATTCTGGGAAAAAAGTCAAAATCACAAGAAGAAAAGCCTAAATAATGACATAAAAAGTTTAAATTCCCAGTCACTAAGCACAACCAGAATTAATCCATATACAGTATAATACCACTGTGGTTTTTGGAGTCATATAGTCCAGAAAATACGGTAACATTTTGTTTCCCAAATGTCATGTAATTTCCTATTAAAAACTGGAATGGACATTTTAGAAACATCCAAATATTGGTAAGAACACGTCTATACGCAATTTTACACCCATACTTTAACCCCTAATGTGTCAGCGTTGACATATTCTGAACAGAGTGTTTAGTTTAAATATTCAGAAAAAAAATAAATTAAATCTGTGTTTTTACGGAGTTTTGTTCATGGAATTTATCTATAGAAATAAACAGATGTCAAAAAGAAAAAAGAAAAAAACAAAACTAAAACAATTGGAACCAAATTACAATACAAGTTCTTTCTTTTTAAATTTTTTTTCAACTTAATTATGCTGCAAATTGTTTGCCATTTTGCCCTTTGTAATAATTTTTTGGACTTTCCGTAGCCATTAGCGATCTGTCCTGAAAAATTACCATATCTAGTCTCAAAAACTAAAGAAAATCATCATTTTTGGTCAGTTTTGTTCATTTCTGTTAGGTTTTTATTAATTTTTTCTGTTATTAATCAGTTTTTTAAATGTGCTTCATCCATTTTGACATTCGTAATAATCTTTGTGACTTAGCTATTAGCGCTCTGTCCTGAAAAATGACAACATCTAGTCTCAGAAACAAAAAAAAAAAATGTGTTTTTGGCTGTTTTTCCCATTTCTGTCATTTTTTGAATTTTTATTTTGTTGTTAACCAGTTTTGTGACTTAGCCATTAGCACTCTGTCCTTAAAATGACCATATCTCGTCTCAAAAACTAAGGAAAAATCATCATTTTTGGTCAGTTTTGTTCATTTCTGTCAGGTATTTATTCATTCTTTTTGTTATTAATCAGTTTTTTAAATGTGCTTCATCCATTTTAACAGCTTAAAAAGCCAAATACCTTGAAATTGTTCGACCTCAGACTGACGGCATATTTCCCGGCTGAAGGTTTTCTTCTAATCTTACAGAGTGTGAAACATCTGATCCCTGAATTCAAAAGACTGATAGCTTCAGAATGGAGCCTCCTTTTATTTAGGATAAAAATCTCTTGCTAACACATTGAATAGCAGATGGAGATTGAACAGAATAAAGGAGAGAAAATAAGTATTCTTATGGTGGAGACGCTTCTATATGTGACTGAACAGCTGAGATACTGGAGAGTGTGAACTGTTATTGTGTGTGATTTCAAACCAGGCAGAATGAGCCGCTGCCCCTGTGCCACCGATGGCCTCCGTCATTCAGGTTTCATATATATACACACACACGACACGCTTACAAAAACACACGCGGGCCCGCAGATGCAACACCCCCATGTGTAACAAAAGAGCGTGGCTACACTGCTTTTGTCTGGATGTCAAAGCCGTGATTCTCCCAGGATGGGTTTTGCGTGACACCGTCATAGTATCCTCGGATCTCCGCCTGCGGGGATCCGGAACAAGAAGCTCATCACCACTTCATGCACTCTCAGGTGAATGGAAAGGGTCATACGGTGATGAGGAGCGAGGGGAAAGCCAATAGACCTGAGGCCTATTGTGGAGATGGAGCAATATCCACATCTGCCATAGTGGCTACACACACACACACACACACACACACATAGAGCACAGAAAATTCGTCAGACGGGCAGTTCTGTCACCAGCGATTACCCTCCTGCCACTCTGACATGGAGAGATTGGGGCCATATGAACGCCTCTGTAGCCCTAAGCGATGTTTAGGGGCAGGAGTTGGAGAGATGTGCCAGTCGCTGCTTATGAGGGGTCATAATCAGATGTGAAAGCTGTCTTGTACGCTTACAGGCAGCATTGTGGCCAAAAAGCGCCGCTCGCTGTAATATTGATGCTGTTTTCAGCCGGTTGCATTAAGAGGAACGCCAGGAAATTGGAAACACATTAGCAACACCTGATAGCTTTGAATTTCAGGTTCAAGGATTCTGAACTCATCCCACTCATAAAGAGGGTGGGTGGGTGGGGGGGGGGCTCAGAATGTTAATCATTCAGCAGGAGGGTGAGCGATGGCAGAGGACGCAGGGAAAAACTAAATCACAGTGAATGCACTCACTACGCTTACATGCACTTAGAGTAAGTCCAATTATTGCCTCGGTTTGGTGCGAGTAAAATACAAGTTTTCAAAGGCGTGTGCGGAGGTGGTCAATGTACGGACGGTCTGGACTTAAGTAGAAGTACAGCTACTGGTGGGAAAAAATACTGTGGTAAAAGTAGAAGTACTGATTTAACTGCTTTACTGATGTAAAAGTAAAAAAAAAAAAAAAAGTAAATTTTCTCAATTGTAATAAAGTACAAAAGTAAAACTGCATTTTTAAATTTTTTTTCCACCATGAATGCAGGGATAATTGTTTAACCAGGAAATATCTGAAAAGTGTCAAAAGTATCTAAAATAAACAATTTAAAAGTGAGTTACTGTGTAGATAATGTGTTTGATCAGGTTACTCAGGTTAGTGGATATGGGCAGAAAAGTTAGGAAAATCTGGAAAAAAAAACTGTCACAATTGAGATAAAAAGTCATCATGAGATTTTTAAAAAGATTACATACGACATTTAAAAAATCCCTAATTTTAAGAGGAAAAGTCCAAATTGTAAGAGATAATGTTACGATTGTGAAATAAAAGGTCAAAATTGTGAAATAAAAGTCAAAACTGTGAGAGAAAATGTTAAAATTGTGAAATAAAAGCCTAAATTGTGAGCTAAAAAATCTAAATTGTGAGAGAAAATGCTAAAATTGTGAAACACAATTCAAAATTATTAAATAAAAAGTCCAAATTCTGATATTGTTATATAACTATAATATATAACGTCACAGTTTCTCTCCTCCACTGATTTTTCCTCTGGTGACTTATTTTTCATACTGTCACATTTGTTTAGTTTGAAAAAGTAACGAGTCTATTCTGGGAATATAAAGAGTATAAAGTACAGATATTTATGTAAAAATGTAGCAAGTAAAAGTAAAAAGATAAATACTCAAGTACAGATACCTACCTACCCATCCATCCATAGTGAATGGATCTGCAGACCGTACCTTTACATTTCATTAACGCCTTATTCTGATTAAAATCTAAGTTTTAAAAGCTCCGTCTTTCTCCCACCATCCAAACAGATGCACAATCACTGAATGTAAATCGTCCACAGGTGTGAATGTGAGACTGATTGTTTGTATACGTTCAGTCCTGGGATGAACTAGCGACTTGTCCAGGGTGACACCCCCCACCACTTCACCCAATTGTAGCTGGAATAGGCCCCCCAATGACCCTCATGACCCTAGTGAGGCTAAAGCGGGTCAGAAGATGAGTACTTTTTCACAAGAAGTTTTATATATATCTATATATATCTATATCTATATCTATATATATATATATCTATATATCTATATATCTATATATATATATATATATATATATATATATATATATATATATATATATATATATATGAAGAGTTCATTTGCAAAAACAGATAACTCAATTTTTCTTTTTTTCACAAAATGTCATTTTTTACTCTACATTCCACAGATAATACTGATTTGATATATTATTTATTTCATTTGGTAAGAGCCATTAAATTGAATAAATAGTATATCAAATCCTATTACCTGGAATGTAGAGTAAAAAATGCAATTTTCTGAAAAAAAAACGAAAAATGGAGTTATCGGTTTTTGCAAATGAACTCTTCATATATATATATATATATATATATATATATATATATATATATATATATATTTTTTTTTTTTTTTTTACTTTTACTTCAGTAAAGGAGTTGAACCAGTACTTCTACTTTTAGAGTATTTTTTTCTACATAAATAGTTGTACTTCTACTTAAGTACAGTATGTGAGTACTTTTCCCACCTCTCACTTTATCATCAGACATGTCAGTGTAGAACTGAACTTTGTCCACAGGATCTTCCGTCAATGGTTTTCCCAGAATAATTAGGAATGTCGTTCATGTGTGAACCAAACGCTTTCCCACTTTGGCCTCAGTCCATTTGAAACGAGGACTGTCCCGGGGACCACGGTGGTGTTTTAGTAGAATATTCACATATGGTTTCATCTCTGCATGATAGAGTTTTAACTTGCATTTGTGGACGACATAGCAAGCTGTGTTCACAGACAGTGATT
Source organism: Siphamia tubifer (assembly GCA_020466265.1). Taxonomy (NCBI): domain Eukaryota; kingdom Metazoa; phylum Chordata; class Actinopteri; order Kurtiformes; family Apogonidae; genus Siphamia; species Siphamia tubifer. Next base: position 45,357,861 of record CM035804.1, read on the forward strand.
TCTGGAGGTGTTCCTGAACCCATGCAGTGACTTCCATTACAGCATCTCTCCTGGTTTTAATGCAGCCTGAGGGTCTGAGCATCACAAGAGTTCTGCCCTGGTCCCTGGAGCAAACAGGTTTATCCAGATTCTGGAGGGTTTTTTCTCTTATTATTGTATTTAGGACTGAAGATGTCATAAGATGTTGATTTTCACTTTTCTGGCTTTTTTCTCCTCATACCAACTTTACTTTATTTTAGGGGGGGTGGGGGAGGGGGGGGGGTTCTGTTTATGAAGGCTGTTAGGGTACATACAGTAAAGGGTATTATCTATCCATTTTCCTTTCAGTTTTTACACATCCAACCGCTCTTGCCAAAACTAAAACAGGTAAATAAAACAAGAATAGATAAAATATATTTCATCATCACAACATTGTGCACCTTTGCTCCTTTTTGAAAAAGTTATTTTGTTCTCCATATGCATGAAGTAAAAGTAGAATATGAACATAAGTGGAAGATTCAATAGAGTCCTGAGGAAAGAATTAGAAAAAAGGAGGAAAAGAAAGACACGTGCATATATATATATATATATATATATATATATATATATAATACTTAAAATACCATATATATTTAATACTTAATACCTACACACAATTCACTGTGTATTAACCATTTATTAACTAATTGTTAATGTTTGTTCATACACGATTTATCATAAACAATGGTTTGTTCTTCTTTTCTATGAACAAACCATTTGTAGCCGTATGAACATATGCTTTATAATATATATATATATATATATATATATATATATATATATATATATATATATATATATATATATATATATATATATATATATATATATATATATATATAATAAATGGTGTGTAATACATTAATAAACATTAACTAACGGGTAGCAAATGGTTAATACATAGTGGAATGTGTGTAGGTATTATAAAGTGTTACACACACACACATATATATATATATATATGTCTTGTTCCAGTAGCCATATATACTGGATATACATATACATACACACATATATATATATATATATATTATATAACAAGAAGATGCCTTAAGCAAAACCTGATCTTAAATCGTCTTGTTCAACATACTCAGTCCATTGATGCCAGATCCTAGATAAATCCTCCACCCCAACTTTTCAAAGACATGTTACTGTCATCATATTAAAAATTATCTTAGAATATTTTTTTACATCTGAAAATGGCACTATTTCTCAGTTTAATGTCATATTTTTTGTTGAATTAATCTTATTAAAGTATGTAAGATTTAGAATATTCTGAAGCAGATACACTTAGTTATTGAGCCATTATTCATTCACTCTCACATTATCTAAGGAAAAAGTCTTGATGTAAGTAAAAAACAAAAGGAAAAAAATGTTAAATTAAACTAAACCAAAACAAACAACCACAAATCTTTTTTTTAGAAATATGCAAATGTAGACCAGTATTATTTACACATATTCATAGGATTAGTGGATCAACAGGTATTTAATATTTTATATCAGTAAATAGTTTGGGTCTAAAATCAATCGTAACTAAATCACGCATGTTACATGCTGTAGCAAAGTAAACGAAACATTACAAACAACAAAAGGTAGATTTCACAGTTGTTAGAAATCTGGAAACGTAAAAGAAAGCCAGAGAAAAAAAAAACAAACAAAAAAAAAAAAGGCCAAAAAAATGAGTGAGATAAGATAGTTTGACAAAAGAATCTAAATTCAACCTGAAAGTGGATGAGATGTTTTGTTTTTCCTGCCTGTTTCCCAGGAGTCATCACAGTGGAAACTATTTATTAACTAGATGCTGTGTTGGCTGGTCAGTTGCAGCTCTGTAATAGGTGAAGGGAAATGCTTGTGGAACCTTAGATTTATTTGATGCCACTCTCAGGTTTTCCAATCTAGTGCTTCCTGATGGTTCTAGCGCTCACATATAGAGAGGGGCTGAAAATAGCAGAGAGCACATCTCCGGATGAAAGGTGCCTCAAGGGTGACTATCAGGACTGAGGAACACAAAGTAAGCACCTCACTCTCATGCACACTCCAGCCCTCGGGGTCTTTGGGAGTGATGAGAACTGACAGTGGTTTGTGTGGAATGACTACTTCTACTTCTGTGTTTGTGATCCGCAGCTACTGGGCAGAGCCTTCCTCACCAACCTCCAGCATCCATCGCTGACAATATATGAGCCGGAAGGTCTTTCAGAATCACAGAGCGAATACTTTTCTTTGTCTAAATCACGCCACGAGGGACACTGTACTGTAAAAAAAATAAAAATAAAAAAAAAAAATAGGAAAGAAAAAGACAAACACACAAGCTTCAAATGTGATGCAGCTGCAAATTGTCAGAGGTAGATGTGGGTGAAAAGCTGTGAACAGTTAGTCGGTGACTTTATAAACTGGGAGTATTGCCTTAGTCCCCTTAAGGAAGGGGTGTCAAACTGTGGTCCTCAAGGGCCGGTGTCCTGCATGTTTTAGATGTTCCCCTCTTTCATTACACCTGGAGCTCATTGCATCATTATCAGTCTTCTACAGAATTGATAAGGAGCTGATTATTAACTCTTTAAGTGTCAGCACTGATGCATTCTGAATGGATGATTTAGTTTAAATATTCAGAAAATTTCTACCATTTTCCTTTTAGGTTTGTGGATGAATTAGGTGTGAAAAAGCAACTTTTTTTTTAATTAAAAAAAAAATAATTAAAGCCAAAATTAAAACTGCTGGGACCACATTTTAATACTAGTTTTCTTTTTAAGTTTTTTTTTTTCAAAATTTTCCACATTATTTTTTCATTTTGTAAATATTTATTAGTTTTTTTTTATTTATTTTGTTGCCGATTTTGTTTATTTTTCTACATTTCGTTTTTTTTTAAAAATGTAATGATTTTTCTTTGATTTTCTACCATTTGCGTCTTACTTTGCTCATGTTACCAATTATTGTGTTAGCTTATTATACATTTTTGCTTGTGTCATTTTATTTTTTTAAATTTTTTACTGATTGCTAAAATCTCAGGAGTTAAAGGGTTAAACTGAATCACATGGAAAAGGGACAGGACACTGGCCCTCGAGGACTGGAGTTTGACACCTGTGCCTTAAGGACTTAACTGGAGTGCCCCAGAAATCGGAGTTTACGTGGACCAGACAAATTTGAATGATTGAGTGAGGTACGTTGACGCGACAGAGACGCTAGGTGACGCTACACGGCCTTTGGCGTTAGCATGCTTCCGGTTTAGCGACATAGCATAAGAGTAACTAAAACAAAAGTGGAAGATTTAAAACAGACATTGTAGACGGAGGACCACAACCATAAAGCATCTCAGTGTATTTCATATTAGATGTCTGCGCGGGACACAATGTCCAGTCCTGCTCTTATAAAGAACTATGATTTTTTTTGTCCCACTCCTGGAGCATTCAGAGAGGAGTTGAAATGTGGCATACGGAAAACTGCTCAGGGCTGTGAGGCCGGAAATGTCCCCCATCGCACCAGGGTCTGTTGGTCGCAGGGTCGGCCGTTCGGTGCTGGGAGGACTCCCCCCCATCTCACATGTATATGAAAGCCACAATGAATCATCTATAGCTTTTATTTTCAACATGGACTGCAGCTCATCACCGCTCCCGCCCACGCCCGCAGTGAGCTTTTAAAATGTGTCCCGCACCGCACTGCTTTGCCTTGGATCCCGCAGGAGTGCAGGGTTCTATTTCATATGTACTGATAAACTCTGATTTATTACAGTAACATACATGTTGCCATGGTGACTCTGGTCACTTCCTGAAGAGGGCGTGTCCAGTAGGCATGGAAATGAAGAACCGGTTCCTTTTGAGGACCGGTTCAATAAAATCGTTTGGCAGTTTATCTAACGATTCTCTTATCAATTCCATCCAGCACAAATTACGTCACATGACTTACGCAAGATGTTGGAGTCCAGCGAGTGTGACTAATTATGTGACACAGGTTTTTTTAGACCCAGCACCAGCAGCAGTGTCCCAGCTATGACCTCTGCAGGTACTACAGAAGGCAACTGTGGTAAGTAGCTATCCTACTGCCTATGAGCAATGTGTGCTATGTACTTCTTTATAGAAAATGCTATAACAGTTAACATTAAACAAATGCCTTCTGCATTACATTTAGAAGATGACCATGACGATACTTTGTGTTGATATAATGTGTGATACTAAATTAGAATAGATAAAGAATTCAATCTTTAATAGTATCGATAATGGAATCATAAAAATCGTATCAATTCCCATCCCTAGTGTCCAGGCCAGACTTAATGGAGCTAAGGTTGGGTGGTATTCACACGCATTATCTGACTTGTTCACTCCAAGTTCTAAAGCTCCGGTTCAATTTGATTAGACTCTAATTTAAAGTGTCTCGTCACAGGGGTCACTGGGGGTCTAATCCAGCTACAATGGGTGAAGGCGGGGTACACCCTGTATGAGTCTCCAGTTCATCTTAGGGCTGAACATATATAGACAAACAATCACTGTCACATTCACACCTATGGGTGATTTAGATTAACCAGTTAACCTATCAGTGCATGTGTTTGGATGGTGGGAGGGAAAAGGAGAACCTGGAGAAAACCGAACCAGGGTCCTTCATGCTGTGTGGTGCGAGTGCTAACCCCTGCACCACCGTGTCACCCCCAATTTAAAGTGTATATATGGATTTTAAAACTTGTATTTTAATCATAGTAAAGCAATAATTACAATTTCTCTAAGTGCCTGTAAATGTACTGAATGATAGCGACTAAAAGTGTGTTCTAATACAATTATAAAAGGGTTATGTCATGGTGCATACATCTCCAGCGCATGCATAATTAATACATGCATTAGACACTAAACAATTGTTAATGATTGAAAAGCGCTGACCAGTAAAATTGCACACATTTATGGATGTCAGTTGAAGGTCTAGGAGCTGCAATTTGGAGCGGTTACACTCACGCACCTTTGTCGCTTCTTCCTTCTTCGTGTTTGAGATGCATTCATGTCAGAGTAATGGGTCACCCTATACATTAATTATGAAGCGGCTTTTCCCTTTACATCACAGTAAAACATAGCTGTTAAAATGTCCACATCTAAAAAGCAAAACAAAAAAAAACAAAACTTTGTAGCGCATGTAAACCATTTTCAAACACTGTGCTGCCTGAAGTTTTTTAACTTTAATATCTCATTAAGGCACCATTGAATATGTGGCTTGCACTGTAATGACTATGAAAAATCATATCAATTAATGACACATCACTGTCATTAATTCACATATGCAAATGTCACGTACAATACCCATCATTTCAAATAGCTCGAAATGATAAATTCATCCCTATAATTATGGTGATGATTCAAGTCAATGAGCAAACAAATTTCATTAATGGATTAAAAGCTAAAAATGGTCTGTTATCCAGCACTTAGAGAGGAGGGATTAGCCAGCAACCATATTAGACTTATCTTCATATGCAAATGAAAATGATTAGCAATCACTGGTTCCCCTGAAAGCAACAGCGCCAAATAAAGAAAGTTACTGAGGTCGAAACAATAATGTTGACTAACTGGAGAGAAATTAACTATTAGGTACAGTCAATGTTAATGCTAATGTTAGTATTTGCACTTAAATGTAACTTATTAGCTGAATTAGACTAAAAAGGAAAGTGTGACTTAATGCACAGTGTAGAGGGTCAAAGCTGGAAAATGGGCTTAATGTGAATCCAACAGAAATAACTACACAGAGATAAACTGTCCGTACAACTGGGAACTAGATAATGGTGCTTTTCACACATGGCTGCACATGACTGTAGAGAGCAAGTTTGGCTTTTTATGTGTGGGACAGAAGAATCCTGTAATTGTAGTGTATACGTCCAAGTAAAAGTAGAAATTAATCCTAATGGTTAAAGAGGGAATAAAGACTTCTGCCACTTGGTGTCTCTCACTGCCAACAATATAACATGAATGTTTGCTAATATCATGCTAATGTCATAGATAATATCCTGCCTGAGACATGTCGGAGAGATTTTCATCAGAAATGATGTAAAAACAACAATTCCCATGATCCAACACTGTGTCACAACATCCTTAATCTTTTATTATAGAAGCAAAGCCCCGCCCCCTCTGCTTTGCTCAATGGGATCTAACTTTGGAAAAACATGAACGTCAGTCAGTGGCAGGAAACTGTGTCACTATTTACACACTACTATTATTATTATTATTAGTATTATTATTATTATTATTATTATTATTATTATTAATAATAATAATAATTTTTTTGGGTAAAACACTACATTTGAAATCCAATCTCAAACTGTAAAGTAAAAAGATAAAAATCAATGGTAACACTTTACATTAGTTCAGGGGCGGCCATGGCTTGGTTGGTAGAATGCGTCGTCCAGTAACTGAAGGGTTGGAGGTTGGAATCCCACTCTGTCTGTTGTGTTGTTGCCTCCAGTGTCACTCCCACTGGTGTATGAATGATTGATGGTGGGCACAAAATGGCTGCCACACTTCTGTCAGTCTGGCCCAGGACAACTGTGACTACAAATGTAGTTTACCACCACCAGAGGGAGCATGTGAGAGTCAATGAATAATGAGTCACTAATGTGAAGCACTTTGAGTGACCAAAAAACGCTATATATATCCAATCCATTATTATTATTATTATTATTATTATTATTATTATTATAGATCGCTAATAAAGTGTAATTACATGGTAATTTCAATGTAATTTTATAGTAAAAATGCCTTTGTTATTGTTTATTACAAGTAATTTCCATGTCGAATCCTGTAAGGCTAATAGGTAATAGTGATGCAACAATTTCTATGGACATTTTGATGTAATTTCATGGTAATAATTATCAACACAGCAGTCCCAATTTGGGGTTGTGTGTCCCAAATTCCAACAAAAGTCTGTCGGGACACTTTCATGTCCTGGTTTTCAACACTTGCTACATTTGAGCAACGTGGTAATAATCATAGATATGAATACTAAACACCACATTGACCACTACCTTGTATATTGTGACTAATGTTTTCAGTCAGACAGAACACCGAATAACACCAGACGATGAGTTCAATTGAAAGGCTGGGTGCATTTATATTTTGACAAATAAAGTCCAGTTCCAAACAAACAGGATCTAATTGAATATGAATCAAGAAAAAAAGGCTTGACCACTGGTGCTGCAGATGTTTCCTCTTCGCTTGTTTATTTTAGTGTCTGGGCTACGTAGTACCTACTGTCATTCAATTGCTGCGCCAGTGGAGCATAAAGTAAAAAAAAAAAAAAAAAAAAAAAAAAAGTTGGAAAATATGCATTTGAAAACTTGGTTAAAGGTGGATACAATAGACATTAAAAATGAATAGCACGTTGCTAACACAACTACAAACAAAATTCCATTTAAGATAATGAATGTCATCTGGGATATTGACAAATGTGAGCTTCAAGTAAAGGATAAGAACACTTTGGTATCATGTTTACATAAAAAATGTGTACGTGTACAAGCATGGTCAAGGTCAACACTGTCCCGGTTTCAGAGTAGGGAAATCTGGTCACCCTACACTAGTATTTTTCCAGCACTGATACCATGTAATTTACATTAAAGGACTTAACTTGTTCCAGTGTAGTTACAGAGTTACAGACACTGAATACCATCTTACTACTGCACTGATTTAATGTCGTCTCTTCTTTGGTAATAACTGAATGAGTGGAAACAAGTGATAATGCATTTTATGGCCCTGATGGTGTGGATTTTCCTGGAAATTACCTACTTGTTTGTCAGGTAATTAAAGAAATCCTGGGCTCTTTTATTACTCTATCATCATCATCATCATTATTAATATTATTATTGTTATTATTATTATTATTATACATGAAACTCCATCTCATGTGATTGAAATGGGAAGTTACAGTAGCAACGACCACTATGTTATCTCGTGTCAATGCGTCATTTTTTGCACTTGAAAGTAGTGTGTAGTCATGGGAGCTGCTGAGAGCAGCAGGGGATTGTGGTTATTGAGTTAGATTTAACAAGTCATTGTCAGATGATGTAGACAATTCATTTCACAGTGAAATCTCAGCAGAGTTTAACCCTCCTTTCTCGACACACTGTAAACTACACTAAACACATCCTTTAAACTTCACCCAGCTCTCCACTCGTTGATTGCAGGAGAGAGAATGAGGTCATATGGAGTAAAGAGTCACTTAAGAGGATGGATTTACCATGGAAATCAAGTAGGGAAAAAGGAAAATAATGTTGTTTTCTGATTGTCTCTGCAAAAAATAAATAAAGAAAGAAAGTTTTCTGTATAATTATGAGTGTTCTGTACCCTGAGGTTTGTCTCTCAGGCAGAACGTCACCATACTAATGGAAGTTCAGAGAGCAGTAACAATTTACGAGATGGCTGTACGAAGCATGTGATGTAGTCACAGCAAAGTTAAGTATTTGGAGTATTGGAAGAATGAAATATAATGGAAAGAGTGCTCAACAGAACAGGAAGTGGACGTGATTGTTTTTTGTTCTGGTGGACGTTCAGTCCAATCAGAACCCTCTGTACCCCCAACTTTTAAAGCCAAATTAACCAGAGTAAAATAATGTAAACACTTATTGGGAATTATCATGTCCATGTAAACATGAAGGAAATGGCTTTAATTCCGAATTACTTTATTTGGAATAAAAAAAAATCTGAATTAAAAAAACATTTTGTGAAGATTGTGAAGCTTCAGACTGGCAGAGGTTCACCAGGCAGACCATGGTGATGGTATGATACCACTTTTTTTGTTCATAAATCATGCTATAAAATTAATTAATTATTAAAATTATCACCGAAACCTTTGTCATCACCCACTCATCACCCTCATCTGATCTACACAAAAACTACTGGACCAATTCCCATGGCATTTTTAGGAAAGATGAAAGGTGGTCCAGAATAAATCTCATTAAAGTTTGGTAAATGTAGGTCAAAGGTCAATGACAAAGTCACCAAAAATCTGTTTATTAGAGTAAATCAGGTAAAATATTGACAGGTGGTGGGGTTTGTTGTTCCTGAAACTACTTGTTTTAATTTAATTTTTGTTGTATTAGCAGAACTATAATAACCTCACTGGCTAAAGGTCAGTGCCCAGAAATGTCCAAAATACTGCAAAACAAAGAGAACAACTGCAAATACAAAAGAAAAAAGACAAAAAAAAATCACCACTCACTTTTAAAAGGTCAGAGGTGATGAATGAGACAGACTATTATAACATAAATCTATGCTATTTTTTTCCTAAAGGGTTACATATTTGCTCTGAAAAATAATTTTCTTCACATTTAACCACATGCAAAAGAAATACTTAATACCAGAGGTGCCTCAGAACTACCTTTTAATAGAGAGTTCAGTCTCTCAACTGATTATTCTGCTAATTTTAATTTAGTTTTGACACTAATTACTTGGAAATAAAAAATGACCGACAAAAACAAACTTTCCATTGCAGCCATTTGCACATGCTCCCTTAGCCCAAGGTAATCAGTCCTACTTTCCCCTCACAACAACACCCTTACGGAAACACATCAATAAATTAGCCCACTACTTGATCATAGCGCAGCAAAATAACAAGCACATCATTTCTAAAAAGGCAGCATGGGAAAATGTTGCTGTGAAGTGGAATAAAAGTATGGAGCGATTTTTGGAATAAAATTAAGCGTATTCACAGGAACGTAATCTGTATATACAGGCATCTTTGGTTGTGGTTGAGCATAAATTAAATATTTGCAAACTCTAAAAGTAGTCCATTTGTACTTATAATGTGTTGTGTGTTTGATATTTGTCAGAATCGAAAAGTTACAACATCAAAAATTACATTTACGAAATAAAAAGTTACTGAAAAGTTACTGTTTTCAGTACGAATACGAATGTCTCAGTTGGAAGAAAGTGGTCGAATATACGTCATCACATAAAAGGCATTATCCATTGAACATAAAACACAGATCGAATTACAAATATCAACAAGACAGTCAGAGAAAGCAGACCTCCGCCAAGGCTTGATATGGCGTCATATGACATCAAAACATGACGTGATGGAGCCATAGGTGTTGACCATCTGATGACTGAAGGTGAGACTATGTGAATGAAATGAACCGTCAGATTCCCTGAAAATGTCATCAAAATTCATCCATTACTTTTTGAGTTATGTTGAACATAAACCAACAAACCAACCAACGCAAGCAATATATATATATATATATATATATATATATATATATATATATATATATATATATATATATATATATATATATATATATATATATACATACACATATACATATACACATGTGTGTATATGTATATATGTATATATACATAATGTTAATTTTCAGGCAGTAATATATTAATAGTAAGTATATGGAGAAATATATTTTAGTTTAGTTTATTTTGATTGTGATAGAGTAAAAAAAAGAACAACCAACCAAGGAAGAAAACAAACAGAAATAAATAAATGACAGTCATTTGTTGTATAATTCTATTAACATTTGAAAGGGAGAGGGAGGAAGTAAAACGTATCAAATCCCACCCCTTCACAACAAAACTGACATTATGTTACCATAACAAAAAACAACTTTATTTGTATAGCACATTTAAAAAGATCCACAGGGGAAACCAAAGTGCTATACAGAAAAAAAAAATGAGGAAAATAAGTTAAAAACACACAATAACAAGAGACACAGGTTCATGTCAGCTCAGTGTGTTTTTAAACACTATTTAAAACCTGGTAAAGAACAGGCCTGTCTTACACCCAGTGGAAACTCATCCCAGAGTTTTGGAGCAACAGTTACAAACATCTGTCAACTCGAAGCTTCTGCCTCGTTTTAGGGATTTGGGGGGTGAGGCTGAAGCAACTCTGATAAATATGATGGAGCGAGGTTATTAAAACATTTAGCTATCTGATGGAGTTGATAAAAACTTTTCTGAACAGCTCTAACCTGTCAAATTTAAAATCAGAATCAAACCCCCAGATTAAGTGACACAGTTCCTGAGGTAAGGTGTCAGTGGACCAAGGTCAATATTTGGGGAGGGATAGGTACTGGGACCAAACCATATCACTTCTATCTTACTATCATTCAAAAAAGTTGATTGAAAGCCAGGATTTAACATCATTTATAGAGTCAGCGAGTTGTTTGATTGTGCCGTTTTGTGCCAAAGGAAAATAGATTTGACAATCATCTGCATAAAAACTAAATAAAACACAGTGTTTCCTAAAAACTGAACCGAGGGGCAGAAGATAAAAAGCAAATAAAAGAGGGCCAAGGTTTGACCCCTGGGGGACCCCATGTGGAAGAGGAGCTGTTTTTGACCAAAAAAATTAGCAACAATAATAATAATAATATAATACTACAATTGTTGTTTCATAAGGGTTAAAAAGCAACACAGAAAAACACAGCTAAGAAATTCACTTACAGTAAATGCAAGAGAAAAATAACGACAGAGTGATAAACTATCTCTACAACAGGGACTGAAACAATGGTTCTTTTTTGGCACAGACGGCTGCATCGGTGCCATGTATCTCTGGACCGTTTTCTATTGGCATCCTTTATATTGGCTCCAGAACGGCCTTTTGATGCCCGAACTGAGCTCATATTTAGGTCTGCACTGTCTGTTGGCGGCTCGCTGGTGCCGCCGCTGCCGCTCTTAGCATCAAAATGCAGGACTTCCTCTCAGCGGAGCCAGGGAGCTGATAGCCTTATCTCATCTGTAGCAGCATGAGCTGTTGGACTTGGGGGTGGGGTGGGGGGGTGGGTGGAAGGGGGCACAGTTGTACCTTCCCTTCAGTCCCTCCAGCTCTTCTAACAACGCTTTCTCTCTGGGTGAATAGTCTCTGAGGGCTCAATTTAGACTGTGGATGGTCACCCCTGCCTCAGATTAATGTTGGAGCACTGGGCCAATTCACAGGGATTTAGTCTGGCATGTTCAGTAGGCTGTGTTAAAGGTCTGGGAGAAACAATCTCTGACATGCATGTAATGGTTATACAACTGGATTCACTTCCACGAGCAGCCTAGTGGTCACTTGTTTTACCAATACCCCCCCCCCCACACACACACACACATATATCTCTGTCTTGGTCCCTTTCGATAAGACTTTAATATTAGACGGATAAATCTTCAGATGTATCTCTCCAAAGGCGGGCATGTCTAAAATCTTTCCCTCTGTCAAATTGGTTGTGCAGAAAGACCCTGTTGTTAATCTGGAATTCATGACGGAAAGAGCTCGAACGAAACCTTAATCCCTTACCTCGTTATAAAAACATCATGGCACAAATTATCTACAGTATTAGAGCATGGTGGAAGTTGGTTTTATCTCCAGGGGTCCAAAAAGTGCTCTGACTGACTGGGTCTGAGTAGAAAAAACATACACCCCGGGAGGACTCACACTGACTGCTTGTCAAAGTTTCTTAGTGCAGCCAGCTCTGCACACAGACCGCTCTGATGCAAGCACCTCTGCCTTATCATCCAACTTCTGCTGTGAAGAACCAATACAGCATGGAGAAAAACAGCTTTTTTTTTTTTTTTTTTTTTTTTTTTCTTACAGATGACTGAAAAGAATGAATCACAATGAGAAACGGGGCTCAAAAACTAAGATTAAAGTTGAACCCAGGAGTCAAAATAAAATAAAAATGATTAACTCAACTGGAAAAAGAAAAGGCAGAGATAGATAACTATATATATATATATATATATATATATATATATATATATATATATATATATATGTAGTTATCTCTCTCTCTGGGTGATTTTCTGAATTGGGTGCCCTTTGTGTCCCACATTTGCATATAAACTAAACCACTAAATACATTCTATGGCTATGTTTATACGGTGACGATGAAAACAGAAGATGCAAAAGTGGTGTCTCGTTTTCAGTTTTTCATCATTTAGATAAGTGTTTTCAGGAGGATATCCTTGTTTATACAAAGACGCAACAGTCGGTGAAATATGATTGGATATGCATGTCAGGCTGCTGGGTGGTCCTGTGATGGACCACCGACATGTCCCTTTCTGTTTTTGACGTATGTAATTGTCCACCCGTCTCTGTCCGGCTATGGTATGTGTGTAACTTCTGTGCAATAGCTGAAACAACTCCTGTACATTTACTAGAGCTGCTAATGCTAATGCTAATGCTAGTGCAGCTGGAAGATCTGTGGGATCCAGGTTGTCCGACATGTTTGTTGCTTTACCTGTTCAGCATATGAATGTAACGTGAAAATGTATGTGACGTGAACATATGTGACATAAAGACGGCCAGCTGTTAGCCTTAGTGCTTTTATTTATGTTATTACCTCCACCACGGAAGTATGAAATTTGGGTCCATTTGTCTGACTGTCAGCAGGATTACGCAAAAAGTTGTGAACGGATTTTGATGAAACTGTCAGGAATGATAGATTTTGAGCAATGAAGGTCAAAGGTCAAGGTCACACTAAAGGTCAACATCTAAAACAGTGGTAAATCAGTGGTAATATCTCAGGATTCAGACAAGATAGAACCTCTCATTTTTTTTCCCACTCACATCGTCTCACCTTCAGACATCAGATAGGTCAACACCTATGGCTTGATCACATCATGTTTTGATGTCATATGACACCATATCAGGCTGCTAATGCTAATGCTAGTGCAGCTGGAGGTCTACTGTCTTTGTCTTGTTTATTAAATGTTCTATTGTAAATGTCTGTTATATTTCCATAGATTTCTACATGTTAGGCATTCTGCAGACAGGAAACTAAGAAATATATATAATTATATTATAAGAATTTATTTGTCAGCATGATGTTTTTTTTTTCTTTTTTTTGTAGGATTCTCTGGAAACATACACAGAGGTTTCAGTCAATTAATCTACGGTGAGATAAGTTTGCATTTAAACAAAACAAAATGGTGGCATGCAGTGAACTCCAATGACTCCACAAATTTAAAAGTACCATTAAAACCCTTGTAGTCACCACATCTCATGTGTTTGCCAAAAGCCTTCATGTTAAATCAAATACGAGGAAGATATGACAAAAGAATCCAGACACACCAGCTCTACATCTGATCTCTAAAAACTCTCTGTGGATGTGAAGTTCCTTTATAGTACTTTCAGTGTTAAAAAAAAAGAAGACATACCCCTGTTAAAGTCACAGTTAAAGTCATGAAACAACTTAAATGGCAAAATTTTTCTTTTACCATATAAATAAGTGTAACACGCTCCAAAACCAGTGTTTGACAGATGAAACTAAAATTACTGATGCTCTCACATTCTAAAATCCTATTACTATGAAAGCCTCTTATAATTGAGTTAGAAATTTCACAGTCTATTACTAATCATGCACTGCGAACATGTTCAAAGACAGTTTCCATGTCAGACACTGTCTAATCCCTCCTTTTAATGTATCCGATCCAACAGTCCCCTTCATTAGGGCGCCTATAGGTTCTTCTTCCACTCTGAGCTATAATGAAAGGAGAGTGTATGAAATAGGGATGGAGAGAGTGTTTGCTCTGGAGAGAAACAGTAAAGTTTTCTCTCTCTCTCTCTTTAGACGGTGTCCTTATTAGGGCTTTGCTTTCCAAAGCAAGGTCAGAGCGTCTACCAACTTTCAGTGTTATTAGCCTTGGGCTTGTCCTCAGGCGCTAAGTGGCTCTCACGCAACACCATAGAATACAACCTCTGATTGTGCCTTATGTCTCACTCACTTTCTTTTCATGTTATGCATTAGAGTTTTCTCCTGGTTCTACCTCTATCCTCCTCTGTGTTGCTTTTTTCGTATTGAAGTTTTCCCGCAGCCTCCACCCAAGCAGCAGCAGCAGCGTGGCTTCTCTCTCCTCCAATCCTCCTCATTAGATTCTCCCTGGATAACCTGAGAAAAAGAGCTCCTCTGTCTTCTTCTCCTCTCCATCATAGCCTCTGCCACCCGACCACAGGATTCATCTGCTGGCGACGACTGACCTTTGACACCGGCGCCTCGCAGGCAGGATTACCATTGAGTCCGGCTCACGCTTTGTTCCCGGCAGCCGAGGGAGCAGAGAGGGTCTTTAATGAAATTCAAACTTTGGGCATGAGGAGCCATAGACATCTGAAGACCTCACTTCCCCTCACCTACACTCGCAGTGTGCGGAGATCAAAAAACCTTGAGCCAAGCTACATAGAGGAATTTTGCAGCGCTCTGTGAATACACAATGATGACAGGGAACTGTAGAAGGTTTCTGTCAAATCCAAGGGTTTCTGAAGGACTCATATTTTTACACAACTTCTGTCGTTCAGAGCTGAAACCCATCTGTCGATCGACTAAAATCCATTAAAGTATATATTCAATTGCAATTTTCCTGAATCTAGGCTTAGTTTCCGTAATAAACGTTGGTTGCATTTGCTGCGGTTAACATGGACGATACCAGAACCACCAGAAAATACAATTTCAATACTAACAAAGTATGGTTTTGGTAAGAAGTGAATGGAATGGAAGTCTGTCTGCGTACTTGTGAACTTTCCTCTGGTCTTCAAACAACCTTTATTCCGATATCACTTTTCATACATGGAGTATGCTTTATATTAGACCCTTTTATCTGCATTTTAATGAGGTTTTAACTGTGTTTAAATGATGTTTTAACTGTATTTTAGTGAGGTTTTATTGAGGTATTCACTGTGTTTTAGAGAAGTTTTATTTGTGTTTTATTGAAGTTTTAACTGTTTTAGTGACGTTTTATCTGCGTTTTAATAAGGTTTTAATTGTGTTTTAGTGACGTTTTATCTGCGTTTTAATAAGGTTTTAATTGTGTTTTAGTGACATTTTATCTGCGTTTTAATAAGGTTTTATCTGTGTTTTAGTGAAGTTTTATCAGTGTTTTAATTAGGTGTTAATTGTGTTTTAGTGAGGTTTTAACTGTGTTTTATAAGATAAGTTGTTCTTTTATTAATCCTACTATGGGAAATTACAGGTTTACAGCAGCAAGATTATAGCAGAGCACACAAGAATAATCACTTCTTTAAGTAAAAAAAAAAAATCTATGTACAATATACAGTTATTGTTTTTTGTAAAAAGTATATGAATATATATATACACAATATACACATTAGATAAATGATTGCACTGTTTAGGATGGACTTTATTCCACAGTTTATTTGGAGAAGTTATTGTTGTGGATTCTGACAGCTACAGGAAAGAACGACTTATGACACTTCGCTCATATATATATATATATATATATATATATATATATATATATATATATATATTATATATATACACACACTTAAATTGAGGTATTAAAGGGTTACAACAGAGATGACATAAATGTTTTGGTCATTATGTCCTATGTGTAATCAACATTTCTCTGTGCATATATTTCAACCTTATCATCAGTTGTACATATGTGAACATGTAGGATGTGCACATGCAGCTGTTCCTTCATGATCATAGACAGTCATTAGTTCATCTTCACTAACTCCATTTCTAAGATAATGATCGTCATGGTTGCATGAACTTCTCTATCTCATCATCCTGAAGCCCTTCACTCACTCCAGACTTCTTTGACACTCTTCCTCTGCTCTTCTTATATTTACACTTATACTAGTTCTGCTGACACGTGGTGACTGTCAGGAAAAGATGACAGTTTAATTCACAGAAATGTGTAAGGTTTGGACATGGACAATTCTTCACTGTAGCCTGGATTTGAAAACTCTGACACCAAGTGTCTGTTGAGGAAAAAAGGAGTTGATCCTTGTATTGTGAATTTTGTTCATTTTATTATATATTATATTTGGTTTTACCTTCTAACAGACTGAATATGCTCCTCTATGGGGCACAAAAGTTTCATAACTTTAACAGTGTGCAAATAATGAGAGATGATATTCCATTTAAAATTACGTCAATAAATAAAAGTATCCTGAAAAAAACTGTTGCATTCTGCTGTTTCCAATCAAAGCAATTATGTAATGTTAAAAATAAAGAAACAGAAAATGATGAATCCTTTACTTTTCTGGGTCTCAAGAGGTTTTTTCTAATCACAAAGACTTGAAACAAAAATGACTCCATACATATTTATAATAGTTTGATTATTTATGATATAACTCAACTTTGTTTCCAAAAGTCTGAAAGAAATGAAGAAGAAAGTGTTGGATTTTGGCTGTTTTTCCTGGTGTTAAAATGAAGAGAGTTGGAAGGAAGGGAGGGAGGGTGGTGAGGGAGACAAGAAGAAAGGGAGAGAGGAAGAGAGGAAGGAAGGGGGGGGGTGAAGAGAGGGAAGAAAAAAGGAAGGAAGGGAGGGATGTAGAGAGGAAGGGAGGGAGGGAGGAAGAGAGGAAGGAAGGGAGGGAGGGTGGTAAGGGAGACAGGAAGAAAGGGAGAGAGGAAGAGAGGAAGGAAGGGGGGGGAATGAAGAGAGGGAAGAAAAACGGAAGGAAGGGAGGGAGGAAGAGAGGAAGGAAGGAAAAAAGGAAGGAAGGGAGAGAGCGAGGATGGAAGGGAGGGAGATAGAGAGGAAGGGAGGGTGGTAGAGAGAATGGAAGGGAGAGAGGGAGGGATGAAAGTAGGGAGGGAGGGTGGTAAGGGAGACAGGAAGGAAGGGAGAGAGGGAGGATGGAAGGGAGGGATGTAGAGAGGAAGACCGGGAGGGAGGAAGAGAGAAAGGAAGGAAAAAAGGAAGGAAGAGAGGAAGGAAGGGAAGTAATGAAGAGAGGAAGGAAAAAAGGAAGGAAGAGAGGAAGGAAGGGAAGTAATGAAGAGAGGAAGGAAAAAAGGAAGGAAGGGAGAGAGACAGGGAGGATAGAAGGAAGGGAGGGATGAAACAAGGGAGGATGGGATAGAGAAAGAGAGGAAGGAAGAGAGGGAGGATAAGAGGAAGGAAACGAGAAAGGGAGGGAGGGAGGGAGGGAGGGAGGGAGGGAGGGAGGGAGGGAGTAATCCTTCCTCTCTTTGTAACTAAAGGTAAATGTTGTTCACACCCTCAGATCAACATCCACTCTTTTCTAACAAACACAATAACGTCACAGCAGACAATTAACGCGTCTTAAAAAACTCTCAACATTCAAATGATGCAATCAACTGTCAGTGAGTTTGAACAGGAGACAGGAAGTGCAGCCTAATTACTGAAGCAGACTAATTACTCATCCTCCACTTATTGTCATTTTAATAGTCAAACAGAAAAACACTAGAAAGTCATGTGTGGAAAAAAACCTTTACATTTATTGGTTTGTTGTCATAGAAACAGAGCAGGAGTCAGACTGAAGATAGACTTCCAGAGTGTCTTTGTGCGGACACGGGGACACGCCATCAGAAGGGAAGCCCACCGTGTCCCCACGAAGCCACCTGCACACAGAGGGCAGCCTGCCACTGTTTCAATGGGCGCTGCGTGCACACCCCAGCGGGCTTCCAGATAGCGGCTAAAGAGCTTATTTCCCAAATCTCTTTATCCTTTCTAGAACTGTGAGACGTTGACAGAAAGTCAGTTAACTCTAGCCAGTGGCAGCTGCATGGGTTTTGCATAATTAATTATTTATACGGAGCCAGACATAGTAATTACCATCCAGATGAATATGATATTCTAATCAGGCAGGCTTTAATTTTAATTGCCCTCCAGCATCTAACTGTCAGTGCTGGCCTGGCTTGATAAAGTGGAGAGTCTCTAAACACCATTAGACATCTGCTCGGAGAGCATTGCCTCCACTACCCACCAGCTCCACCATCCGCCATAAAAATCAATACAGGACTGTGGTGTGTGCGTGCGTGTGATCTCGCTCATTTTTCTATGGAAAGCCATTTTTCGTCAATGACAAAACGAGAGCAGGGCTTCAAGCTATGGAGGCCTGTCCCCCATGATTGATGAGACCTCTAGGATTTTGTGTTTCTTTCTCTTTCTTTTCTTTTCTTCTTTTCTTTTTTTTTTCCTTCAAGAATTTGGATTTTCATCTGAATATAATTTATGGAAGAGCTTATCTGGTTTGCTTTGGATTCGTCTTAATAGACAGCTTTTAAGAGATATGCCGGAAAAATCAGGGGGTGGTTTTCTGTGTTGTTTTAGGCATCTGTAGTGGAAATAATAACATTTAGATTTAGTGGTATTATTTGGGTGATTGTGATTTTAATAATAATAAGAAGAAAGCAAAATGAAAATGTATTCATTTTTGTTTGTTTTACATTGAAATGTGTTTAGAATAGTGTTAAATGAGTCTAATTTCAACTACTGGAGCTAGTATATAACAATAAAAAAACAAATAAATAAATACACTGTGTGCACAATAATTAGGCGAGTTGTATTTTTCAGAATTCATTTTGTTATTTATGAATAACAGCACTCACATTTCATCCAAAATGCTCAGAAATCTAAATATCTAAGAAAGAAAAGGTGATGTTTTGTCTTTTTTAACGAAATATCTCAGTCTGCACAAATATGTGGCCAATAACTGGCTAATAAATTATAAAGGAACTAAATTAAAAACCAATATTTCCATATCTTACTTCTTTATTTTAATCTGTGAAGTGAAAATAATGAAAAAAAAATCTAAAATTTTACAATAAATAAATATTTTTTTAAAAATCAATGACCAAGCATGACTAAAATAAGATCATATTTATTTAATATTTATATATTTAATTGCAAAGTAGTGAACATGGTCACAGTGTACAGTGGCACTTATTTGATATGACTGTCCACACTTTAATTACAATGAAATAATTCCAAGTCATGTTAGCTAACATGATATTAGATGCTAATGTAGAAAACAACACAGCTACTAATATATGAAATTGAATATTAGCTTCACTTATTTAATAGGAATAAAAGGACAATACATCATATGTCCCTAAACATCATGTTAATAAATGCTAAACTACACTTACTGAGGCTAAAGTAGCTATTACATTTAGATTAGCATCGTTATTACATTAGCTTAGTGGCTAGCATAAACATCTGACCCCACCAAAAATCATAGAATAAAGTATAATTGTAATTGTTAAGATGAAGGTTAATTATACTTTTAAGTTTTATATAATGGTTTGTATTGTGTTGATGTAGTTTCTCTGATTTGTGTGTTTAATGCAGGGAGTTAGCAATGGTAGCATTCACATTAGCTTAGTTAGTGGTTAGCATAAACAACTGCTCACACATCACAGTAAACTGTTAATATTGCAGGTCAACAAAGACTCTGATATTCTTTGTAATTTAATATTTCAAAGCAGGACGTTTCATTAAAGTTTGCCTTTAAATGTTCTTTGACTGTGTTGATGTAATTTACACATTAGCTTAGTGGCAACATTGTAATGAAGTAGCTTTATAATGAATCACGTTAGAAAATTAGCTCTCTACTGCCTTATTATGTCGGACAATGACATGGAAATAATAAGAAAAGTGTCCATTATGGCAGAAATATTATCATGGCACTAGTTTATGATTCATGTAGTTGTTGGACATGTGTGACTATTTCATTCTGTTTCAGACTGAATATGACGCCACAGAACAGACAGTCAAAATAAACACTGATTAAAAGTACACAAAGGAAGAAAAACTTCCAACATAAGCCTAGTAATTGTCAGATATTTTAATGCAGTTTTATTACGCCTTTAAATGTTATATGATGATTGTTTTGTGCCAATCTAATCTCTGTGATTTGTGAGTTTGACACGAACTGACGCTAAGTGCTCTGAGACCCACTGACAGATCTTGGTGCAGCAGGCGCCGTAATCCCAACAGCTGTTGCCATGGCGAGGTTTTTCTGTACAATTTCCAAAAAACACCAAGTCCAACAGGAAAATATTATCACACATTTCACACAGTGCAAGTTTGGGCATCTGTAGTGCATGGATTGCATTGATTCTATACACTGTAAAAATAAATAAATAAATAAATAAATACTTTTACGATAAAATTCCAACAGCTGTGGTTGCTGAAACATGATTGCAAATTAATGATAAAACATTATTTATGAGTTATAATGTACTTGATTCGATGCTTTACTGTTAAAAAAATTCGATTTTAACATTTAAATTTTTTTTTTTTTTTTAAAAAGTGTGAATTGAACATTTATAGGAGATTTAAAAAATTATTATGGTATCATACTGACAGCTGTGGTTGCCAGAACTCTACAGGTTCAAAATGTTTGATCTATTCCTTCAAAATAAGAGCGGGGTCAGTACAGATGAAAACTGTCTCCAGATTACAATGGAAGTGAATCAGCAGTTGTTAACATAGACTTTCCCTCTGGCAAACTGAATCTATACAGACAACTTCAGATAGTTAGAAATATTGTATATAAATATATTGATTCTAAATATTATAAATACAGTGTGACCATATCTTTCTTACCGCATGCTGCCACACAATTTCGGCCCCTTCCTCCATTATTCACTCAAGAAAAAGACAAGAGTCACGCAATTGAAATCACAAACACAGACATGTTCATTCAAACGGGACTTGAATTATCACTGGACGTCTGTATTTCGCCCAAACACAGGAGGTAATTCACAGTGGAATTATTATTATTATTATTATTATTATTATTATTAGCAAATAACAGACATGATGAATTCACCCAAGACTAAGAACTCAGACATTCTCTGTAATTATTATGAATTACCAGTGGTCCTCAGGTACCCCGTGTGAATAGGGCAATAAACATGTTTTAAAAAAACACAATGTAAATGTAAGGATTGTAAAATTTACAAACTTTTTTTTTTTTTTACAGTCTAGATAGCGACGCTTATGGTACAAGAGTAAGAACGCAGAACAGTTCCGTGTTGTTAAAAGCCAACCGGCGTGTGTCGACACGCTTTAATGGCAGGTGTTTTTTTTTTGTTTTTTTTTTTATGCGTGTCTACTAATCAGTTTAGTTTACATGTTTATAAACAGCTGATTGGGGAAATTGCAGCAGTTGGGGAAATGATTTCATATACACTGCACGCTACAGCGCTCTGTGCACATGCCTTGTTTGAGTTAAAGTCCGCACCTGCAGTCAGATGAACTGTGTAGAAATGAAAACACTTAAACTTCCTTGACACAATCTGTGAAAGCCAAGGAAACATATGGAATCCACAGTTATTATGGCCGTGCACCTCAAGTGAGAAGATGGATGGTTTCACAGATGTGCCTGACAGACTGATAAACCTCGTGGCCTCAGCAGGTTTGGTACATTTCCCAAAGCGTTAAATGAAAATGAGAGATGTTACCTTATATTATGTGTGATGGCTTGTTTTATTTTTATTTCTTACTACATTTCATTTATTTGTTTATTTGAACAGGTAAAATAAAATAAGTAAAACATACAAAGTATTTAATCAGAAGTTAAAACAACACCTCTTTAGTATCCTAAATAGTTATACCTTGTTCGAAAGGGTGTAGGATGAAGTTAACAAAACTTGTCTAGTCCTACCCCTTTGTATTACTCAGTCAGAGCATATATATATATATATATATATATATATATATACACACACACATATACATACATACATACATACACATACATATATATATATATATATATATATATATATATATATATATATATATATATATATATATATATATATATACACACATATACATACATACATACACATACATATATATATATATACACATGCATACACACACACATATACATATATACACACACACACACACACACACACACATATACATACATACATACACATACATATATATATATATATATATATATATATACATGCATACACACACACATATACATATACACACACACACACACATATACATACATACACACTAAACCGAAAAAAGAAATAAAGCGCAACAGAAAAAGGGAAACCTGTTCCTTGCTAGAAATTCATATTTACATTTCTTTCCTGTATCCACTTAGAATGTGGTTTATAAATTCAATTATTTATTTATTTTTTTAGCTTAATAGCTCATTGTTTTTAGCTTTCATCAGCAAAAGCAGCATCTGAGTGGAGCTGCAGCTTCGACCATCGACTGTGGTTTAAACAGAAGGGGTCACATTCTCTACTTAACCTTTTAACCCCTGATGCATCAGCGATGACGTGTTCTGAAAGGACGGTTTAGTTTCAATGTTCAGAAAAACAACGTACAGTACGTTTTTTTTTTTTACTGTGATTTTATTGAGTTTTGTTCATGGAAATAAACAGGTGTCAAAAAGCAACTGGTTTAGAAAAAAGAAAAAGACAAAACTACTAGAACCAAATTACAATATTATTTATTTATTTATACTTCATTTTAGTTTATTTTAACAAAGTTAAGATAGTTTTTTGTAAATAGTTATTAGTTTTTGTTAATTTTATTCCTTATTTTCTTTCAATTTAATATTATATTGTATTATTTTTCTTCACTTTTGTGCCATTTGTTTCTTATTTTCTTCATGTTACGTATTATTTTATTGGTTTATTATACAGTTTTGACTTTTATTGTCCATTTTGTTACTTATTTTATTAATTTTGACTTGAACTGTTAACGTCTCAGGAGTTAAAAGGTTAAGTAGAAGTACAGTTACTTATATGAAAAAATACTCTCGTCAAAATAGAAGTAAAAGTACAACTTAAGTAAAAGTACAACTTCTCAATGGTGTTAAAGTACAAAAGTTAAAAGTAAAGCTGCTTTTTGTTATGAATGAAAGAAGAGTTATTTAAATAAATCTCAAAAAATGAGACCACATGAAATGAAAAAAAAAAACTAAATAAATAAATTATATATATGTCATAGAATATTGGATGAATATTTGCATTACTGTTCCATATATGGTAATATATTTTTGAATATAATGTTTTATATTGTTCAATACATTGCCATATATTTAGTTTCATAAAGGATTATTACATTTGTGGGGACATTAGGTGTTATATTTGTAGTAGGAGATTGTTTTTACATTTGTGTGGAATTATTACAGTTTTGGATTTTACAATAACCTTTGAATTTACTGACTTTTTACACAAATCTAAATAAAATAAAGGAAAAATATGCAAAAAAAATGCAAAGTGCAGAGGACAATATTACAATAAGTGTTGATAAATCACTTCAGAAAGGTTAAATAGAGAAGAAAAAATCCATTTGGGAAGTACCATAAAAGCATGAGGGTGGGTCTTTATAGGTGAACACATGTCAATAGTGGACTACCCACCTACAAAAACACATTTGTGTATTTTTCCCCTCTGAGTTCCCTCAGTATAGACATCTGTGTTCAGGCCGTTAGCCAGGCAGCCTTTCCCACAAACTGTGCTTCTGCCAAACAACCATCTCTTAAACACATCACAGTCAAATTGCCAGAGTATCTTATGTCAGAGGAGATAATTAGAAACATGGCGGCTTCAGAAAGCGCTCGGTAACAGCTGACGATGGCAGGTAACCGCACTTTTATATCCCAGGCATTCTTATTATTCTCTTATTAAAATTTCTAATCACGAAAATAAAATAATAAAAAGCAAAAAAAAAAAAAAAAAAAAAAAAACAATTAGCAAATGTTTAATAAGTGAAGCAGAAATCATGTTCTTGGTGTACACTTCATTACTGTGACCTTCTCCAAAGACATCCATAGCTCACAAATTAGCTTCATGCTGTTAAGGACGTTAATATGGTAATCAAATGCAGAAGGTTATATAAGCAGTGAAGGTTATTCCATTTCATGTGGGAGAAAGTGGAAAAAGAAATTCAAAACAGAGCAAAAAAAAAAAAAAAAAAAAAAGACCTCAGCATCACTTTGTGTATTTATCCGCCTCCTCGCTTACTCGTTACCGTTTCCTTGCGCAGCATTTAACCCAAGCTAATTGTAACATTATGATCCTAACGTTATGGTAAACACAGGGGGTTTTTTTTACCGTGTTGTGAGAAACACCGAGCATTTACCAGAACCCACGACACTGCAGAACAGTTGTCAAACCAAGTTTTATTAGATGTGAATGTGAGCAGAATTACCAACAAAACCACAATTCTACAGTTTTTGGAGCAAACTATGGCTTCTACGTCTCCTCAAATAAAACAACTAACTTTTACAACAGCCCACTTTGATCTGCACTGGGACCAAAAAGTAAAATAAATAAGAAAATAATCTAGAAATAATGACAACTACCAAGTATTTGTCTTTTAGTGCAAAAAAACCCTAAATAAAATAAATGTAATTTAATTTAATTTGCCTCTTTCAAAGACACCCATATTCATTTTTCAGGTACAGAAATAGTAAAATAAATAATTATTATTAGATATGTGTGTGTGTGTGTGTTTGTGTATGTATTTAAAGATGGATAGACAGAGGTGGAAAGTAACTCAGTAAAAGTACTTGATTATTGTACTTAAGTACATTTTTAGGTATCTGAACTTTACTTGAGTATTTATTTTTCCTGTAACTTTTTACTTTTACTCCCTACATTTTTGCATAAATATCTGTACTTTATACTCTTTACATTTATATAAATATATGTACTTTATACTCTTTACATTTATATAAATATCTGTACTTTATACTCTAGACAAATGTGACAGTATGAAAAATAAGTCGTAAATCAGAAATTGTCAATTACTATATGATCATTTTGACAATTTATCTCATTATTATCAATTTTGTATCCCAACATTATGAGTTTTTTCTCACAATTTTATGATTAATCTCATCATTTTGACTTTTTAATCACACAATTTAGATTTTATAAATCTCATAATTGTTTTTTTTTTAATTTACAACTTTTCAATTTTTCCTAAATGTACTGTTCATACTCACAAAACTGAGTACCATGACCCAATAAAACACATAATTTCATAATAATTCACTTTTAAATGCTTTATTTTTGAATATTTGACATTTTTTCTATTTTTCCTGCTTAAATAAGTTTTATTCTTTCAACCAGTTTTACTTTTTACTTAATTACAATGAAGAAAGAAGTTGTAATTTTTTACTTTTACTTAAGGAGTTAAATCAGTACTTCTACAGTACTTTTACCAGAGTATTTTTTCACACAAGTCGCTGTACTTCTACTTAAGTACAGAACGGTAGTACTTTGACCACCTCTGACAATAACTATTACTATAATTTCTTCCCTTTTTTCTAAACTCAGTAAAAACCCTGTAAAAAAAAAAAAAAAAAAAAAAAAAAAACATAAAATGAAATTAAGCAAAAATGTTGATTTTTTTCTGAATATTTCTTCTAAACCAGAGGTGTCAAACATAAGGCCTGGGGGCCAAATTCGGCCCACCAAAGGGTCCAGTGTGGCCCCTGGGATGAATGTGTGAAATGAAAGAATTACACTGAAAGTAATTAATAATCAAGGAAGTTCAACTCATTTATCATTTATGTCAATTCAATCTGAAGTGGATTAGTAAAATACTATCATAATAATCTAGAAATAATGGCGACCAACCTTAAACTAATTTTCCTTTCTGTTTTAGTGTAAAATAAAGTAGAAAAAAGACTAAACTTTTACAAAAAAAAAATGTGAATAACCTGAAATACTTTGTGGAATTTTACCAATATTCAGCCTGTGACTAAATGTTGTATATATTTGTTCATTGACTATGATCTTGTACATTGTGGCCCATGTGTATAAATGATAAACTAAAGCATAACATCCTCAACATTGCATTTATTTTTCTTACCAATTTACAGGTTGTTCATATTTGTTTGTGTTACCTTCACGTAGTTTGTAGATGTGACCATTTTTATTGGAGAATTTAGCTTTTTTTTCCACTCAAAAACACAGAAATGTAACAATATTTTATATATTTTTATCTTATTATTTATATAATTTTACTGGTCGGCCCACTTTATACCATATTAGAATGAATGTGGCCCCTGAATTAAAATGTTTTTGACACCCCTGTTCTAAACCATCCATTCAAAGGCGTCAGTGATGTCCCGTCAGGAGTTAAAGGGTTAAATAAAGTTCGTAGGATGGAGGTGTTTTCCTGTATGTATGTTCTGAGGCGCTGCTGCTGTTGTTGTTGTTGTTGTTGTTGTTGTTGTGTTCTCTCTTGTTTTACTAATGTTACTATTGATTTTAAGGTTGGGGTGACCACTGGGATAAGGTAGCTAATTATGTTCTGCAATGTTTAACTTGATGTATGCGTGTTTTCCCTCTTTAGCCTGGAGGATTGTGCGCTCACAGATGACTTGCTACATGCGTTCTTTGATAATTTTTCACAGTGGGAGGTTTGGTGATTATGGAGATCTCAAGGCTGAAGCTGTGGGATGGAATCTGCAAATGAGCATCATTCTGCCGCTGAAGAGCAGGCGTTCAGACGCCGTCCAACAAAACTTTACATCTGACTCCAACACGAACGACGTATATATGCTAATGTTGACTTCTTTATTTGGGCTGGAAGACATTTGAAGTGAAGATGGATCCACTGTTGAATTTAAACTGGAGATAAAGTCTCGTAAAGTCATTTTATTTCATTTATTTGATCGACACTGAAGACTTACTGTAGGTATGTGTACTTTTACACAAGTATTTAGGTGTTTGGATACCTTTTACTTTTACTCACTACATTTGTACATAAATATCTATTCTTTATACTCTTTATATTTATATAAATATCTGTACTTTATACTCTTTATATTTATATAAATATCTGTACTTTATACTCCTTATATTTATATAAATATCTGTACTTTATACTCCTTATATTTATATAAATATCTGTACTTTATACTCCTTATATTTATATAAATATCTGTACTTTATACTCCTTATATTTATATAAATATCTGTACTTTATACTCTTTATATTTATATAAATATCTGTACTTTATACTCTTTACATTTATATAAATATATGTGACCCGCCACCACGAAACCAGGCATAAGTCGTGCTGAGCCGTTCAGAGCTACAGCCAAATTTAGGCTGGAAGGTGATTTGTTATTTGTGTTTACACCTTATCAAAAAACGGTACCTTAACACCTCTATGTTCAGTTCTCGTGGTCATTACATTGAAATCCAATCAATAAAGGTGTTTATTGAGTCAATTATTTAAGCGGCGACAAAAGTTCAGGTATTGCTGAGCAAAGACAAAGACGACTTCCACCTCTTTTCGCCGAACAAAACGATCTCCGTTCCGTGGGTAAACACCCAAGTGTTTGGTACGAGGTAAAAGCTTATATTGAATGTTCTGTCCAATGGTGTAAGCCAAATGATTATAATACGTCACACTTCTGTCCTATTATTGTAATATATAAAACTTCTGTGACATGTCCATCAGAGTGTCCTTTAACATCTGTGAATATTTTTTGTCAATCGGATACAAATTATTATGCGTTGCTAAGGACTTCCTACCCCAAAACAGTCCAAAACTTTAACGGACAATATCTAAAAATATGCAAATTGCATAATAGGTCCAACTGTGCATATTAAAATGACCATAACTTTGGTTCTACTTATGATAGAAACATAATTTTTTCACCATCTTAAACCTTAGTTTCCACTCTACCAAGATACACAGATAACTCAGTTTTGATTTCCAGACACTTATGCCTGGTTTCGTGGTGGTGGGTCACATATGTACTTTATACTCCTTATATTTATATAAATATCTGTACTTTATACTCCTTATATTTATATAAATATCTGTACTTTATACTCTTTACATTTATATAAATATCTGTACTTTATACTCCTTATATTTATATATAAATATTTTAGATGTATCCTTCTTCAAACACACCTGGTTCACATGATCAGCCTATTGTAAACTTCTGTAAATGATAATGACCGTCAGCTGTTGTGGATGAAGCATGTGACTAAAACATGTTGGACTGTGGCTGTGCCCCCCCCCCCCCCCCCCCCCCTCGTTAAAGGGTTAACCTGTTTGTGACAAAATATGGAAATGTTAAGTATAGACACTGTCCTGTGATAAGAAAACATATATTTAACAAACAACTATTTCTACCAGTGAAGTCACTAACTGTCTTTTAAGGATGTAAATATAAACTCACTATGTGCAGCACAAACTATTTTTGCCAAAGTATTGTTGAGTCAACAGACGTCAACGGAAAATCTGAAAATCCCTGATCCACCAACCAGAGAATCAGTAAATATTGTCTTTGCCATGCCTCCCATTCTAATATGAAAGGGTGAAGGGGGGTAGGGGGGGGGCAACGGTCCCCACACAGCTCTGGAGGGGCACCTGGTGCTGCTGGCACACCGGACCCCCCTGTGGGGAAGGAGGGTGAGGTTCTGGCACCGACTCTGAGCTTCTGTTTGCAAGGTCACAGCTGCTGCACTGGTCTGTCCCCACGACTGCTCTGGAAACAGAGTGTGTGTGTGTGTGTGCTTGTATTCCTATCTTTATGAGGACATTGATTTGTTTACACAGTCACACCATGGGGACCTCTGACACTATAGGGACCAAAATTCAGGTCCTCATGAGGGTTAAATATAAATGTAGGTCCCCACTAGTAAAATATACATCTGTGTGAATTATTACACTTTTTCAGAAGTATTACTATTATTACTATTATTACTATTACTACCATTATTATTATTATTATTATTATTATTATTATTTTTTTTTTTTTTTTTTTTTGATTTATTTAATTTGTTTTTAACATTTTTTCATATTATTAATTATTATTATTATTATTATTATTATTATTATTATTATTATTATTATTATTATTATTATTATTATTATTATTATTATTGTCATTATTATTATGATTAGCAATATTTTTTATTTTATTAATTTTATTTTAAAAAATTTCAAATATATGATTTAAAAATTTTTATATAATATATTTTTTAATTAAATATTAAACCATTGTTTTTTAACAGACATGTTTATGCTCACTACCCAATGGCTATTTTACCAACAAGTGACGAGGACAAACTTGGTCCTGAGGAATTGAGTGTGTGTGTGTGTGTGTGTGTGTGTGTTCTGTTGGAACACAGCCTGTCTTCCTGCTGATGTCAGTTTCAGGAGCTGCGCTACAGCACACGTCATGGCCTCATCACCTCCTGGTGCCTCTGACGGGTCCATTCTGTGCCAGGAGGTGGAACGGATTACAAGCCAAGATGAAGAAATGGACTTGTAAGATTTTGGAGACACATCAGCTCAGTGACGCGTCTGAAGCCTGGATATTTTTACTCAGACTCAGTGTTTGTAGCAGGGCCGCACCTACCTTTGTGGGGCCCTAAGCAAGATACCGTTTTGGGGGGGGGGGGCTTCATTTATCACCATGGCAACAGTGCTCTGTCATTATGAAACACCTGCAGACAATTAAGACTGTGGGAGGAGCTTTAACAGGAGTGACAAACACTGGGGGCGGGGCTTTAACATGACTGACAGACTAATGGATCTGCTTCATTTTGGTGAATTCAGTGGTTTTTAAACTGCTTTAACTCACTTATTTTTCACAGTACAGAAAAAATAAATGTATCTACTTGTCCCTCAGAACCTCCTGTCACTCATGATCAACTTTTTACCAATTGTTTACAGTTTTCTCAAAAATCGCAGGAGTTCAGAGGCATGGTTTAACATTCAGTTCTCTGTGTAACTCTAGGCCGGTTTCCCAGGCAACGGGGAAAGTCCTTTATCACAGAAAATGGGAGGAGCTTTAATAGAACTGACTCAGTCCATAAACACTGACAAACAAATTCAATATATGAAGTGAACAGCAGATATTTCTTCTTTTCACCAGACATGACTCCAGCGATTCGACAAGCACACGAGTTAAGTTTCCTTCAGGAAATGTATGGAAGTCCAGTTTTATTTAAAAAAAAAAAACATTCTTATTTAATTAATTAATTAATTTATAATCTTAGTCATTTATTTAACAAAATATTCAAATTTTTATAGTCTTTTATATTATTTAAAAACTATGTGTTTACTTAAATATGTTTTATTGCTATGCTTTTTAAAAGTACTTATGTTTTTAAAAAAAATTAATTTAGCATTTTTTAAACAGATTATTATTATTTGTTTTATTCATTTATTTTTATTTTATTTACTGTCTTTTTTAAACTCTTCTTATTTATTCATTATTCATTTATTTATATATTTTTTAAGTTATTTAAATTTTTAATGTTTGTTACTATAACTATTTATTTATTTATTTTATATATAAAAAAAGACGTGTATAGACTCACTACACCCAATACCTATTTGATTACAAACTTGGTCCTCATGAGACACCAAAACCACTGTGTGTGTGTGTGTGTGTGTGTGTGTGTGTGTGTGTGCGCCCTGTGTCTGTATAGCTGTAATAATAGTAATAATAATAATAATAATAATGATAAAAATAATAATAAAAATGGATCATCCTATATTTGGTTCAATACAGTATTTAAGGGAATTTAATAAAGAAACGAGTTAAATACAAATAACGTAATTTTAATTTTCCTCAGATGAAGCTAAACTTACCCTGGGGTTCCCTAAGCATTCGCCTAGTTTGCCTATAGCTCGAACCATCCCTGGTTTGTATAGTTAGTAGATTTGGGATGACTAACATCATCTTTACATCTCTTCGACATTCACAGAAATAGAGAAATAGTCTTTGACAAACACAGACACAACAGCTGCTGATAATAAGACGTGTCACAGCGTCTTCACCCAGAATAAGACAAATGACTCTGACTGTATGTGAGCTGCGTACTAAACTACAAACCTCTACTTTTCCTTTTTCAATATCACTGCTATCTTTCGGTACGGCTCAGCACCTGCTGTGGGCAGATATCGACTGGAGGAGAAGGGAAAAGGTGGGTGGGTGTGGGTGTAGGTGGGTGGGTGGGGGGGCTGTGGCAAGCGTCCATAGAGCACTTCCCCATTCCTTTGACTGGATGTTGAAAGGCGTGATTTCTGCCAGGAGGGGGTACGTCTAAGGGGGGCGGGGGGCCGGGGTGTGTGTTGGAAGGTTGTTTGAAGACTTGGGAAGAAAAGCTGAGGGAAAATAAATCAAGACTGTTTCATGTAAGATATGAGATTTGCATTGAGCCTTTTCAAATCAGCTCCTTTATGTTTCAAAATGACTGACAGTCATAATAGCCCATCGACGCAGAGAAAAAAGGAGAAAGGAAACGGGCAGGGAGCCAAACCTAGTTTCCTCATGAAAAAAAAAACAAAAAAAAACAACACACACACACACACAGGTTTCCATGTCTGTTGAGGACCTAAGTAAGGTAGCCATTGGATGTTTTCAAAGAAATAAATACAAAACAAAATTATTAAATATATAAAAGAAATAAATGAAATTATTTTCAAAAATATTTAAAAAATTACAATAAAATAAAAAAAATACTTTAAAAAAGTAAACATTTATTTTGTAATAAATAGAAAATAAGAAAAATAAGAAACAAAAAATAAAATACAAAAAAAATATAAAGTAAATAAAAATTTAAATAAATATTTTTAAAGGAAGGTAAACACTACTTTTTAAAAAAATATATACAAAAACTATACATTTTATATATATATATATATATATATATATATATATATATATATATAGTATATATACATACAACAGTAACTTCTTTTTTCAATAAATACAAAACAAAAATAAATATACATAAATATATTTTAAAAATAATTAATAAATACAATTATTATTATTATTATTATTAATAATAATAATAATAATAATAATAATAATAATAATAATAATAATAATAATAATAATAATAATAATAATAATAATAATAATAATAATATCTAAACACATCGTCAAAACTTTGTTTCAATTTGTACCTGTCCCCCCTGCATACTTTAAGGGGACTTCAGGAAAATAAACTAATTATTTGCATACATTTCCACACTTCATACAGATTTATATTTTACCTGTGGGGACTTGCATATATATTTAACCCTCATGGGGACCTGGATTTTGGTCCCCATGGTGTTAGATGTCCCCATGCCGTAACTGTGTAAACAGATCAATGTCCTCATAAAGATAGGAATACAAACACACACACACACACACACACCCTGCAAAATAAACCAAACAGCTGACTTCAGTTTAGTCCAGCACATTATATGGAACAAAAAAAACACTGAGCTCTTCCTGTCTATAATTGTTCCATATCCAGAAAAAAAAGATAAAAATGTTTTGGTTGCCCCGAGTGAAATGGTTTGAAGAACAGCCTTGTTTCTAACAAGCTCATAAATTAGACACAAGGACAAGGAGAGTGAGAGAAAGAAAACTAGTTCACCTTGACTGTATGACAGATATTCTTTATACAGCGTCCCCCAAAAAATATGTCATTTTATCATCTAATAATTTGTTACCCCGACACCCCTGGAAAGGGCAGCCAAGGAGAACTATTACCCCGACCCCCCAAAAGCGGAGGTCACTATTGTTTTTGGTTTGTTTCTTAGCAAGTTTATGGAAAAACTACTGGAATAATTTCCATTAAATTTCCAGGAAAGATGTTTGGTGGTCCTGAACATAGATATAGAAGGTGTAGAATCGAGTAGAGCCGATGCTATGTAGTGGAAAATATATTAAAAAAAACCAGTCATCTCCAGATGATAAAGTTAAAAACCACCGCTCCCATCCACCCATTCTTCCATTTATATATTAAATACAAAATAAAAATTAATGAGTTCATGTCACTAACTTACACGGACATGATCACCACCAAAATATCTTCATTTGTTCTTTGTGACATCCTGAAAACTTTATCAAAATACGTTCTCAATTTTTTGTGTAATCCTGCTGACAGACAGACAGACAGACAGACAGACAGACAGACAGACAGACAGACTAATAAATGGACTTGAATTTAATACCTTCTTAGTGGAGGTTTTGTGGGTATGGGCAGGAAATTTAAGAAAAATGGAAGAAAAAAAAAAGTCACAATAGAAATAAAAAGTCATTTTGAGATTTAAAAAAAAAAGATAAATATGAGATAAATGATGCATCATTTTAAGACAAAATGTTAACCTATTGAGATAAAAAGTACAAATTGTGAGATAATAGTCATATAATTATAATATATACAGTTACATTATACAGGTATAAACAGTAATACAGTTTATTTCCACTGATTTTCCTTCTGAAGTGACTTATCTTTCATACTGTCACATCTGTTTAGTTTGAAAAAGTAACAAGTATATTCTGAGTTTAAAGTATAAAGAGTATAAAGTACAGATATTTATATACATGTAAAGAGTATAAATGACATTAATATAAATGTGAGGAGTATAAAGTACAGATACAAAAATGTTGGGAGTAAAAGTAAAAAGTTGAAAAATACAGTACAGATACCTATAAAGATCTACTTAAGTACAGTAACAAAGTACTTTTACTTAATTTTCCACTTATGTTCACATTAATGCATTCGCTTTGACAGCCCGAGTATATTCAAGTGAACACAAACTGTACATATATATATATATATATATATATATATATATATATATATATATATATATATATATATGCATACATGTAAAGTCATCAGACTGTGGCCACTTTAACTGAAGCAGGGCTTTGGTGCAGACGCTGCTTCGTTCACATGATGTTGATTCCAATTATATATGTTTCGACATGTTTGAGAAACACAAAAGAAACAAACAGGCTGTGTTGTAATGTGATGCCTCTGGAGTGGATGTGTAGTCTGTAACATCATCCTGTTGTAGTGTCAGATCAGTTTGAAGCAAAAAAAAAAAAAAAAAACCCAGAACATTCAATTTCCAGCTGCAGAACAGGCAACACAGAACCCCCACAATGCATTGTGTTTCATCGCCAAACTCTGTGAGGTGTTGCAGGGAAAAATGAAATGGGAACAGTCCTGCTAATTGAAGCGGTCGCGCTTTCTGGTTTCCATTAGGGTAATTGGCATATCTATTTAGGACATACATATTCTGTGGAAACATGTGCAACTGAGCCGTAAATGACGTATGAAAGCAATATAACGTGTCGTACTCAACAGTTACTAAGCCATCAGTTCACAAAGCCATTTTTAATGCACAGCCCAACTTAATTAACTGATCTGAAACTGCACCAAACTGACAGGTAGCTAGGAACACATGCTTGTGGCTTCATTTATTTATTTATTTGTGGGAGATGTTATGAATTATCAACAAAGCTTTAACCCTCTGGTGTCAGCTGTGCTTTTTATGCACACTTTGGACTTTAAAAAAAACCCTTCATTTACTGTATTTTTCTGAACGTAAAGGGCTCCTTCTGCTAAAAATCATTTTATGCAACTCTTTTTACACTTCTATATGCACGCAGCACTCCAAAAAGTTACATTTGACCCACATGGGTGCACTGGTCAACCCACCATGGAGACACATTAACTATGTCAGTAGGTCATAAGCCCCGCCCAGAGCCATGTATGGCTCCGCCCACAGGCTCGTTACTCAAACAACACACACTTCAGTGTTAGATACACTGTATGTGTAAACATTAACACCTTCCTTGTTATCAGGATACAAAACTATTTTTATATATTAAAAAAACAGTAAATATACGTACCGGGCAGCTACATATATTCCTCATCATCTCTGTACCTCCTCAACTTTATATTTCTGTGTCATCACATGACTACAGCGTATTCACATGGTAAAGTCCGACTCAAGGTTCGGACCAGAACTTTTTTTTGCCTTTTCACACTGTACTTATAATCCGGACTTTATTTACAGTCTTCATTCACACTGTATTGAATCAAATGGACCAACGGACTTTAGAACGTCATGTCGTCAATGCGTGTACAGCGTGCGTCTCTCTATACTCGGCCCTGATTGGTTAATAGATGAGCGCGCTACACTGTTGCAGGAAATGGACCCAGTTACTAGTTTTATGAGTATTTTCTAATTCAGTCTTTATACTATCATCCAACCAAATTTCAATGAAATACCTGGTTTCCTCGTCTCCCCATGTATTCCTGCGACTCATGCTTGGACGTTGACTAGATTCCGCGCACGTGACTGTGACGTAATTGGTCCGATAGTCCGGACTTTCCTAAACAGACGTTTCACACTGTGCACCAGCGAACCTTGGTCCGGACCGAGACTACCTCCTCAGCTCGGACCAAAGACTCGGTCTTTGGTCCGGACTAAGGTTTGGGGGAGGTTTCACACTTGTCAATAAAGTTCGAACTTTCCTGGAAAGTCCGAAAGTCTGGATTTTCTGAGTGCAGTGTGAATAGGCCCTTACTGACACTGAGTAAATGTATCCATCAAATCACTGAAAGGATGTTCCAGAACCTTCTGCAGCTTAATGCGGCCAAAACAGAAGTGATTGTTTTTGGCCCCAAAAAAGAAAGGTCAAAGGTCAGTGCTCACCTTGAGTCCATGTCACTGAACTCTACAAACCAAGCCAGAAATCTGAGTTTAATTATTGACTCGGACTTGAAACTCAACAACCATTTAAAAGTTCTGACCCAGTCTGTCTACGACCACCTGAAGAACACCCATAGAATCGAGAGTTTTCTGTCCAAACCAGACACAGAAAAACTTATTCATTCATTTTCAGTAAATTAGATTATTTTAATGGTGTCTTCACTGGTCTAAACAAAAAATAATAATCAGACAGCTACAGCTGATGCAAAATGCTGCAGCCAGAGTCCTGACCAGTACCAGGAAACTGGACCAAATCCTTACATTGTCTTCCTGTGGGTCAAAGGTCACAGTTCTAAATCTTCCTCCTGGTCTATAAAGAACTAAACCACCTTGGACCCAAATCCATCTTAGACCTGCTGGTTCCATATCAAGCATCCAGAGCCCTGAGGTCAAAGGTCATCAGGAACAGGTTTACTGTGTGTTCCCAAAATCAGAACCAAACAAAGTTGGTCATCATTCAGTTGTTCTGCTCCTCACCTGTGGAACAAACTACCTGAAAACATTACTGTTCACTGGAGCTTTGACTTAGATGCTCATTTGTTTTTAAATGTTTCTGTGTCTATTTTAATTATCTTTTAATGGATCTTAATCATTTTTATTTTCTTATATGTTTTATGTTAAAGCACCTTGAAGTGTCCTTTACATGATCTGTGTGATACAAATACATTTGTCTTGCCTCAGCGACAGGTCGTAAATAACAGGGTTGACTCAATCACTAAGACCAACCGCTCAAGCTGGTCTAAATCAGTGGTTGTCCCGCCTCCTCCTTGCTTCTGATTGGTCAGTAGCTTTTGATTGTGACATTGACGAGTACAGAACTGTTCTAAAGTTGAACTGTTTCCAACTCATAGCGGTCAAAAGTGGTCTTTTTTTTTTTTTAAGCGCTGAAGACACTACACGCATATTGAAAACTGGCTCAAACATGTGGCTCGGGGACCAAATATGGCCCCTGAAAGAGTCCAGTGTGGTCCCTTGTGATAAATTTGCGAAATACAAAAATGATAGTGAATATATTGTTCATTTTATTTCAGGTTCCACATATAGATCAACATAGGTGGGATCATTAAAATACTATTATAATAACCTAGAAACACTCACAACTCCTCATTTTGTTCTTTGTTAATTTAAACATTTTTATGTCATTTTTCTATATTTACAATAAAACAAACTATTATTTCACAAAAACATGAATAACCAGAACAGTTTTAAATGTCCCAAGTGTAAGGTTAAAAATATTCTGCCTGTTATTAAACATTTTGTGCATTTATAGATCCACTAATAAATAATCTGTACGTTGTAATTGACGTGTAAATGATAAACTGAGACATGATCTTGTTACAATTGTACTGTTTTCTGAATAAGTGTCACTTTATTCACATTGTTTTATAGGACAGTTGGTAGAAGTCAATATTTTTATCATATAATTTAACTTTTTTTTTGCTCTAAAACATAAAGGAAATGTGTGAATTGATATTATTCATATATTATGTTAGTATTTTAGTGGTTATGGCTCAATTCAGATCAAATTTAGTTTAATGTTGCCCCTGAACAAAAAGGACTTTGCCAACCCTGGTTTAGTGTAAAGTATTTTTTTTTTTATAAAACACATATTTATTAAAGTAAAGGAAGGTGTATTGAGCTGTATGGTAAAAAAAAAAAAAAAAAAGTACTTTGTTACTGGTGACATTTGGAGCAGGTTAATCATCTATTTGATGTTTGTTGTTAGGCTGAAAGCTGCAGTCTGTCACCACGGCAACCATGATTATGAAAGGACAAAAGTGTAAAAAGTGT
This sequence comes from Siphamia tubifer, assembly GCA_020466265.1. Lineage (NCBI taxonomy): Eukaryota > Metazoa > Chordata > Actinopteri > Kurtiformes > Apogonidae > Siphamia > Siphamia tubifer. The sequence continues at coordinate 45,395,892 of CM035804.1, forward strand.
TTGGCTACAATGTACACGATCAATTATTTAATGTTCAAATGAGATGGCAGCCTTATGTTACCTGTGAACAAGGTTTTGGAAGGACACTCGTTTGACCCCTGAGGTGAACATCGGCTTTAAATTTGGCACAAAAAGGGATGATGTGGATGTGAACAGAGGTCTGGAGCAGTACTTATGTTGGTCTAATGTTCAAAAATACATGTTTTACTTGAACATATTTTATATATACTTATTAGAGACACACACACACACATATGGGTGATTCTCATGAAACTAAAAATAAATAAAAAAAATCTATGTCCCTGAGGTTTTAGTGGTTGAAAATGAAATAAATGTTATATATATATATATATATATATATATATATATATATATATATATATATATATATATACATACATATACATATATATATATATATATATATATATATATATATATATACATACATATACATATAGCATTACTTTACTGTAGAAGAAAATGTGTTTTTTTTTTTCTTTCACACTAGGTCATTTTATAACATTCAATTTTTTGGGCAAATTCTCATTACCCAAATGTGACCTGAACAAAATTTCTGGTCGTTGCATTAGACAAAAATATAACAATAAAAATGAATAAATAAATAAACACAACTACGGGTAAATTGTTGACAAAAGTTTCATTAAATGTTTTTTTTTTTGGTTATTTTAATAATGAATATTCAGAATATTTCAAGAAAACATGTCCATGAGTCGTTCTTCTCATTAACTGCAATGTATTTGAGAACTGCATTAAAACACTATAAGAATTTGAAGATGAGCTCAAACTACCCACAATGCATCTGTACTAATAGAAGATCCAAGAAGATCCTTTATTTTATGCTTCTGTAAAATGTTATGATTTGTCTCATACCTGCATGAACATGACAAGATAATTTTCATATTGAAAATGTTTTTTGGGTTTTTTAAATTTGTTTTGTAATAAGGTATTATTCAGAATGTGACAAAATCATTAATTAGCTAGGTCATAATAGCTAATGCTACAGTTAGCATTGTTGAGTAATCGCATCACAGCAATGCACTTTCTCATTACTGTAATACTTTCACGTTTCATGAGAATATATATATCCCATCTGGTTTCAAACATCACCATTCTGGTCCATTAGGGTCCACTAATTTTGCTGCCCACGTGCGCCCTGGTCCTGCGGGGCCAGGATCCCACCTCAGCGTCTCGCACGCCGGCCACGACATTCATTACACTGTGGGGTTTCTGGGAGACCCTTTGACTTGCGTGTGTATTACACTGGGTGGGTTGCCGACATCGCAGCTGACCCCTGGCACCTGTCGTACCTACGTGGGCCGGTATCCGCCCTGGCTACATGATGTAGACGTCATACCGGGGGAAAAGGGGTCCCTCCCGAGGCCTTGCATCTGGAACCGCAAGCCACCTTTGTCCCGGGACCCTTCTTGGCTGACCGCAGTGCACCGGCACAGAGCAAATGCGCCTAGTGGGGACACAAGCCAGACTCTGGGAGGCCCCGCAAGCCAGAGGTGGAATCCCTCAGGTTGACTGTGTGGACCCCACTTGTTTACCTCACAATGGTTTCACACCCTTTTAAACTCTACCTTCAAAGTTCTTTTCCACGTTCCCTTTAGGTACTTGTTGACCATGGCTCTGGGGTCAGTATTTAACCTCAGATGAAGTCGACCACCCACTTTGGACTGGATTCCTAAAACAACCCGACTCTGAGAAAACTGGACCCGGTGCGACAACAACTGTGCAAGCAAATGACGATCTACCGTAAGCTTTTTTTCTGTGGGGGGAAAAAAAAAATTGGGATAAATCCCACCCTGTATATTTGCAAACAACATGTTTATTCAATACCTTCAACAGAACAATTTGAAACAAAACAACTGTAAATACAGTTGAAACATTTCGGGAATTTTCAAAGTTGGACCGTATTAGATCCTTCTACAGGCCGGTTTTGTCCCACGGACCATATGTTTGCCACCCCTGCTCTATATCAACAACCTATTATAGACTGAATATAATACTGAAGTGGATTTATGGGGCAGTATAGAATGTAAATGCACAGTAATAACAGGGTCATTTTGGGCAGAACCACAGGCTTTCTTTAACACCTCACTATACTTAAGTATTTAAAAACAGGTGTAACTCATAGTTCTGATGACTGTGGACCCTCCTCAAGTGTCCCAGTGCTGCGGTGGCCGACGCCGCCTGGAACATCCACAGTCAATGGAAGGACGCCGTCTTTATTAATGTAATTAGTTTCACCTGTAGTGGAATGGCTGCTGTGAGAAACGTCTTTACTGCCAAAGTGCACTTCAAAGACCACCATTTTTTTTAACCTGGAAACACATATGGTTGTTAAAATGGAAAACCACAATTCAGGACTGCAGAACACAAACCCACATGTGTTTTATTTTTCGCTTATTTTTGAAACTAGACTTAACGAAATAGCCAGAATCTTGTGGTTCCTGATTATTTTTCCTGCAGGACGATGTAGTTCTCAGAGCTATCGTTTCCAAACCTGCCAATGTATATATTTTTTATGGGTTAAAGGATGTAAAATGTTCTTTTTAGTCGACTTTAAAATTAATTTTAGTTAACTTTTTTTTTTTTGCTATCTTTTTATTTTTGTATTACTTTTTCTTAATTTTGTTGTTTTATTTGTTTCTTTTTTCTACATTTATTTTTAAAATCTTATTTTTCTGCAATTTTATACTGTTTGTGTCTTACTTTGTTCATCTCATTTGTTATTTTGCTGGTTTATTGTTCATTTTTGTTGGTTTTTATTGATGACTTTGACTGTTTTCATTGATTGTATTGCTTATTTATTAATTTGTTTTTGATTTTATTTTTATATTTGTATCTTACTTCGTTCATGTCACGTATTATTTTGTCGGTTTATTGTTAATTTTTCATTCATTTCATTATTCATGTTCATTTTAAAATGTTCTCTATTGGCTACTTCATTTCTTTAAAAAATATATTTGTTAAATCTTTAGCTATTTTTTAATATTGTTTTTTTATTTTGTGATGTAATGTGTTTTATTCCATTTGTGTCTTACTTTATTCATGTCATGTTCATGTTTTTCATCATCTTGTTGCATATTTTATCCTTTTTTTTGACTGTGGAACTGTTAAAGTCTTAGGAGTTAAAGGGTTAAACAGTTTAAATCAGTAGATAATAAATCTTTATGGTTAAAGGATGTTATTGTTCATTTTTGTTGGTTTTCATTGATCACTTTGGTTGGTTTTGTTAATTTTATTGCTTATTTTATTTTGATTTTTTTCCCTACATTTTGTTTTTTATTAAATTTTTTTGCATTTGTGTCTTACTTTGTTCATGTCACTTGTTATTTTGATGGGTTATTGTTCATTTTTTAATTGATTACTTTGGTTCAAATGTGTTTCTTGTTCGTTTCTGTTGGTTTTTATTAATCACTTTGTCTGTTTTTGTTCATTTTATTGCTGATTTTATTTATTTTTTGACTGTGGAACTGCTAAAGTCTCAGACGTTAAAGGGTTAAACAGTTTACATCAGTAGATTTAAAGTCTGTAGAGGTTAAAGGATGTAAAATGTTCTCTATTGGCCTCTTTATTTCTATAAAATTAATTTTTCACTGCTTTTCAGTGGGCTGCGGGACACTCCCGACACACTCCGACACACCGTCTTGGCTCTAATCTGCATTCCTTGAGCACTTGGTGGAAATTTCCCATCAGCAGTCACCTGATGTTGGTGGTCTAATGGTCGGGATGACCCTGTGAAAACAGACGTGGTGCCACCCTGGATCTTTCCCGTCTGCTGCGTACAGAGTGGAGAGCATTATCTAGTGATGCCCTTGAACAAATATGGCATCAAACGAATTCTGTGACCAAGGATAAGGATAAACAAAGAGATTAAAAACGTCAGCCAAGGACGACATATGTGAAAAGGCAGATGGAAGTTTAGGGGGGCAAGAAAAATAGAGCATTTAATACCAGTTTAGAAGTGCGACAATAGGACACTTGTCATGTCCTTTTTCTGTCCAGTGGATTTGAAGCGTTAAAAGTTACCATTAAAAGCTCATTTTCGCCAAACGGGTTTGAAGTGAATTATCTATACTGCGTTTGTTCCATCAGAATGTAGAGGCGCACTGCAAAAAATCTAAATCTTACCAAATTTATTTTCCTAGTTTCTAGTCCAAATATATCATACCATGTAAATAAATAAATAAATAAATACAGAACTGCTCCATTTATATGATGTTTATTTAAGTTTATTTATTGCATTTGAAGCATAAAGTTGATTCTATTGTTTTTTTTTATTATTATTATTATTCAGATCTATTTATTCAGAATTAAATAATTCAGAATTGAAGCTATTTCCTTCATGTTTACATGGAAATGTTAATTCCAAAAAGAGGTTTCCATGGAAACGGGTGTATGCTGCTCTACTTAAAGGTGGGGTGGGCAATTTTATTTTATTTTATTTTACATATTTTACCATACTGCTTGAAAACCTCTTCACAATGTCATATCACACACTGAAATAGGATGTTTGAAAAAATGTTTCAGTCCAGTCTAGAGGGTGGAACCAGAGGAAAACTCTGGCCAATCTGGTTAATTTGTACTGTTACACTACTAATTTATTATTGTACTGTCCCATATTATTTATTTACACTTTGTTTTGTGTATTGTATATAGCCAATACCTCTGTATTTAATATTTAATTCTTACTTCTTGTAGATCTATTTAACATTTCATCTATCTGTCTGTCTGTCTGTCTGTCTGTCTGTCTACCAAATTATTATTGCGTCCTGCAGGATAATATTAGATAAATTTCAGTTTTCAGTTCAGTTTATCTCAAAATGCAACAAAACAAGAAATAAAAATAAAACATATATACATGAAACAAAGCATGATTTCATTTGAAAAGAAGTGGGAGGAAGTATAACTTATTTAATCCCAAAACTTCTCCAGAACAACACTGACTGAATGTTATACTTCGTTTGAGGTAAGTTTGCACAAAAGAAAAAAAAAGAAACACTTCAAGTCATTGTAAAAAGAAAAAGAAAAAAAAAATCTTGTGAAATCCTTTACTACTGAGTTGAATTGTGACATTTTGGGGTTTCGCTCTTTTTCGTGCCCCTTTTCTGATGCAAGACATGTGATAAATGATTGATAGTGTTGAGAGTAAAGCGGAACTACAGCTTTGTTTTTTTGTGCTTGACATCATCCACGGGTGATCTGTGTGACATGACAGGTGGGTAAAGCTGCATAAACCAGTCAATCAGAAAGAAAATCACCCACTCACAAACATCCTTTTTTCCCCCAGTGTAATTGTTTCCAGTCTCCTTTAAGCAACAGGACCGTCTCTGCCTAAGACTGTCATTGTGTTGCGTGGACTATTCTTTCCCCTTCTTTCCTTCCTCACATGTGGAGGCAGCTATCTGAAGCGTCCACGCCGCTGGATTATCCCACTCGCCACCAATCCTTTTGCAACAGTTGAGAGGATGAGAGCGCCTGTTGGATCACCTCCAGGCCCGGCTGGTGCCTCTTCTTCTACTCCCCCTTCCAGAGCAGCTCCAGGCCGGGGTCCGAATGCCCTCCCCCCCCCCCTCCAGTCTCATCATCCACTCTGTGCCTGACGGACCCACCCCAGCGGCGATGGGCACCGGCAGCGCTCTGTCCGCAGGCGGATGCAGATGTTTTTTTCCTTTATGTGGGTTTGTGTGTTTGCCTGTCGTCATGCCAACACCCGTGTCTTTGCATCTGTTTTCTGTTCTTAACATTATTTGTACCTGTCGAAGATGGTGTAGGTGTCGTCAGGTTTACCACACAGAAGCGAGGTGGGTGGGTGTTTGGATGGGGAGGGGGGGGGGCATGTATGCAAATAAATACTCCTGGAGTTAGACCAAAGGTTAGATTAGTTATGGATTTTTTTATTTTTTTTTTATCATTTTATTATTTTATTATTTACTTTTTTGTTGTTGCTCTAATTCAGTTAGTTTTAATGAGGGTTAACCTATTAACATGGATTAAACATTTGAATTAAATGGAACAGTTGTTCTGGTTCAAGTTGTTTTATTGAAACTGTTGAATAAACATGTTAATTGCGTAAATAGTCATATTTTTACAGGTAAATTACTAGAACAATTCTTTAATGCTTAGGACTTTTTGTTACTTTGTCGGACGGACGGACGGACAGATAACACTGCCACTACTGCCAGGTTGGGGGGGATGGGATCATCACTCCAACTTGACTCCCACTGGCCTGACCCCCAGTATCCCTCTTCGAACGTGGCCCTTCCGTGACGGATGTCATGCGCTCAGTTTGACCTGATGCCGGCCGGAGAGAGAGAACCGAACCCTGGTCCCAGGTGCACCGCCGTTAAGTGCCCTCGCACACGTGCAGCAGAAAAGGCCACGTCAACTGAACCATCGGAGAAAACTATTGATTTTAAATTTTTCTTTTGTGATTTGAGCCTCATTTATGTTAATTATGTGAGAATGAGGGTAACATCCAAGATTTTTTCAGTGAAAAAAAGAATTATATATATATATATATATATATATATATATATATATATATATACATATATATATATATATATATATATGAAGAGTTCATTTGCAAAAACAGATAACTCCATTTTTCTTTTTTTTCACAAAATGTCATTTTTGTACTCCACATTCCACAAATAATACTGATTTATTTGATATATTAATTATTTCATTTGGTAAGATCCACTAAATTGAATAAATAATATATCAAATCAATGAGTATTACCTAGAATGTAGAGTAAGAAATGCAATTTTCTGAAAAAAAACAAAAATGGAGTTATCTGTTTTTGCAAATGAACTCTTCATATATATATATATATATATGTGTATATATATATGTGTATATATATGTACATATATATGTATATATGTATATATATATATATATATATATATATATGTATATATATATATATATATATATATATATATATATATGTATATATATATATATATATATATATATATATATATATATATATATATATATATATATACATATATATATATATATATATATATATATATATATACATATATACATATATATGTACATATATATACACATATATATACACATATATATATATATATATATATATATATATATATATATATATACATATATATACACATATATATATATATATATATATATATATATATATATATATATATATATATATATATATATATATATATATATATATATATATATATATATATATATATATATATATATAGTCCAGGGACAACGCCCTTGGAATGAAAGTTAGCAAGGCTTGAGGAGGAGAAAAGATAAATGATCATTAAGTTTTTCACTTCTGTGGGAGTATGAGCACAGACTGTACTGTTACCCTGTCAGAGACGTAAACTGATGCAGGCGGTTACAGACTGAACCCCCCCCCCGCTCCCCCTACGACTGAACTGCATAAGCAACCAAGTTTATTTATTTATTCATTTAATTTGTTAATTAGTTACTTATTATTTATTGTACATATTATAGTTATATAAGTAAAACTGCCCAATTTATCATGATATTAATTTGACGTCTTATCGCCGAGCCCCAGATATGGGATAAAAAAAATAAAAAAAATACTCCCACAATCCTCCACTTCCTGTACATGTTTTCTTGAGGAGTCCCATCTGCACATTTCCTCTGAACGTCTACACTCACATCTGAGTTCTGTGGGGTCCGTCTGTGGGTCGATTACAACCGGGTCCCCACACTGTTCCACACATGCTAATGCCTTAAGACAATAATGTCAATAATTAGGGGAAGGTTCTCAGCTGAAGGCGGAACATGAGCGTAATCAGCCTGCAGGGCTTCAGCTTAAACTATGTCTAATCAGACAAAAAAACTGAACGGGACATAAAGAGAGATGGAGGGAACAACACAGATGGATCGGCTGCTGGGGGGTGAATGGTTGTTTGCAAACCCAGATCAGACAGATGACGACTCACTGACAGCTGGTTTTAAATACACACTGGACCCGTTTACATGACTGTTTTATTCCTGTTTAATTCAAAATAAAGGTTCATTCCTCTTTAAAATGACTGTATTATGTTCATTCAGCTAAATTTGATCAGAAATGGACCGGACCAGTAAAAAAAACATACAAAATATATAAATACTGTTGTCCATGTTTTAAGAGTAAAAAAAAAAAAAAGTACATTTACATTATGAAAACATTTACATCTACAAACCATCATTTCAAACAGTGTGAATAACATGAACACATTGAAATAAATGTGTAATTTTAACAATATTAGGCTTTAGTTTATAATTCACATGTGTATATTATAGCTCAAAAATACACAAGACATTTAGTAATAAGTGGAATATTATGAAAATTGTACTCACTTCTCTTAAGACATTTCAGGTTTTTCATATTTGTTCCAGTTATAGAGATTTTTTGTGAAATTATACTTTGTTATAGTGAAATTAAATGAAATAATTTACATTTACAAAGAGAAAATGTTTGACTTTTGAGTATTTATGAGAGTGAATTGATCTAAATGTGGAACTGCAACTAAAATGATTCATATATTAGTGTCATTTTTACAATTCACAAATTCATCCTAAGGGCCGGACTGGACTCTGTGGCGGGCCAGATTTGGCCCCGGGGCCACATGTTTGACACTTGTGATGTAAATATTTATTCAGGAAGTGGAGTCGATCGTTTCCTCCCAGTAGACATCCAAGCGGCCGTCCTGTCCAATCAGAACCCTTTGTTCCTCGAGCTCTTAAAGCCTAGTTAACTAGAGCGGAATACACCCGTTTCCATGGAAACCTTTCTTCACAATTAACACTTCCATGTAAACAGAAAGAAAAAAGCTTTAATTTATTATTAGTTTATTCAGAAGAAATCATTAATGTAAACGTACACTTTCACAGGTTGTTTTAAAATAAGTAAGTCTCAAATTTAATGCAGATAAATCCGTCGTCATAAATCAATAATCTGATTAATTATTTTAACCGAATTAAATGGAAGTTGTTTTGTTTCAAGTTGGAAGTGTTGAATAAACATTTAATTGCACACAAATTCCTTTATTTCTCTTTTATTAAATTGTTTTGTGGTTTTTTTTCTGTATTTTTGAAGTTTTTAAATATGTTTTGAATTTTTCACCACTTTTTTTGCATTAGTTTATTTTTTGTGAATCTCAATGGATTTTTACCATGTTTTGTTTGTTTTTTTTCCTCCACATTTTGTTTGCATTTCTTGGTGTATTTTGATATAGAACATACATAAACCGACATAAAATCGATTTGATCACAATTAATCTAAAGCAACCTTGTGATTAAACCAATTTAAAGTGTTAATAATTAAATTAATTTAATATGAAAGAGATCTACAATACCTACTACTGAATAAACTGTATAATTGTCCTCAGATTTACAATATTACAAAAATGTGTGTTCGTTATAGCGGGTAATTCAATCAATTTAAGAAAATGCACTTGAACATAGAGTAACTGAAGGGATTTGAATGTCCGAATAAATTATACTGTAATATTCAGGAAGTTCACAAGATAATGCAGGTGTATGTTTTGTAAAATAAACTCATTTAAAGCTGATTTATATTCAGTTTAGTAGTGGAGACCTTAATGCCTTCAGCAGTCACAGAGGGAATGGACAGATTGGCTTCTAATGGTTATCCGATACTATGCAGCAGTATACCTGTGTGTTGTTTAATAAGGTGAACTGACCTTTCATCACGGTTATATATCAATGACATTCTCCCACATTGAAGCACTGCATGCAAATGCATAATATTATCTTCCCACACACACACACACACATGCATATACACATATACCTCATGGTGTCTTGACTATCTTTGTGAGGACGCACATAAATAATAATGCATTCCCTAACCCCTTACCTTAACCTTATCCATCACCTCTGAAAGCACAACCTTAAACCCAGACTAACTTCATTCTAACCTTAAACTAAAACTAACTCTTAACCTTCAAACAGACATTTAAAGATTTAAAGGAGGACCAGTTAATATGTCCTCCCAAAAATAGATAAACAATAACCCCGCCCACACCCACACATGTACACCATGTTTGTTATCATCACTTGTAGGTAAAGTGTCTATTGCCTCATTAGTGGAAACACATTAATTTTTTAATAAATGTTGAAAAGATTATATGTATATATATTCTAACATTGGAAATATAAGTTTCACTTTGCACCTGTTTCTCTCATGCTTTATGGGGACTTCAACAACAAACACATTAAAGGGATAGTTCAGTATTTTTCACATCTGTGTGTCATCACCATCACAGTGACGTCGTACCCGGTTGGTTGGTCCGGTTATGGTCAAAGGGAAAGTAGTCCCGGCAGGACTTATTTTTTTCTCAATCGCGATCAATCCACGTTGTCACTGCAAACAGCTGTGCGCCGAGCAGTGACAACGACCATTGATCGCTATAGAGAGAAAGTAGCTCCAAGCAATTACGAGGTGTGAGTTTTTGTTCCGTGAAGATTTTGTTTTGCAAATAAATCACTCAAACACACACTGTTTTAGGAAGAAACACTTTTTTTACTTTGTTGAGCCCAGGAAACTTGGACTACATTCGCTTTTACCAAAACCGGACCAGAACTGTGGGCTCACAGGAAAACAGTCGGGGGTAAGTCACTGTGGGGTCACCAGAGTAAAGATGCTAATTCTATACAAATTCATGTGAAAAATAGTGAAATATCCCTTTAATGTGTTTATAGAGCCACATCATTTGCATAAATTGCATACTTCACACAGATTTAGATTTTCCTAGTGGGGACCTACATTTATATATAAGCCCTAACATATATACTTTATATATATATATATATATATATATATATATATATATATATATATATATATATATATATATATATATATATATATATATATATATATAAATGAACCTTATGAATGGGATAAGTTGTATTAATGTATTTCAATTACTGTATTTATTGTGGGTATGGATGTAATGGGTGGGAGGTTGACTGGAATGTCCCTCTGCCTGAGACAAATTTCTCCCAAGGGAGACAAATAAAGATATTTTGACTTAACATATGGACTTAAGTATGAGTTTAAACAAATAAAAGGAAAAGCTAAATTAAATGGAGGTAATTAATTTGACTATAGCACAAACACATCTATAGCACATGTTTTTTTAATATAATAAATACATAATTAAAAGCATGTTTACAATTTTAAAAAAATCTTAAAAATATTTTTAAAAATAAAGTAATGAAATTCAATTCAATGAAAAAATTAAATATAATGAAAAAAATAATAGAAAAATTAAATAAATGAATAAATACAAACAATTAAATGTATCTAATTAAATGAAACAATTTAATTCAATTACAAAAATGTAAAAAAAGAAAACTTCTTGAAACCTTTGAAAAATACATATTTTGCTTTGCACCTGTTTCTCCCATGCTTTATGGGGACTTCCATAAAAAAAAAAAAAAACAACTTCTGTGTTTATAGGGAACATAAATTTGCATAAGTTCATATGATTCACACAGATTTCACCTATTTTTATGATGTAAACCTCGTAGGGACCTGAATTTTGATCCCCATGGTGTCAGCGGACCCCATGTTGTGACTGTGTACAGTAAACATATCAATGTCCCCATAGAGATAAGAATACAAGCGCACACACACACACACACATAAAACATACAGTATTCACAGTAATATTTAAAGATTAATGAGGTTGGAAGTTTACCTCCACTTTACCATCAATCTTATGAATTGCAGCAGTGGCTCCTGCAGTAAAACAACATGATGCTGCCTCCTCTGTACCTCACACTTGGTCTTCTTTGGGTTACAAACCTGAGAAATCTGAGACTGTTTTTCACACCGGGTCAAATTTTCTGTGTTGGTTCAGAGTAGAAGTGGAGGAAGTAACCAAGTATAAGTACTCGGTCTGTCAAACTGAATACATAGTGAATTATGTGTAGTTATTATAAAGTGTTAACAACTCTTTGAGCCTGACTCTACAGCTGGAGGTGGGTCCCTGGGGGCCACACATGGCTGCCCACTGCTCCTTACTGGTTCCCCAGTGGCATCAAGGACGGGTAAAATGCAGAGGACACACTTTGTTGAACAGTGTATAAAGACAAATAAAATACTTTACCTTTACTACAGATAGAGTAAAAAGAGGGCTGGGTATATCACTCAAAATATCAATAGTATCAATGCCAATGTGAGCAGCTTAATGGGGTTTTGAACCCCCAACCAAGCCTCCCCAAGACAGCTGTGCCTGGAAGCCACTCCCCACCCCCAGCGACTCTAGCCAATCACAGCACTCGAGGTAGATTTTTGTATTTTTCCTGAGGAGGACTCAGTAGTTGTACAGTTCAGCCAAGGTGAGTCATTAGTTATTTATCTGTAACCTGTGAGTAACTGTGAATACTGCAGTTGCCATATCGGCTATGTATGGTTACCTGAATAGGCAGCTATGCTAATGAGCTAATTAGCTTTTTACTGTTGAGTACTGTTAACATAGGAATCAGACTGCTTTTCTATTCGCTTTTAAAACAGCTGTTTTAAACAGCTGCATGCTGTTTGAATAAAGTTATGTTTACTTGAAAGGGCTAGTTAGTGAGCTACTTATTATTTAATGTTGAAGGTACCTTTAGCTAAACCATATGTTAAGCATCTATTAGTTATAGTAGTCAGTCAGTCTGTAAGCTGGCAGTTGTGTGAATTTATATTAAGTTGTTAGGCAATGGTGTTTCAGATGGGTCTTTAGGTATTCGGGTAAGATGGGTATTTTTAAAAGCAAATACAAAAGCAGTCTGCAGCAGTCACCAGCAATCTTTAAATTATTTCTACAGAAGCGACAACAGTCGTTAAGATCCATCATCCACCATTTTGTTTAGTCATTCATAACTTTCTCCTATGTAAAATTTCCAGCGCTCTAACTACGTCATCCTAAAGATTACAGTGATTGGTTGTTGTACCGTACTATTGCTTACAGAGGCTTTTGAAAGACAACCTTTTAGCCCCGCCTCCCCTGACTATGAAGCACCACATGTAATGAACAGGGATAGCGCAGCGAGCCTAGGCTAGCTGAATGAACTAAAATGAGTTTGACACTTCTAATGAATCAATCGATCAAATTGCGATTAAAACCAAAATCAGTGCATTTAACTAAATAAAAGTGTTAATCCTGACCTGTTCACATTCAAGCATGTGACTCGCCCACAATGCCCTTTAAACCCGGTGCTCAGTGATGAAATAAAATAAATTCATCTCCGGTTGTTGCTTCTACGGTTTTGGATAAAAAGGCCTCCGAAAATGACTTCAGTAAGTGGAGAGGGGTGAAGCAGAAATAGATGAAGCAAGATTGTGTTTGATTGCAGGTAAATGGTAGATGGTTGTGTTGAGGCCATTTGATGTTGCTTTTGAAAGGACCTGCTGGCCTTTTCATGCTGTGATTACTATGCTCCTGCCAAGGCGTAATGGCTGAGCTACAGCTCTGTAATGAAGGCATTACCAACAGCAGAATAGACTAACAACTGTAATGTCCAGATTCCACTCATTTACCTCCCAAATAATACTTCACCTCATCCCGCAGCAACAGCAATAACAGCAAAACCACAGCTAATACCGTCTCATCTGTCATGGGAAACAATATAAAAACAATGTATTTCTTATTACTCTGTCTAGTTTTGTCTCCTGCTTGCTTCCCCTCTGCTTGATCACTATAAGTACAGCCCTACAGCAAAAGTGCTCGCATTGCCCACATCACATCAAGTGCTGCTGAAGCTTTTTCCTCCTCCTCTTCCTCCTGCTGCTGCTGCTGTTCCTTCTCCAAATTGCAATTTATTTTTGCATCATCAACACAAAAGAAAAAGCGATAAACACCAAGTGTGCCTAGACATACTACTTCCTTCTCATGGGTCCTGCCACAGGCCCAAATAGAAACATAGGTCTGAGCACTGATGTGGTTCAATGTGTGTTTGTGGAGAGAGAGAGAGAGAGAGAGAGAGAGAGAGAGAAGGGTGGTAGTGTTGGGGGGTGGGGGGTGGGGGGGGTGTATTTGGGATACGTTCCCTGCCTCTCTAATAAGCCACCGGCTTGATGCCACCGCTCTCCTGCATGGGAGAAGATAAGAACTGGCAGAGCAGTGGTGTGGGCTCCCATTGAAACCCAGTGTGCCACTAAGCCCCCTCATAGCCCCCGAGCATGAACCTCAAAAACCAACACACACCAGTGAGTATGTGCACCTACACACACGGGCTACAAAGGCACCCCCCCCACACACACACACCCCAATGAGGTAACGTTGTGATTACAGATGCAAGAGCACAGACAGCACATTGGGAATATGAGGTGGAAGGAGAGCGCGATAGAGAAAGGAGAGGGAGAAAATAACAAGTATTAAGTCCACTGAGACAGCATTAAAAAAGCACAATGCTACGCTTGTTGTTCAAAAAAAAAAAAAGAGACAGGGACTACTGAACTGAGGAATCTCCACTTCTTTTTTCCTTGTGCAGCCTTTAAAAAAAAAAATCACCACACCAGCAAGACTCATCTTACCCTCATTTACTATCTTTCTTTTTTTTTTTTTTCTCTTGTCTTCTACATACACATATTTTTACATGCTTCAGCAGCAGTAACAATTACCTTATTGAAGAGGAGAAAGGTTTTGAATTTGCGGGGCTAAGGGGATGTCATTTGCATATCAAACCTTGTTTTTTAGGCCACTGGGGAGTGGAGTTCTCTTCTTTAACTGGTTGAGATTAACCCCATGCAAATGGAGCAGATGCCAAACTCCAATAAACCAGCACTTAAGGGCGACTACATCTGCGGAAGACATTGTTACGAAGGGCAATACATGCAATTCCACATCCGGTCATCGGTAATTGTGAAACTGTTGCTTATCCATCTGTGGAGTGTTTTGTAAAGGGCAAAGAGAGCGGTAGAGCTGTTGCAGAAATCGAAGTGCTATTTCGCTTTTGTGTAAAATTCTATCACCTCGTTAGCACTTTTAGCAGTAAGTGACCGTCAGCTGTTGGGCCATAAAAGTCAGCTGCCTTTGGGGTCCGCGGGAAGGATCCCGTTTCTACTTTGTCTGTAGTCAATTGCAAATCATTTGGAAATGGATGAACAATTAAACTAGTTACACACTGACTAAAGGGGATTTAGATCCATAGATGGTGTCAATAGGTTTTTTTGTCCATCTGAATTCACACTTTGAGGTAATTTATTGCTCGATTCTGCCACAAATTTGTTAAAGGAGACCTATTATGCCAATACATATTTTACGAACAATGTTATATAATGTCGGATGTCGACTGCAAATATCAGGAAAGTCACAAAACATGAGCTATAGTGTTTATGCTGTAATCTTCCTGTCACTATAAACGTGTAGCCTGACATCAGGTTGAAGCGTCCAATCGGGACGAATGCACCAACAGCCTGAAACCAACCCAAAAGCAATTCAAACTAACTATAATATATGTAAATGTAACTCTAAAAATCTACCAATGGAACATGTGAGAATTATTTTGCTAAAATTTATTGATATCAGATTTTCCAGATCTACTGTCTATAAATCAGCTCTTATATCTGACTGAAAAGTTCCTCTTTAGGTAATTCTGTCTGATTTTAATTGTGATGATATCTGGACTCAAAATGGGAAAAAAAAATACACTTAGTAAGAGTTAGATTTTTTTTCCACTGTTTGGAAGTATCTTTCTTTTCGTGTTGTTTCATCTAGATTTTTTTTCCTCAGGCACCAAAGACTGAACCTCCTGAAATGACCAAGGTGTAGTATTATATCATAAGATGTCATCATGTAGATCAGAGGTGGGAAATCTTGGTCCTCGAGGGCTGGGATCCTGCACATTTTTGTTACTTTGCTCTTCCATCACACCTGATTCAATTAATGATCAGCTCATCCCCAGGCCCTGATGGAGCCTGATAATGATGTAATGGAAGAGGGAAATATCTAAAACATGCAGGATACCGGCCCTAAAGGACCAGGACTGCCCATCCCTGATGTAGATTAATGTACGGTTATATTTACTGTCAACTTCTGCATCTGTATGTTGTAAAGCAGCAGCAGACAGACAGACAGAAACAACTGTCAAACCAGTCAGTGTCTGCAGGGTTTATACGTCATCTTTTTTAAATCACCTTTATCACCTTTTAGTGTTTGCTGGAACCTTGGTGGATGCCATACCAAAAATCTAGTAGCTACACTCTAGATTTAGTATCTGTCATATATTATGTACCATAGTAATGTAGTATCTAGTACCATGTACCATAGCACTCTAGTATTTAGTACCATAACGTGCCGAGTCGAACCAATATTCAGGAGTGTTTCAAGGGTCTGTTAGGGCTCCAAGGGAGCCCCCCCCAAAAAAAACAACAACAACAAAAACACAACATTAGTTGCAGAATTTTTCTGGATTGTTTGAGATGAAAAGTGCAAAAAAAATTCTTGCTTTGTTTTTTATTGAAATTGAAAATATTTTCATCTGACATGTCCCTGAAAGACACACACACTACTACTACACTCAAATATGCCCATCCCTGATGTAGATTAATGTAGTTTTAACAATACAAATACAACATGCAGACAACCCACACACACACGCATATACAGGTTGTTTGTCGTTTGAGATAGACATAAAAAAATAACCTGGTAAATACAATTTATTAACTGAATTTCCGTGAAGGTGACGTACAACATCGTCAGTATCCTACAGTACGGACGGAGGAAGAGAGAAAGTCAAGTTGGCAGAGTGGAAGATTCGGAAACGTACAAAACAAAAAAAGTAAGGTTTGGGACACATTCACTGAGATTTTTAAAGATGATGAGCGGCTCCCAGTGTTTTTGTTTACATGGAAACCAGGTTCAGATGTGTCTTTTTGGGTGTTACAGGTGGTCGACCCATGGTTTAGATGCTGCACGCGCAAGCAATGACATTGGATTTTAACATGGAAATAAATGCAGGTATGTGAGTAAGGTCATGTGATGTTCATAAAGACCATTAACTACTCTTTAAAAATGCGGGTCCAGAAACGGGTCAGGTTCATCCTTTTCAAATATATTTCTTGCAGTCCGAGTTGCAGACGGGCTAGTAAAAAAAGCTTGTTAGTGGCAGGTTGCGCATCACTGATGCATACACTAAAACGCACACAAACACACACATATACAAACAACACATTTGCAGCCTAGAATGTTATCTCTATAGGATTCCATTCTAGTGCCAGATTCTGTTTTGGGCCTCGACATATACATATACATACACACAAAAACACACACACACAGCTCTAATGGGCGGAGCTCCAAGCAGCTGCCCGCCTTACCTGTCCTGAAGCTCCGCCCCCTGCCAATACTAATGGAAAAACACTGGAATAGAGACATCACACACAAAGTCATTCAGAGTCCAAACTGAGTGTTAAAGAGTTTAATCCTGCCAAACACGAGCATCTATCCTCGTCTTTAGAAAATCTATAGTGTAAAGTTTCCTCGCACCGCTTCTCTTCAGTGTTTTTTTCTCCATCGTAACAGACGGATCCGTCAACATACTCGTGCTCAGGTTGAGTCTGAGACCTGATGATATTGACAGCTAGGATGTGTTCCTAAATCCTCCAAATCTGCTGGAGTTTTCTTGGCCTCTTCCTGCCCGTATACATTTCCCTGTATGGTTTCCTCTGGGTTTCTGTGTCTCTGCCTGAATCCTACTATTTTCACTCTCCTTACAATCACTCAGTTTTGTTCTCCCTCCCCTCCGTCGCTCTCAGAGGTTCTGGTATTAGGGGAATTCCTGAGGGGGATTTTCCCTGCTTTAGACTGTCAGTATGGCCCAACTGTCTACTGACAAATACACTGGAGCAACAACACCACACCGCACACTTTAAGCACCATATAATAAATACAATGGTTCAAATCCATCTGTTTCTGTTGATCTGATGTTGTTGTTTTTTTATACACAACTAGAATTTGACCATATCTACCCTGGATTCTGATCTCAGCATGAGGCGTGTATTTGGGTTTTTAGCTGATGCTTTCACTCAGGGAAAAAAAAAACACTGTTACATCTTTCATTAGTCTCTGCTGAAACTACAATGGAGGATCATTATATACAGTTAAAGGTGGGGTACGAGTTTTTTTTTTTATATTCTAGTAATTCCCCATATGCTTGTATGTAAAGCAAATTTTGACGCTAAAATGTGCATCTATCTAGATCAGGGGTGTCAAAGTGCGGTCCTCGAGGGCCGGTGTCCTGCATGTTTTAGATGTTTCCCTCTTCCATTACACCTGGAGGCCATTGCATCATTATCAGTCTGACGAGGAGCTGATTATTAACTCTTTAAGTGACAGGGATGATGCATTCTGAAGGGATGATTTAGTTTAAATATTCAGAAAAATTCAACCATTTCCTTTTAGTTTTGTGCATGGACAAGGTGCCAAAAAGCAAGAGGTTTTTTTAAATTTTATTTAAACATTTTTTAAAGGCAAAATTGAAATTGCTGGGACCAAATTTCAATAGTAGTTTTCTTCTTTAGTACATTTTTTTTTCCAAAATTTTCCACATTATTTGTCATTTTGTAAATATTTATTAGTTTTTGTTGCTCATTTTGTTTTATTTTTTTACATTTTTTTTTATTGTAGTATTTTTCTTTGATTTTCTGCCATTTGTATCTTACTTTGCTCATGTTACCAATTATTTAGTTAGTTCTCAGGAGTTAAAGGGTTAAACTGAATCACATGGAAGAAGGAAATATCTAAAACATGCAGGACACCGGCCCTCGAGGACTGGAGTTTAACACCTGTGATCTAGATAGACATTCCAATGCATGGATTTTGTATAAAATGTAAAAAACTGTCAAAAATGTACATTTGAAATGAATTGGACCATGTTGACGTAGCTATAACTCCCAAACCATACATCAGAATTTTCTGCAGGAAATAGGTAAAATTGTTCAGATTGGCCCAGACATGACATGTGGGGTCTCATAATTCTGATATGTCGTATGGATTATGTATCAATATGCCAAGGAAACCCCCTTTCATTCTTATTATTTATGCACCTCTTACTGCTGGTCCTTGTTATTGTTTGGTTGTCATTACCATGTTTCCTGTCTTTGTATTTATGGTATGTCTGTATACTGTTCATTTTTATGTCGAGTTGGAACCAAAACAAATTCCTACCAGACTCGTCTGACATATTCAATAAATTATTGAATCTTGAATCTAAAGGAACTGACAAAAAGTTGCCTTTATTGTCAACCCTACTGCTTCCCCATACTTCATTTACACTTTAAAACGCAGGTACATTTGTCCTCTCCGGAGAATGTGATTCTCATGAGGGTGTGATTGACAGTTCTCGATAGAGAACTCATGAAATCCACCCTGGAAAAGACAAAATCAGACTTTATCAGTGGGTGATGTCATCACCGAGAGCACAAGAGAAGCAAAAATCCACCTGAAAAATGTCGGAATAACTCGCCCTCCTGGGCAAACACTAAATATAAAATAAATAAAAAAATATTTTCCACAAATGTAGCCATGGTTCTAAGGATTCAAACAAATCAGGGTTTGAAGACCCAGTTCTTTTTAAAGTGAAATGACAGGAACCTGTTTGGGATGATGTCAGGTTGTTTTCTCCATAGACGTCCATTATAAAAATTATTTTCATCTCATGTTGCATTCAGTGTTTTTAAAACTGCCCTAGCTCCCTTTTTTTTTAACAGTACAGACATAAAAACGACATATACTTGTCCCACAGACCCTCCTGCCACTCATGATCAACTTTATTTTTACCAATTATTACAGTTTCCCTAAAAAATAAAATAAAGTAAAAAATCACAGGAGTTTTGCAGTATGTTCACAACTATTTTTATATTTAATTGTTTATAAATCAGTTCTTATATCTCACTGAAAAGTTCAGCTGAAGGTGATTCTGTCTTATTTTAAGTCTAATGAGATATTTTGACTAGAAACAAAAAAATAAATAAACTTTAAATTTTTTTCCAGTGTAAAAGGGAAATGCTTGCACGTTGAGGCAGGAATGAAACAATATCACTTATTGTAGCATACAGAAAAGGGTTTGGAAATGTCAAAAAGACCCTAAAGATTTAAGAATGTCATTTCATATGGCTTTTTAATTGAATGCCATTATATATAGAAACTGTGTCACAAATGAAACACTCCAACATATGGGACCATCAGCTAAGCCATATAAATGATGTCTTTAAAATGATGAAGTCTTTTTAAGTTTTATTCTCGCTCTTTAGCTTTCAGGCTCCACTCAGATGGTACGTTTTAATTACACCGCACATCAACTAAACCCTGGTTCACTCGTACTTTCTGAACATGACAAGGTCAGCGTGAAATGTTACTGTCTGGTACTTAATGCAGTGAAAAAGGTGATTTTACAGACAACTTCACAGAACTGCAGAGCGTGGAAGGCCAAGTCAAAGGAAGGTGAACATCTGGTACAAAAAAAAGACATTATAATAAACGACCCCAAACTTATTTTTGAGGAGGTACTTATATTTGAAGGAAATTGCATTTTTAAATGAAAAAAAAAGTGTAAAGAAATAGGGCTGTCAAAATTAATGAATTAATGCATCATTATGATTAAGATGATTCAAAATATCAACACAATTAAATGGAACAGTTGTTTACAATTTGGTTTCAAGTTGATTTTTTTGAAAAGGGTGTTAATTGAATATATATGTACACATATTTGCACAGTTTTTGGATATTGAATCCAGTTTTTTTGAAGACTTGAAATCTGATTTGAATATTTTTTATTTTTTCGTGTTACTTCATATTTTTTTTAAGGAATTTTAGTGGATTGCAGCATGTTTTGTATATTTTTTCCTCCACATTATTGGTGTTTCTTAGTGTGTTGTTATGTATTTTGTGTGAAATGTAAGCACATATAACCCAGTCGACTGACGTTTTTTGACAGTTTTCTTTTCACTGAAGCACTTTCAGATTAAAATACCACATTAACGTGAAGCATTTTGGTCAGGGATTCTGCTAGAGTGAGGCTAATGCTAGCACTAGGCTAATGCTAGTACAAAGCTAATGTGTTCAACGTGTTAAGTATAGATATATTCCCTTCTTTCACGAGTCTGTTTGCTCATATGAAATGAAAACACAATTAATATAGATTCAAAATTCAATATTTAATCATGATTAATCCAAATTAATCCAAAGAACCCCTGTGACTGATCTGATTAAAACAATTAATACAAAAAAAAAAGATATTTTATGTTTTTAAAGTGACAAATTACTGGATCGATATCGGTACGGGCCAATAATTAAGTCTGCAATATCTGCAGAAGTGAAAAAGTTGGACTGAGACATCCCTAATTCTTTCATTTGAAAATATCTGAAAATAAATATTGCCCTTTGAGAGAATGTTTCAGATGGCATTTAGACTTTTAATGTGTAAAAATTTGTTT
The DNA here is from genome assembly GCA_020466265.1 of Siphamia tubifer. Classification (NCBI taxonomy): domain Eukaryota; kingdom Metazoa; phylum Chordata; class Actinopteri; order Kurtiformes; family Apogonidae; genus Siphamia; species Siphamia tubifer. The sequence goes on from CM035804.1 coordinate 45,417,398, forward strand.
TAAACTTGTCTGGTTGAAAAGTTACGACTCATAAAGTGTTGTTCTGTCCTGTGTAAAATGTTGACACTGACCTTTCAGAGCTTTGTCTTCCTATTTAAAACTTGCGAGTCTCTTTTGGGTTTTGTGTGTGTGTGTTTGTGTGTGTGTGTGTTTGTGTGTGTGTTTGTGTTCCCCACGCTGGTGCCCTCTCTGTAGTGTGTGGCGGAGCTCAGCCAAACCAGCCTCCATCCTGGCACAGGCCAGTGCCAGCGAGAATATCAGGAGTGAGCCAGCTCCCTGTGCAGCTGTCAAGCTCTCTGAAACGCAGACCCTGAAACCTTCACACGGTCCCGGAACACTTGTGCTGCTGTACCATGTCAAGCCTGTACTGACCATTACACAAATATAAATAAAGATGAGCGCACTGTTACGGCCATGCATAGAAAACTTAATAACCTGGACAGATTTAGTCTCTGATACGCCAGGTGTTCTTCAGCTCCACCGTGGATGATGAGGTCACCTTCTGTCTTAACACTATTATTATTATTATTATTATTAGTCACATTATCATGTACAGGCATAGAAAGAAATGATTAGAACAATATTGTTTTCTTCAACTTCCTGTTCTTTTTTTGTTCATTTTAATGTCTAAATGTACAGTTGTTCAGACAAATATAATAAAAACAAAAATTACCCTTAAGACTTCAATTAAATATATATATATATATATATATATATATATATATATATATATATATATATATATATATATATATATATATATATATATATATATATATATATATACACCGTATTTTCTGGACTATAAGCCCCATCTACTGTACTTTTAAAAATATAATACAAAAAGAATATACAAGCAGCACCAGGTTATAATCTGCAGACATCTACGTTGAAAAATCTGATATTTACTGCATATACAGAAGGATTGTGAACTGTACATTTACAGATTTTATTCTACGGTCCTCTAGAACGCTCCCATTCACTTTGAATGTATGTTCCCAGCATTCTGCGGGCGGATTTTTTTCGATAACCGCCCGCTGTGGCATTAACGCCCGCTGCCAATGGCAACGAGTTTGGCCACTTCAGATTCACAGTACCATATCACTCCGCAGGTAGTTCGGCCACTTTGAAAGTAAATATTCACTACGTTGTAACGGCTATTTTATCCAGTGTGTTAGAGTAGTAGGGGCGGCGTCTACAGAGTTTTTAGCAGATCAGAGTCAGCAGTGGGTAGACAGCAGTGCAATAAAGTAGCTCACACAGTACCAGTGGAGTGTTGCTTAGAGACAATAATAACGTTCCAACTGGACTACTTTTTCCTCGACAGAAGCCATCGTCTATTTGAATAAATTCTTAACCATTTTGGTAAAAAATTGTCTTTTCTCAAAATAAGCAGTAATAAGAAATAATAACCCATAGAATAAGCGGGACAATGCATTGACCATGTGTAACTATCGAAAAATATTTCCCTTCGGGGCAGAGCAATACCCCTCCGTCTTTGGTGTCGGGGTGCTGTTCAGCCCTGTCAGGGAAATATTTTTCCAATAGTCACGCATGGATAATACATTATCCCTTACAAAACAGACCAGAACCAAGAGAAACATATCCAGTATTTACCATCTTACCATAAAAATCTTCCCTCTCTCTCTCACCATCTACCTTCTGTTGCTTTAAGCCCCGCCCACTTCCACCCCTCCCCCTCAGCCAATGCAGGCTTCTATCCTAATGTGTTAGAGAACAGAAATTCCAGCTAAAGATGACATTTACATTTTCAGTGGATGTAAAAATGTGTCACAATCACAATCGTCCCTTGCTCTATCCTGACCACAGTTTCTTTCTCTCTCTCTCTCTCTCTCTCTCTGCAACTTCCCGGTCGGTGAAGAAAACAAGTGTGAAGCTGTTGAGTCATCATTTTTGGCAAGAAAGACAAAAACCAAGAGCCCGATGAGGGGGCAGCAGCTCAGACACCTCAGGGCTCAGTGTTGTGTCAAACTCGCCAACTATTTCCTGTTGCAGTGTACACATGTTTAATGCCCTGACGACAACCCCCCCACTTCCCACCACCCCCTGACAGTCATGCATATCAATGCTTTATGAGAGATGGAGGGATTGGGAGGGAGGATTGGCCAGTGCACTGAGGCCTAGGCAACAGTCGGGATCAATCAAGTCTGTAGGATTACTGCTCCACTGAGTTGTGATCAATAGATCCTGAACACTATCCCCCGCTAGGACGACTGACAGGCTAAATGAGGGTCCGAGATCTGCGCCCCACCCACTTTTCCTCATCTCTACCCCAATTCTATCTCTGTCCTCGCTCCTTTTTTCCATTCCAGTCTCCGCCTTTCCTTTGGTTTAGTTGTGAAAAGCGAGAAACTGAAGATGTGGTTTTTGTTGGTAGAGCACAAGGCAAAGACTCATTCTTGGTCCAGTGGTTTTTAACAATGCCCAAGGAGTGTTGCATATTCAGCTGGGAGGAACATCTACCCTCTGCTCCGGGGCTTTTGTACCTCTGGGTTGCACTGATTTCTTGTTTTAGAAATGGCACACAAAAAAAAAACAAGGATGAAAAAAAACAAAAAAAACAAACAGACCTGACCCATTGAATGTGGTGGACGTTCACAATAGCTATGTTTACAGCATGCTTTTTTTTAAAACTGCGAATTATGTAGTCCGAGTAAAATAATTCGGAATTAAAGCCATTTTGTTCATGTTTACGTGGAAATGTTAATGTGAATACAGGTTTCTATGGAAACGGGTGTATTCCACTTAAGTTAATTGGGCTTTGTGAGCTGGAGGTACAGAGGGTTCTGATTGGACGGAACGTCTGGATGTCTACTGGAAAAAAATTATCGCATCCACTTACTGAATAAATTACATTACAGGTGTCAAACATGCGGCCCGGGGGCCACATCTGGCCCGCCAAAGAGTCCAGCCTGGCCCTTTGGATGCATTTGTGAAATATAAAAATGACATAAATATACAAATAATTTTAGTTGATGTTCCACATTCAGACCAATTCACTCTCAATATAGCAAATAAATACGTCAACCTTTTTCTCTTTGTAAATGTTGTCATTTAATTTCACTAAAACAGTATAATTTCACCAAAAAATCTGTATAACTGGAACAAATATAAACAACCTGAAATGTCTTAAGAGAAGTACAATTTACATAATATTCCACTTATTACGTGTGTATTTGTAAGTTATAATATACACATGTAAATTATATATATTTATATTATATAGGCTAATGTTCCTAGACAGTGGAGCTAACGTTTACACCACTGCTTGTATGCGTGTTCTGTGTGTACGGTTATCAAACGTCCCTTGAAATTTTCTTTCAGATACACAAGCGCCAGATTTGATTTTGAAAAAAGGGAGAAAAATATTATTTAACTTATTTCAGTTGAACTTTATAACATTTTATTTTTGTTTCAATTCATAGAGGAATAAGTGACAGACTTGGTCAGGCTCTGTTTGAACTTTGATTTTCAAATATTGTCTGCAATTGAAAAAAGGAGAAATATATAATGTCATTTATTTTATTTAAATTTTTATAACATTTTATTTTAATTTAAATTTGTAGTGGAAGAAGTTCATTAAAAGGAAAAAGTCCATTAAAAATGAATGCTTACAGTTATAAAAATCATGTGCAACTCAGTTAAATAAAAATCTTTTGTCCATTCATATCATCTGTAATTTAGTTTTTCTTAAAATCGTGTCTCGTCTCAATCTTGTGAGCTGAGTGTCTCGTCACATCCTGACTTAAGACCAATAAATATTGCATTTTAAATACACCTTCATTTGGTTCAAAGCTGAAACACATTTTCCAGCTGAACATTTTTGTCACTCCATAAAAATAGGTTCATTAAAAATATTTTTTTTCATGCCTAAACAGGGAAAAATATGAAGTTTGGTTCTTATAATTCATGCATCAAAGGGTTAAAGTTTGTAAGATTTAGCACATTTAATGTCTGAAACAGATACTTTCTAAAGAAAAAAAAAAGTAGACCATTGTTATCATTATTAGACAGTAAATAAAAGCCAAATTTTTCATTTTCTTTTTTGCATATTACCTCTAGGAAGTGAGTAATGACTGAGGTTACATCATAGATTTCACACAGTGTATGAATAAGTGTGTGTTTATTTACTTCAAAAACTAAACGCACAATCGTTAGCTGATTGGACATGAAAAATAGTTCCTTAAAACAGATTTAAATTTTGTTTTCCATGCCTGAAGAAGAATAAAAAAGGTTCTCATAATTCATGCATGAAAGTTGTGTAGAGGAGAAAACGTTTGTTACTTAAAATTCTGAGGGTTTTTGAGTCAAGAGTCATGTGGTGTTGAAATGATACTAACATCTGATCTGATGAACAAAGTCAAAGGTTGATTGACAGAAACGTTTCAAGCCTTGACACACAAGTCTCCAAAGACGTGAGCAATGATGACTTTAAATTTTATTAAAGGGGTTATTATTATTAATTTAACTAATAATAGGGAGTTCTAATAAAGGATGTCTGCTCAGCTTTCAGGGAGGACCGATGATGGTCACACACATGCACTAAATATTAAAATATTTGGCTGCAAGACTAAAAATATGCATTGATCTCAAACAATGAGAACAAATGCAGACAAAAATAAAAACTAAAAAATTTTGCTCATTTTTAGATGAGTGCGAGTACATACATATAGTTGACATCAAAATCACACCATTTGGATTTACACTGAGAAATGTTGCCATTTTGAGCTAAACTGTGTTAGCATGCACATGATTAGGGCATGTCTTTTCATGAAACATTATTTTTAAACCTCTTCTAAGGTTCTAAACAACATCAGACTTATGTGGTAGTATGTAGAGGGTCCCTAAAGACAAACCCAAGTGTCCTGAGGTCTTCATGTCTTCAGATAGTGTGTCCAGACTTACTTATCTCAAGCAATATACCTTTCCGGGTGCAGAACATGTCTTTTAGCTTAGCCGCACCAGACCCACCTAGCGGCAGCATATCTTATCTGCTACCGTAGCAGTCTAGTGACGCTCAATGTAACTTTTGGGTAGATTTCCCTGAAACTGGCCAACCAATCACAGTGAAGTATAGAGTCAGAGTCATTTTAATAATATTCCACCTATTACTAAATGTTTTGTGGGTTTCTAAGCTGTAATATACACATGTAAATGACAAACTAAAGCCTAATAATGTTAAAATTACACATTTACTTCAGTTTGTTAATAATAATAATGAATAATGGATTAGATTTCTATAGCGCTTTTCAAGGCACCCAAAGTGCTTTACATTATTGATCCATTATTCATTCACTCTCACATGCTCTCTCTGGTGGTGGTAAACTACACATATAGTCACAGTTGCCCTGGGGCAGACTGACAGAAGCGTGGCTGCCATTTCGCGCCACTCTGACCACCACCAAACATTCATACTCATTCATACACCAGTGTGAGTGACACTGGAGGCAAGGAGGGTAAAGTGTCTTGCCCAAGGACACAACGGACTGACTAGGACAGAGCTGGAATCGAACCGCCAACCCTTCGGTCAATGGACGACCCACTCTCCCAACTGAGCCATGGCCGTCCCATGTTGTTGTTGTTGTTCACGCTATTCACACTGTTTGAAAGGATGGTTTGTAGATGTAAACATTTTCATCATGTAAATTGATCTTTTTCTTTTGCTCTAAAACATGAACAACAGTTTGGGGTTCATTTAATGATTTAAATATTTTTGTCTTTGATTTACTGGTCAAATTTAGCTGAATGTTAGCCGAGCCGCACTAGACAACTCCCCCCGCCCCATTGGTGTTTGAAGTATTCACATTCTATACTTAAGTAGAAGTACAGCTACTTGTGTGAAAAAATACTCTGGTAAAAGTAGAAGTACTAATTTAACTATTCTACTTAAGTAAAAGTAAAAAAGGAAAACTGCTTTTTTTTTGTCATGAATGCAATAATACTTCAGAAAATAAAATGAGAAAAGTTTCAAAAGTATTTAAATTAAAGCCTTTACAAGTGACTTACTGTGTAGATAATGTCACTGGATATGGCCAGGAAATGGAGGAACAATGGAGGAAGAAAAGTCACAATTGAGATAAAAAGATTTATGAGTCATGAGATTTAAAAAAAAAAAAAAAAAATTATAAACGTGAGGTAAAAATGCATAATTTTAAGAGAAAAAGTCAAAAGTATGAAATAATAGTCATATAACTATAATATATTAAGTCATGGTGTCTTATTTTTCATATTGTCACATCTGTTTAGTTTGTATAAGTAACATCTATTCTGAGAATGTAAGGAGTATAAAGTACAAATATTTATATAAATATAAAGAGTATAAAGTACAGATATTTATATAAATATAAAGAGTATAAAGTACAGATATTTATATAAATGTAAAGAGTATAAAGTACAAATATTTATGTAAATATAAATAGTATAAAGTACAGATATTTATATAAATGTAAAGAGTATAAAGTACAAATATTTATATAAATGTAAAGAGTATAAAGTACAAATATTTATGTAAATATAAATAGTATAAAGTACAGATATTTATATAAATGTAGAGTATAAAGTACAAATATTTATATAAATATAAAGAGTATAAAGTACAAATATTTATATAAATATAAAGAGTATAAAGTACAGATATTTATATAAATGTAAAGAGTATAAAGTACAAATATTTATATAAAGAGTATAAAGTACAAGTATTTATATAAATATAAAGAGTATAAAGTACAAATATTTATATAAATATAAAGAGTATAAAGTACACATATTTATATAAATATAAAGAGTATAAAGCACATATATTTATATAAATGTAAAGAGTATAAAGTACAAATATTTATATAAAGAGTATAAAGTACAAATATTTATATAAATATAAAGAGTATAAAGTACAAATATTTATATAAATATAAAGAGTATAAAGTACAAATATTTATATAAATATAAAGAGTATAAAGTACACATATTTATATAAATATAAAGAGTATAAAGCACATATATTTATATAAATGTAAAGAGTATAAAGTACAAATATTTGTACAAAAATGTAGAGAGTAAAAGTAAAACGTTGCCAGCAAAATTAATACTCAAGTAAAGTACAGATACCTAAAAAAATTACTTAAGTACAGTAATGAAGTACTTTTACTTAGTTACATTACACCTACCATCTTCTGTGCTGTCGTAGTAGTCTAGTTATGCTCGATATAACGCGTCATTGCTGCAGTTGAAAAAATGGCGGAACAAACTGGTTCATGTTCTTTCTGTGGAAATAAATTCTGTTTTCAAAACAAGCGACGGCACGAAAGCTAGCTGGAAGTTACTCTGGGATGATAAACACACACAGAGCCAGAGGGGAGGGGGGAGTGTTCCTTCATAAATTCTGAGCCAATCAGAGACGCTTCATCCCAGCGTCATAGAGGAAGTACCGGTAAACTCTGTGTTTTGACTTCAAGTCATTTTTCTATCGTCTATAAACGGCTGAAAAAATTAATCTGGACATTTTTGGGTTTTTTTTTAAATAGCAATGGAGAACATAATAATATTAATGAAATAATGATGGAATGACTCATTTAATGCCTTAAGCAGATACTTTCTAAAGTAAAATATAGAAAAGAGACATTATTTGACAGCAATTACAAACATTTAAAAATGTTTTTTTCATATCAGCTCCATGAAGTAATGACTAAGATTACATCATAGATTTCACACAGTATATGAAGCAGGAGATGTTCCTCTGTAAGTACTGCTGAGTAACAGGGCTCATCAAGCATGTACACACACACACACACACACACACACACACACACACACACACAGAGAAACACCTACACACACACGCACACACACACACAAACACACACACACAGACACACACACAGAAACACACACACACACACACACAGAAACACACACACGCACACGCACACACACACAGACACACACAGAAACACATACACACACACACACACACACACACACACACACACACACACACACACACAGACACACACAGAAACACATACACACACACACACAGAAACACACACGCACACACACAGAAACACACACACACACACACAGAAACACACACACAGAAACACACACGCACACACACAGAAACACACACACACACACACACACACACACACACACAGAAACACACACACACGCAAAGACATACATACACACACACACACAAACACGCACACACACACACACACAAACACGCACACAGAAACACACACACACACACACACGCACACACACACACACCACTAACAGTCCCATTCTAGGTGTTTTTGTTTATTTTTTTTCTTTTTCTTTCTGCTAACATGATAATTATTGTTGCTTTTGTATTTGTACAGTCTTCAACTTTTATTAACAGTATATTAGTGTTTTTATTTTCTCACCTTCTATACTTTTAACCTGTCTATTTGGACACCAGATGAAAATTAGCCGTTGTGCTATAATCAGGCACACTTGCATTCTTGTAATTAACATGTTTATTCAATAAATACAAACATTTAAATGACACAACTACATCAAAAGTGTATGTTGTATGTATGTATGTTTATTAATGTGCAATGTCCTGAAAAATACAAAAAAAAAATTACTAATTAAATCTGAATAAATGTGTGCTTATTTACTTAAAAAAAAACTTGAAAAATAGTTGCACCAAACAGATTTTAATCGCATTGTTTTTTTTGTTTTCGATACCTAAAGTGGAAGAAAAAGGTTCTCATAATTCATGCATGAAAGTTGTGTCGTGGAGAGAACGTTTGTTACTTAATATTCTGAGGGTTTTTGAGTCAAGAGACATGTGGTGTTGAAATGATACTGGCATCTGATCTGATGAACAAAGTGAAAGGTTGATTGACAGGAAAGTTTCAAGTCCTGACACACAAATCTCCTAAGACGTCAGCAATGATGACTTTAAATTTTGTTAAGTGAGATCAGCCCTCCTACCTCCAGTACCCCCCCCCCCCCCCCCCCCCCCCCCTCTCTCTCTCTCAGTTTGTAGATTCTCCCCTCCTTCCTGTTGGTCCCCAGCAGATGGCAGTCCTGTAATCCTGATGCGGTGTTAATGCAGCCCTAGCGCCTGCAGGCTAAGTTTTGGACTGTTCAGGATTTAACTATGTGTAAAAGTACCCCAGTTTTCAAATGCCTGGCGGCTGAGCTGAGCTGAGCTGAGCTGAGCTGGGCGAGCGAGCGAGCGAGGGAAGGAAAAAAGGGAGCCCAAATAACAGGTTCCCTGGCCCTGAGCCAACAAAACTCACAAATGCTCACACATGCTGCAACATAACAATAAAGCACACCATTCTTCTGTTAATAGGCAATCTGTGTTGCCATGAACATTTAGTCTAATAACTGTTACTGCTGTGTAAATGATGTCATAGGCCTGTCATTGTCTGTAAATGATGTGGCTGTCTTTGACAAGCCTCGCTGTCAATGATCCACCTTTTTAACAATGTGACCTAACCCCTCCGCCTCCCAGTCATAAAAACATACTTCACTGTGTCTGGCAGAGAGGGGGGAGGGGGGGAGGAGGAGAGGGGAGAGTAAAAAAATAAATAAATAAATAAATAAAATAAAAAAAGGATGTTGCATTTACAATTAAATATACAAGGGGCGCCATTTGTAAAGGACGTGTTTTTTTATGCTGAGTGTCTTTCTCGTTGTAGAGAAAAGGACAAAAGGCAGCAGATGTCTGTAAATATTACCATAAAACACCCAAATTAAGTGAAGCAGTCCAAGCATCTGCCCCAAACAGCCAAATATTTCAGATATTTCACAGAACAACAGCAGGAATTATGCTGCTACAGACAAGCAGGACATGAGAGGAGGAATAAAGAGAAGTTTAACTTCATTATTGGACTAATGCAGAGCTTCTCAAATATGGACCTGGTGTCCCAGTGTCCTGCACGGTTTAACTATTTCCCTCTTCTATCAAACCTAGTTCAGTTATTGATCAGTTCTTCAGAAGCCTGATAATAATGTAATGACTTCTAGGTATGATGGAAGAGGGAGATATGTGTATATATATATATATATATATATATATATATATATAATTTATTTATTTATTAATGATTTCTTTTAGAATGTTTGTTTTTAAAAATGTTTTCATTCATTTTTTAAATTTATTTTTCCAAGGTTATTTCTTTAAATAAATAAATAAAGGAGGGAGATTTTTTTTAAATATATTTTTGTATTTCATTTTTTTATTTTGTATAATTTTTTACTTATTTTTGTAAATTATGTTTTTTTTTTTTTATAAATAAAAAAGAAGAGGGAGATTTTTTAAAACTATTTTATTTAATTTCAAAACGTTTTAAATTATTTTTTGTATGTGTTTCCTTTTCTTTATTTTTTGTAAATCTTTTTATTATTAAAAAAATAACAAAGAATATTATTATTTATAATAATATTTATTTATTTATTTTTTTTTAGATTTTAATTCATTCATTCATTCATTTATATGCATCTTTTTTATTTTTTAAATTAAAAAAAACATATATTTTTAAAACCTTTGTTGGCCCACTGGAACTGAAATCAGACTGAATGTGGCCCCTGAAAGAAAGTGACTTTGAGACCCTTGTTCTACAGACAAGAACAAAGGCAGCAGATGTCTGTAAATATTACCATAAAACACCCAAATTAAGTGAAGCAGTCCAAGCATCTGCCCCAAACAGCCAAATATTTCAGATATTTCACAGAACAACGGCAGGAATTACGCTGCTACAGACGAGCAGGACATGAGAGGAGGAATAAAGAGAAGTTTAACTTGATTATTGGACTAATGAGTAGAGAAGAACTGAGGAGGAAGCAGCGACCCTGACAGCAGAGCTTTACCTGCAAACCTGTAGCATAATACCTTCAGTCAGGTAATTAGTTATACATTAATACACAGATGATATGATCTTCCCAATTAGACAACGCTGCTTCTGTGACTCACTTGATCTTAATTGTGTGTTTGGTGCCATTAACTCGTCTGACCAAGTCAACCCGATGTGACCTTCGTTACGTTTTCAATTGTTGGCTTTAGTTTATGTCAACCTTCGTTTATTGGGAAACACGGAGAAGCAACGGAATCAAAGATCGCTAACAATTGGAACAATCTGGAACAATTGGCCTCAATTGTAGAGCTGCATGATATTAGAAAAAAAAAAAAACTGACATTACAATTTTCTTAACCCTGCGATATGTATTGTGATATGAAAAAAAATAAATACGCAGGAGTAAAGAACAGCTGTGTGGTGTCGACACAAACGATCAAACAGGTTAGAGGTCGAGAGAACGTACGTTTTAGTGTCGTCCTTCTTGTAGCCGATTTAATTAAATAAAATGAATAGTTAAAAATAAATAAATAGATTTAAAAATAAATAAACAAAAACTAAATACATAATATATATATATATATATATATATATATATATATATATATATATATATTGCACCAAGTTCACCACAGTCAGTGTGGAAGCACTTTTCCTGTTGTTAATGTTTAATGGGTTTAGGGGGTGGTAGTGGGGACCTTGGAACAAATCAGACTTTTTATAATGTAAAATAAGACTACTTACGACTGTACTCAAATTTCAATATTAACAAAAATCAACTGAAAATATGACAGAAATGTTGTCAATTTCGTCAGCAGAATGGATTTTTCAAAATAAAGTTAGCCTAAAAATCTGAAGTGAATGAGAAAAAATGATTTAATTTGTGATTCAATGGGACAAATGGTCGTAATTCTGCTGAAATAAACAAACAAATTAAATTGTAACCCAGTGTAATTTACACTTGGCTTTTCTTCTTCTGTCTATAATAATAATAATAATAATAATAATAATAATAATAATAATACATTTTATTTATAGTGTGCTTTACATTGTACATGAAGTACAATAGTACAATTAATGCCAACTATAATAAACAATAGAAAAAGCAATTACACATTATAAAAAGAATAAATATAATCAAACATTTAAAGCAATCTTAAATAAATGACTTTTTAAATGTAATATACGTACATTATATCACCTAAGTAAAAAAGCAACCATTTTTGAAAATTCGTAAAGCAAACTATTATATGTTCAAAAACTAATTTTAGGGTTAGGGTTAAAACGAGTCCCAGTTGTGAATGTCTGGGGTCACCAGATATTTGTGATGTTACAGGACATTCAGTCTTTGTCCAAATAAAAATTCCAGACTTTTTCAACCCCATGATTGAAATAAACAGTAACAAAAGTATTATTACAATTAAATTACCACCTTATTAGCCATCCATAATGTAAAGTGTTACCAAAATAGTTTTTTTTTCCCATACTTAAGTAAGAATTCCACAAAAAATTCTAGATTTAAAAAAAAAAAAAAACATTTTAAAATTCCATCATTTTTTAAGACCTGTGCAAGCACCCTGCATTAAAACCAGGTCAGGAAACCACTGCATTATTTATGCAAATGTGCGTGTGTTTAGTGATTACTGTGTAAAGTTATCACAGCTGAAGGTGATGATAAATAGAACAGGACACGATTGTGCATGAGGAAAGTTCCATCATAATTAAAGGAAGGAATAAACTCCTAATTCAGCTCCTAATTCTGAAAAAAAAGACAAAAAAAAAAAAATCCTAATAAGCCGTTTCCGTGGCTAATGAAAATGAATATTCTACTAACATGCCTGTTTACACGCAGCCATGCATACCCTGATTAAACAAAGGCCTTTTTTTTTTCCAGAGCAGACGTTCCAGTGACTGAACACAGCCTCCCACTTTCACTTCTTCAAACACCTTCTTGAAAAGGTCAACTTTTCAATTCCTGCTCATCTGCAAAACCCTGTTGGTAAACTCATAATGTCATATGTTTCAGTAGGAATGTGGACTTTTCTTTCAAATATGCGTCGTACAATAAAGGATCTTTGTTTCCACTCATGCACTGGTCGTGTATACCGTATTTTCTGGACTATAAGCCGCACCTGCATATAAGCCGCATCCACTGTATTTATAAAAATAGAAGAAATAAAACAATATACAAGCCGCACCGGGTTATAAACTACAGATATCCATGTTGAAAAATCATAGATTTACTGCATGTACATGTTTGAGTGAGTGACTTTTAACACAGCAGCAACTTTACTGATTAAAACAGAACAGAACCAAGAGAAAAATAACCAGTATTTATCATAGCCTGTGGTATTTATAGTTAATTTTGCTTCTTCATCTTGGTCATTTTTGTTTTATTGAATATTTTTGGTCATTTTAGTTAATTTAATTGTATTATTATGAGATAAAAAAAAAAAAAAATCGAAATCGCGTTACCATAGAATTACATCTAAGTTACCATAGAATTACATGTAAGTTACCATAGCATTACATCTCAGTTACCATAGAATTACATGTAAGTTACCATAGAATTACATGTAAGTTACCATAGCATTACATCTCAGTTACCATAGAATTACATCTCAGTTACCATAGAATTACATCCAAGTTACCATAGAATTACATCTAAGTTACCAAAGAATTAATGTAAGTTACCATAGCATTACATCTAAGTTACCATAGAATTACATCTCAGTTACCATAGAGTTACATCTCAGTTACCATAGAATTACATCTCAGTTACCATAGAATTACATCTAAGTTACCATAGAATTACATCTAAGTTACCATAGAATTACATCTAAGTTACCATAGAATTACATCTAAGTTACCATAGAATTACATCTCAGTTACCATAGAATTACATCTAAGTTACCATAGAATTACATCTAAGTTACCATAGAATTACATCTAAGTTACCATAGAATTACATCTAAGTTACCATAGAATTACATCTAAGTTACCATAGAATTACATCTAAGTTACCATAGAATTACATCTAAGTTACCATAGAATTACATCTAAGTTACCATAGAATTACCACCTTATTAACCATCTGTAATGTAAAGTGTTACTGAAAACACTGTTTACATGTTTCTGCATTCATTGAATCTCAGTGTTTACACAAACATACTTACTGTATGCACCTCCAGCCCAAACATCCAGCTCCAGTTCCACCCCCTGGGTCAGCGATGTAGTGGAACAGTGTCGTGTCGCTCTCCCAGGTGTCGGCAGAGCAGCAGGAGTAACATCTAATGTGGAAATGAGAATCACCAAAAATTACTGCCATAAATTCTGTTTTATTCTGACAAAAACCACCATTGTTTCACTACAGGTGTTGTCTTAACGTCACTCCCTGAAGCCCTGAACACGTTTTACACCATCAGCAGTTTACTAAAGGCGTAGGTGTAGCAGAGTTACATCATTTGTGTGTGTGTGTGTGTGTGTGTGTGTGTGTGTGTGTGTGGGAAATAGAGGCTTGAGAAGCTGCCAAAAGTGATTCATATTATGAGAGTTTTTAAGATATTCTGAGCAGGTTCCTGAGCAGAAACTAAATACAGTCTGGCAAAACTAACACTGGTACTTTATGATAATTTTTTGTTTTTAGTGCGTTTGCATTTAAGAGTGTGGGTTCCTTTAATCTGGAGTGGATTTTTGTGGATTTGTCTCATCGCTCAGTACGTTAACATGCACATTTAAGTCCATCTATTGTTAATAACCGAGCTGGAGTTTCTGAGAAATCCCAGTGTACATGTGATGCAAGAGAATCAAATTATACTGCTATACAATTGTTTTTTTTGGGTTTTTTTTTGAGAAAGAATCTTCTTCAGACATTAAATGTGTTAAATCTTACATACTTTAATGAGATGAATCAGAAAACGAATGACTTTAGTGCTGGTTAGTTCGTGTTTTTAATATACATGTTGGATTATGTACATGTATATAATGTATTAGTAAATATTCCACTAGAAAGAACCTGTAAAGTGAATGGATCATAATGTGCAGACACTGTTTGGAAGTAGATCTGCTTTATAAATAAAAAAAAAAAAAAAAAAAAAAAAAAAATTAAATTGATTCAGCTCTTTCCTGCACATCGATACTACACCGTTGCCCTTAGCAACTGATAGCATCTTAGCCTTCCACATATGTCACATAATGCTACGACTACTTCTACTACTATTACTAATAATAATTATAATAATTAATATGATAATTATAATTAGCTGTATATAGTTCTTTTCCATGTACACACAGACTTAACGTGCACAGTGGATCCATTATTCATTCACTCTCACATGCTCCCTCTGGTGGTGGTGGTAAACTACATATGTACCACAGTTGCCCTGGGGCAGACTGACAGACGTGACCCTTATTAGGATAAAGTGGGTTCAGATGATGAGACGACACCACATCTCATGTCACCATTTGAGGAATTCACACCCACCAGTATTCACTCTATTAGCACAGTGCTAAGCTAGTGCTATTAGCACAGTGCTAGGCTAGTGTCATTAGCACAGTGCTAGGCCTACTTATCTCTTCACAGAAGCTTTAGTTAACACTGTGTCAGCAGGTGCTTCATTAAATCAGTGGTATTCCAGCCTTTATTTATTGTATTTAACACCTGTATCATATGGAAGAATCTGGAACTTCCTGTGAACTGTAACCGCACAGTCCACCTTTTCACCACCGCTACACATGTGCACGTTTCTATTCAACGGTGGAGAGAGGGCATAATTAAACAATAGATGTATATGTGTGTGGTACCGAAGGAATCACAGGAAATATTGATCTCTCTCGTTCTGTGTGTGAGTGACAAAAAAAAAAAAAAAAAAAAAGCCGCAATCTATTTGTGTCGCTCGGTTTTGATTCTGTGACGCTGCACCACAAATGAGTCTACGTATGGGAAACACTGATATATACCTATACACCAGTGTGAACACTGGAGGCAAGGAGGGTAAAGTGTCTTGCATAAGGACACAACAGCACATAACGATGACCGAGGGGGATTCAAACCACCAACCCTTTGGTTATTGGACGACCAGCTCTTCGTACCAGTCGCTCAAATACGACATATTTGTTTGTCCGTCATTACATCTGAGCCTCTTTTCCACACGCAGGTCACATTAGGGTCACAGTTCTGCCTAAAACACAGTCTATGCAGAATTTTTTAATCGCAAAAACACAGCAACTTTTCATCCCATGGGTTTGTTCTTATCAACACTAGCCCATGACTCATGCTGCGTCTGATCCACAAGATGAAAGTCTCTAAAGAAGGTGAGCAGTTACACAGCATGCTCCCTCCAATAAAGACACCCATGTAATGGCAATATGCTAATCAAATTGTTTATATGAGTCTGTTCTTTTTTACTGTGTTCCCTCATGTCTGGCTGATTTGCAAACACACTGATGTCGCTGCACTACAGCAGATAGGTATGATCTAAGGCAGCTTGATTGGAACATAGTGTACTGCACCCCTGGGACTGTGCAGGAAGTACCTCTAATGTGGAACAGCTAGGGCAGCGGGGTTGGCATGTGCTGCTGATGCTGCTGCTGCTGCTGATGCTGCTTCTGCTGCTGAAGCTACTGCTGCTGCTGAAGCTGCTGCTGCTGAAGCTGCTGCTGAACACCTGTTTGCTGCTGCAGGAGAGAAATGCATGGGTTCACTGGGTACGAATGTGCAACAATTTAGTAACTGTTTACACAGGTAGGGGCGGGGCTTAAGGACAGGTAAGCCACGCAGGTGTTTGGAGCTCCGCCCACTAGAGGGTTCCCCTAGAGATGTTTGCATGGGTGTGTTTGTAAGTGTGTAGTAGAGTGTGTAGTTGTGTGTGTGTGTGTGTGTGTGTAGTTGTGTGTGTGTGTGTGTGTGTGTGTGTGTAGTTGTGTGTCTGTGTGTGTAGTTGTGTGTGTGTAGTTGTGTTTGTGTGTGTGTGTGTGTGTGTGTGTGTGTAGTTGTGTGTATAGTTGTGTGTGTGTGTGTGTGTGTGTGTTGTGTTGGGCTTCAGTGTCAGAACTTAACTCATTTTTTTCCCTCTCTTTTCATCTCAAATATCCTGAAAATTGAACAATTTTTTCTTTTGTTGCATCCGTTTGGTGGGGGGGGGGTCTTGCTTGGAGCCCCAACAGCCCCTATCAACGGCCCTGTATATGCCAATGCTCACACATCACACACACTTGAAGACACAAAGGCTTTCTTCCACAGACCACACAACCTCCACTCTTTCATCCCTTTCATCTGCTTCCATTGACTCCACTGTTACATCCTCATATTTGATTGGACCACACCAGAACAACATCTCACATCTTCTGGAAGCTTCTATCGCTCTGTTCCCTCTCTCTTTTTCTCTTACTCTCTCTCTCTTTCTCTCTCACCCACTCTCTCCTTCTTGGTCTTTTATTTATATACAATACATATATTAATTAGGACACATTTTAAACATCCATATATTGATACGCAGATAAAACTGTTAAAATTAATGCATTAATGACGACAGGTAACACAAGCAGGTGTTTGGAGCCCCGCCCACTAAAGCCCCCCCTAGAGCTGTGTGTGTGTGTTTGTATGCATGTGTATTAGTGTTTGTGGTGTGTAGTTGTGTCGTTTTTTATTTTTTAATTTATTGAATAAACATGTTAATTGCATATATATATATATATATATATATATATATATATATATATATATATATATATACATATATTTATATAAAACGAACACCACAACAGGGCCACATGTAGTTTAATCATGATTAATCAAAATAAATTAATTAATTAATATTTTTAGTCATATGATAGCTCTAAAATGCCTAAAAAATACCTATAAAAAGCCTGAATTTATCAGTAAATACAAAAAGTCAATGCTAAATTAAGTGGAGATAATTAATGTGACTATAGCACATACAATATATATGTTTTTTTGGGTATGTTGCATATTTGCGACAGTAGGTGTTAAGGGCTTAAATCCTACTGATTATTCGGCTATTACGATTTGTTTTAAGTTTCTTTTACTGCTTTGACAAAGAAATGCAAAACAATTGCATCACACAAGCCAAAGTTTTTTTTTTTCTTCAAGCAAATTTAATGCTAATATAAGAGTGTACTAATAGTATTTTATTTATGCGGTCGTACAAGCATCGAGAACTGTCTGACGACGTGAATAATAACACGTTCAGAACACACAAACATCCCCTGCTGCTACATTGCACATCACAGCCCTGTAATGTGCAGAAATAAAATAAAATACAGACAAGAGCCAGATGAAAATAATGATAGAAATAACCTGTCGGAAACACTTTTATGTTAATCTAAAACACCGCACAGCGCATACGGTGAAGAGGAAGGAAGAGGATTAATGAGCAGTCAATGTAAATAGTTTTTTAGTTTGATGAATGATGTTTAATCCTGTAATATATGGATCGTAGAAGGTGCAAAATGTCTGGAATATCAAGGAGTTTGTACGAATGGGAGCAAAACGTCAGAATGTGATTTGATACTGTTGGGGAAAGTAAACTTAAAGGGGTTGTTTAAGGGCATTTTAACACTGCACTGCAAAAAAAAAAAAAGTTAAATATGACCAAGTTTATTTTACTCATTTCTAACTCATCACACAGAATCACCCCAAGAGGAACTTTGTACTGAGATATAAGAGCTGATTTATAGACAACAGATCTGGAAAATCTGATTTAGTTAGATTATTTTTTCCCTTTGGCAGATTTTTTATTTTTTGCTCAAATTAACCCTTGAACTCCTGAGACTTTAACAGTTACAGTCAGAAATGAATAAAACAAGCAACAAAATGGACAATAACAGCCAAAAATGTTTTAATAAACCAACAAAATAATAAGTAACATGAACAAAATAAGACACAAATGGCACAAAAGTGAAGAAAAATTATAAAATACATGTAGAAATATAAAACTAAATAAGGAACAAAATTAATTAAAAAAAAAACTAAAACTAATAACAAGTTTAAAATAAACTAAAATGAAGTATAAATAAATCAAATACAATTATATTACAATAATATTTATTACATTTGGTTCTAATAGTTTCAGTTTTGGCTTTTTCTTTTTTCTAAAACACTTTTTTTTTACACCTGTTTATTTTCATATAACAAATTCATGAACAAAACTCAGTAAAATAACAGTAAAAAAAACCTGTAATTTAAAAAAAAAAAAAGAATATTGAAACTAAATGATCCTTTTAGAACGTGTCATCGCTGACGCATCAGGGGTTAAAGCAAATGAATAAATAAATAAATACAAAAAAACCATTTATCTGCCAATGGAACAAGTGAAAATGATCTTGGTAAGATTTCTTCAAACAGATTTTCCAGATCTACTGTTTAATAATAAGTTCTTATGGTTCGTTAGTGGTCCAGTGTGCCTCCCTGATGAGAATGTCTAAATTATGAGGGAAAAAAAAGTTAAATTATGATAAAAAAAAAAGTCACAATTATGAGATAGAAACTTGAAATCATGAGATAGAAGTCATAATTATGACAAATTTTAGTGTCACTAAGTTTAATGTTCAGTCAAATATTTTTACTTGTGAATATTGATACTGAATTGGTCTGAACGTGGACCACAAACTAATTTTTTAAAAATATTTTAGTGTAATTTAATCTGTTGTGTTTCATAAATTCATCCAAAGGGCCAGATTGGAGCCTTAGGGGGCCCGGATTTGGCCCCCGGGCCGCATGTTTGACATCTCTGGTTTGGGGGGGGGGCATTGTAATGACTCTTTTACATGTAAAAGGCGACTTTATTTACAAAAAATTCACTTTACGAAAAGACTTCTGGAACGAATTAATTTCATAAGTAGAGGTACCACTTTAAAACATACACGTGTTTACTCGTGCAGCTTTGTGGGGACGTTAACGATGGAGTCAGGACTTCAAACAAACAGAAAGAACAATGTTATTTATCTGTTTTAATATGTGAATGTTCCCTGTTGAGTTGAACTTAAAATACCTGCCCACTGGCCGTACACTCCTCACTGCTGCCGTCTGGGCGCTATGTGGAGAAACACACATGGATATATAGAACATATATGTTTAATATATATAAATATATATATAAATATATATGTATGAACACAGTTTGAGTCTATTCTCTTGGGCAGGTAGATGAAAGAAGACAGAAGTTATGTGAGGGCACTTCAGGTACTTCCTGTGTTCCGCAGAGAATCCCCGTGTTCCGTACGATATGCACACACTATACGTCTTATTACGCCTTAAGAACGGCACATACTGCGAATCATGTGTTAGCGTGAAAATACGTATGTAATGTGGGTAAATATGGATTTATGTGGAAGAGCAGCTGCATCATCAAAGCATCACAGGCTGATGCCAGAGTAGTGGAGTTCAATAAAGTGAAAGTGAGATGAAAGCTAATGAAAGGCAAACATGAGGAGGACAGAACAGAGAGAGGGGGGGGGGGGGTAGAGGGAGAGAGGGAGGAGATATGGGTATGGGGGGGTGGGAGAGAGAGAGACAGGAGAGAGAGACAGGAGAGAGAGAGAGGAGAGAGGGGGGGGGTATGGGGGGGTAGGAGAGAGAGAGAGAGAGAGGGGGAAGGTATAGGGGGGAGGGGGAGAGACAGAGAGTAAAATTAATCCATTAAAACATATTAACTCCCTTATGCCTAATGTTGTAAATATGTAACAAACCCAACAATCTATTGTATGTGTTACATTCATGTTACTGACTTTAAAGGAGCGTTTACTTTTATATAATTATATTTAAATGTATGCATTAACAGGTTAATGAATCATAACTGATTAAATTTTATTTAACCTTTTGTTGTCAGTTCACACTTTTGTTTTGTCTTTTTACGTTTTATTGTGTTTTTATCTTAGTATTTTTTTAACTTTTATTCAGTTTGATTGTGTTTTTATTAGTATTTTTAACTTTTACTACGTTTTATTATCTTTTTTCATTAATTCTTGATGCTCGTACGACCACAGTCAGTCGTTAAAAATATTAGTTTAGTCATATATTATATTAAATTTACTTGAATAAAAACTTTGGTTGATATAATGCATTGGAATAAAAATGTAAAGTGTAATAACATTATATTCTGTTGTGTTTTTATGTTTTGTTAAAACGCAGTATAAATGTGTTTTTGAAAGTGATGATAAAGTAAAAAGTCAGTTTAATAACTTTAATAATTGCAGAATGTTTTTGTTGTAGTGAACGTACGCTGTCAACGTTGCACAGTTATTTATATTTATATTTCCTCAGTGTTTCATCACATCATGAAACACAGCGAAAATAGACTTTTTCTGAGCAGCCTGTGGTGAGACGTTTTCTCTGTCAACGCAGTAAATAAAGAACAAAATAAAAAAGGAATAAATAAACATCATAAGAAGTGAAAAATCAGTGGGTTTTAAACTGATTAAACTTTATTGAACCTTCTGTTGTCAGATCTAACTTTTATTTTATTATGTTTGTAGTCATTTTATCCTCATATTTTTGTTCGCTTTATTAAGATTGATTGAATTTTTAGTTTTTTAGCTTTATTATGTTTTATTGTTTTTTTTTATCTTAGTATTTATAGTTTTATCATCATTATATCTTAGTATTTATAGTTTTATCATCTTTTTATATTAACATTTATAGTTTTATCATATTTTTATGTTAATATTTATAGTTTTGTCTTTTTTATCTTAGTATTTATAGTTTTATTTACTTTTTATCTTGATATTTATAGTTTTATCATTTTTTATATTAATATTTATAGTTTTATCATCTTTTCATCTTCGTATTCATAGTTATTATGTTTTGTCTTTTTTATCTTTTTTTTGCTTTCTTAAATTTTATTGTGTTTTTTGTATTTTTCTCTTTTAAAATTTTATTGTTTTTAATCTTAGTTTTGTTTTGTTTAAGTTAATTACGTTTTATTGTGTTTTTATGTTGTAGGGGTTGGGGTTTTTTTTTAGCTTTTATTATGTTTTATGTTATTGTACAACACAATGGAACCCTTGTAGTTGTGTTAAAAATAACAATAAAATAAAAACAATTAAACATAATAGAAGCTAAAAATACTCAGATAAAAAGACAAAAATAGACTTTTTGTTTTGTTGTTTTGTTAATAGTTTTGCTTTTCTGTGTCAAACTAGTAAAAAGAAAAAAGAAAAGAAAAATAAGAGGGAAAAAAAATGTTAAAACCTGGAAAAATCTGTAGGTTTTAAACTGATTAAACTTTTTTTTTTTCCTCCACAAAGCCAGAACTAAAGTCTAAAATGTTATAATGAATAACTTATGATGCAAATCAAGTAAAGTGATGTGGCCACATTTTTTTTGAAGTTGAACCTTTTGTTGTCAGCTCCAACTGTACTGTGTGTTTTTAAACCCAGCCAGGGACCTTTTACACATTTCAATGGAGAATTTGGTTTTGAATAATTCAACAGATTAATCCTAACGTTAGTGCTTTGGTGTCGACCTGATGTTCAATGCAACTGGATCATCAATACTGTCCTAGTATGAGTTATTGTGTTTTTAAAACATTCTAATCATTCAAATATTCACTTAGTTTATATAAAAAAAATATATTTATTTATTTAGATTTTATTTCATCTTATTTTACATATTTAATTATTTTTAATGCATTGCTTATTGTCTGCTATGTTATATCTTTGAGTGTCCAAAAAAGTGCTATATAATTTTGAGGTATTATTATTATTATTATTATTATTATTAGTAGTAGTAGTAGTAGTAGTAGTAGTATTAGTATTGTTATTTGTCATGTAATAAAATATCTTGTCTTAAAAGTCTGTCGTTTGAGAAAATTGGTGGATGTTTGTAAAATAAGTGCAAAAATGACGAGTAAAACTAAACAAAAAGGTAGTAAAGATGTTTCCTACTTAAATAATAAATATTATTTCATCCATAGCAAAAAATGTTGTTTTAATTTTTACTACTTTATTCTATTACGAATGTGAAAAGTTGTATTTTTTGTTTTAAACTGTTACTTCAGTAAAGGCATTGAATTAGTAGTTCTACTTTTACCAGAGTATAATTCCACACAAATAGATGTACTTCTACTTCAGTATAGAATCTGAGTACTTTTACTACCTGCTGCTGTTGCGGAAATTACAAAAACAATCACTTGATCAAAAAGAAAAGAATACTGATGAGAAAAAAATAGCTAACTACAGTACATGAGGTTAGCTAACGACAGTACACAAGGGTAGCTCACTACACTGCATGTGTTTAGCTAACTACAAGACACAAGGTTAGCTAACTACGATGTAAGTGTTTAGCTAACTACAGGACACAAGGTTAGCTAACTACACTGCATGTATTTAGCTAACTACAGTATACAAGGTTAGCTAACTACACTGCATGTGTTTAGCTAACTACAGGACACGAGGTTAGCTAACTACAGTACACAAGGTTAGCTAACTACACTGCATGTGTTTAGCTAATTACAGGACACAAGGTTAGCCAACTACAGTACACAATGTTAGCTAACTACAGTACACAATGTTAGCTAACTGCAATGCATGAGTTTAGCTAACTACAGTATACAAGGTTAGCTAACTACTGATACTACTGATACTGAGTACTGATGATAAAAAATAGTCCATTAAGATGATTTTCCATGACAATAAAGTCATAAATACACACTGTCCACACTTTGACTAGTGTTCATGTAAAATCCTGACATGCAGTTACGACTTAGACTAAAATAAATGGTGCTGGAGCATGTGGAGATGATTTATTTCAGAGCACATTCACTTCTCTACTGCCAGGATCAGCTTGACTCACCTCCAGTCGGTTGGAAGTTTTTGGCGTTTCCATGCATGAGAGCAGAAATCACCACATACTATTTCGGTGCCACTTTTACTCAGGTTCCAAGTGATCTGCAGCAAAACTAAACAGAAGGTAAAAATCATGCAGGTGACGGATAAATTAATCCAGGAAGACTGTCAGTGTCTGTGCAATGAGGGATTTGGAAAATATGTCAAAGCTATGAAAAGCAGAGGTGGTAAAAGTACTCACATCCTGTACTGAAGTAGAAGTACAGCTACCTGTATGCGAAAGTACTCTGGTTGAAGTACAAACACCGATTTTTAGTTTTTATTATGTTTTATTGTTTTTTAATCTAAATATTTTTTTTATGTTTTATTATGTGTTATCTACATTTCTAACATTTATCATGTTTTATTGTGTTTTTATCTTAGTATTTTTTTTATGTTTTATCGTTTTTATCTTAGTACTTTTAGCTTTTATTATGGGTTAGGGTCAGTAGGAGATGACGACATTGATGGGGGGGGGGGTGAAGAGTCTGTAGCTACTTCCCTCTCTTCAGGTTAGTACTATACAGTGGTACCTCTACTTACGTACTGTAGTGAATACGCACTATAATACAGTTTAAAAAGGCACACTCAGTAAAACTCTGTGATGAATGAAGGTCAAAGGGTAATGAAAAGCATCATGGGTAGCTTCCTCATAGCCAATAGGATGATACGTACAGCACGTATGTGATGTACTTATGTACATTACTTAGTTACTAGTGATGGTAACTATGGCTGACCCAAAGTGAGTGGATGCCCACGGTCACCCACAGTTACGGGTCATTGAAAAATATTTTTAATGATATTCGGGTTGCGGTCAGTCGGGTCGTTTGAGATAAACATTAAAATAACCTGATAAATATGTTTTATTAACTGAAGTTCTGTGAAGGTCGACATCGTCAGTATCCTACGGTATGGTGGGAGAGAAAGAGAGAAAGTCAAGTTAGGAAGCTTTGGAAACATACGGAAAAGTAAGGTTTGGGATGTTTTTCCGTGGAAACTGGGTTCAAATGTCTCTGGGTATTGTAGGTTGTCGACCCCTGGTGTAGATGCTGTGCACAAGCAATGACATCGCATTTTAACACAGAATTAAATGCAAGTATGTGAGTAAGGTCATGTGATGTTCATAAAGACCATTGACTACTCTTTAAAAATGCGGGTCCAGAAGTGGGTGGGGTCAGTCCTTTTCAAATATATTTCTTGCGGTCCGAGTTCTGGGCAGCCTAGTTAAAAAAGCGGTCGGTTGCGGGTCGTTTATACATCCACCCGCACATCAATGGTAGTTACGTATATACGTTACTGTATTTATGTTTTGGGGGGGGTTTCAGTTTCCTTTGGTAAATAGACTTTTTTTGTATTTAGAGACAAAA
The DNA here is from genome assembly GCA_020466265.1 of Siphamia tubifer. Classification (NCBI taxonomy): domain Eukaryota; kingdom Metazoa; phylum Chordata; class Actinopteri; order Kurtiformes; family Apogonidae; genus Siphamia; species Siphamia tubifer. Next base: position 45,442,464 of record CM035804.1, read on the forward strand.
AATTGAGGTGAAGTTTTTTTCGTTACTTTCATCATTCATTAGCTGGGTCTTTAGGAAGATGAGGTACCACTGTATTATATAAAGAATGTATTATATAAATAATATACTATAATCCACAGAGATTCAACTGTCAATGTGACTAAGCATGTTGTTGTACTGAACAAATGTTAGAGTTAGAACGCGAACAAATAAATATATTTTAAAAAATATTCCTCTCGCCCCACGTGGGCAGTGTCTCCTTCAGACTCGGGTCCTCTACCAGAGGCCTGGGAGCCTGAGGGTTCTGCGCAGGATCTTAGCTGTTCCTAACAATGTTCTCTTTTGTACACAGATCTCTGATGTTGTTCCTGGTATCTGCTGGAGACATTGTCCCAGCTTGGGGGTCACTGCCCCTAGTGCTCCGATCACTACTGGTACCACTGTTGCCTTCACACTCCACATTTTCTCTAACTCCTCTTTCAGCCCTTGGTATTTCTCAAGCTTCTCATGTTCTTTCTTTCTGATGTTGCTATCACTGGGGACTGCTACATCTATCACCACCACTGTCTTCTCATGTTTATCCACCACCACTATGTCAGGCTGATTGGCCATCACCATCTTGTCAGGCTGGATCTGGAAGTCCCACAGGATCTTGGCCTGTTTGTTCTCTGTCACCTTTGGGGGGTTCTCCCATCTTGACCCTGGGACCTCCAGTCCATACTCTTTACAGATGTTCCTGTACAGTATATATATATATATATATATATATATATATATATATATATATATATATATATATATATATATATATATATATATATATATATATATATATATATATATATATATATATATATATATAAATAAACAAACAAAAAAGTAAAACAAAAGTATATTTGGAACCAGTAGGAACTGGAACCATTTAAGGGGGAATGGACCCGTAATTGTTCTAATTCAAACGGTACCAACCCTAGTTATAATAAACGTTCCAAACATCGGCTTGTTTGTATTGTTTCCATGTGTTGATGGTTTTATTTTTCAGTTTAATTTGATCCATCATTACGCACCTAGTTCTATTTTTATACGAGCTATAAAGTAGACAAATCTTTCCTGCTGTCCCCTCTGAAGGTTGATGGGACGACGCTGATGATTTACAGGTGCATGTGAAGTCATTAATGTAGGAAAGACACGATAGAGAATAGGACAAAAAAAAAAACAGTCCTGTGTAAAGTCCTGCATAATAATGGACGATCTGTCGATGAAAAACCACCGCACGAACAAGGACGATGAGTAAAAACTGCACTGGAAAAACATGTAGATTTAACATTTTAAACATGTAGATTTAACATTTTAAAAATTTAAATTTAACATTTTAAACATGTAGATTGAACATTTTAAAAATTTAAATTTAACATTTTAAACATGTAGATTTAATATTTTCAATATGTACATTTCATATTTTAATCATGTAGATTTCATATTGATTGTAAAAAAAAATAAAGGTCAAGCTACAAATAACAGAAATACATCATTTCTACATAATCTGCTTTAGTTCACATTGTCTTCTTGTAAAAAACTACAGATATTTTACATTTAATTTAATCGTTAACACATATATCTTCTAGAATAAACACCTTTGCATTGGAGTTTTTTTATGTTGCAATTTTACAACTTTTTTTTACAGTTAATTCTACTGTTATTATTATTCTTATTAAATTTTTTTTACAGTGTGCAGGTCTTAGTTGTTTAACACACCAGGGCATAAGAATGTTTGGACAGAGGTGATGTTTATGTTTGTGTTTATGTGAGCAGATGACTAAAGAGCTGTTTATTTGTATTTATGACTCACACTGGAGCTGGAAACATGCCTGTGCACATGGGAGTCATTTGACAATAGTTGTGTTGTACATATTTAGTCACTGCAGACGTTTATGTGTTAAGCCTCCAGCAATTAGACTGATCCCACGTCAACCTGCAGCAGTTAGACTGAGCCCACAGAACAGTGTGTGTGTGTGTAGTAGATGTGGGTCAGTCTAAACCCTGTGTGGCAGTGGAGCACACGCTGGCGCCAAACTGAAGAGTGTTTGATGGTGTGGGGGCTCTGACCCATGGCTGCAGGGGCTTGGGCTGAGGATGATGGAGCTCTGCAGGTCTGAGCTTAAACCCCAAAGAAAGCTAACACACACTGACACAAATACACACACACACACACACACACACACACACACACACTGACACTAATACATACACACACACACACACACACACACACACACTGACACAGCCTCATGAGGACCACATTTGTTACAGTATCAATTGTAGGTAAAGTAGTTATTGGTTAAACACACCTTTATATATATATATATATATATATATGGTAACACTTTATAATACCTACACACAATTCCCTATGTATTAACCATTTATTGCCCATTTATAAACGGGTTGTTCACTATGTATTAACCATTTGTTACCTATTTGTTAATATCTTGTAAAGCCTCATACTAGTATTTTCCAAAGATAAATATAAAATTTGATTATTTTTAACCAACAGGTGCACTTTTTGTATATCTGCTTTACAGGTAAACAAAGAAATAGTTGTAAACACTGCACCTGTTGGTTAAAAATAATAAAATTTTATATTTACACTAGTATGAACCTTTACAAGACATTAACAAATAGGTAACAAATGGTTAATACATAGTGAATGTTGTGTAGGTATTATAAAATGTTAATATATATATATATATATATATATATATATATAAAAGGCGTGTTTAACCAATAACTACTTTACCTACAAGCGATGATACTGTAACAAATGTGGTCCTCATGAGGCTGTGTCAGTGACTGTTTTTTTTAACTAGCCCGCCCGCCACTCGGACTACAAAGTAAAGGACAGACTTGACCCACTTCTGGACCCGCATTTTTAAAGAGTAGTCACTGCTCTTTATGAACATCAAATGACATACCTGCATTTATTTCCGTGTTAAAATCTGATGTCATTACTTATAAATTAATATGTTGAGAAAATATGTTTGTCCTGCTTCACCATTCAGAAGTTATCAACGTGCACCAACAACCTGTAACACCCACAGAGATATTTGAACCTGGTTTCCACAGAAAAGAAAACACTGGGAGCTGCTCATTATCTTTACAATGATCAGTGAATGTGTCCCAAACTTTACCTTTTTTGTTTGTATGTATATTCAGGATTGTATGAATTTTGGTAAGTAGAGGTACCTATGTGTGTGTATTTATATTCATTCATTGATTTATTTCTTTTTTACACAAGTAGCTGTACTTCTACTTAAATACAGAGTGCATGGCTGAAAGTAACTGAAACATTTTTGACTGAACATTTTTGTGTATGCAGAGCCTGGCGGGCGCAGCGGAAAATTTTTAAAAATTGCATCATCTTGGTGCATTCTGTGAGCATTATAGGCCATGATTTAACATTACAGAATGTGAAATTTGTACTTTCATTTTAGAAAAATCTGGCTCATATGATCATAAAATTTTCAAATTTACTTATAAGTCATCTAGGAAAATGAAAATACTATATATGTTTGTTCAAATGTATTGTATAATTTCACTGAATAAACAATGGATAATATACAAAAGACTAGCATGGGATGCTTCCATAAAGATTACCTTATCATCTTTACAATTAAAGCTTTTGATTTCACTATCAAACATAATAATTAGAATAATAAATAATAAAAAATGTCATTAAATCTAGTAAAATCTAGTGTCTTTCACTGTGATGTCAAGAAGATACTTAATTTAGTAGCACTGTCTACTAATAATTATTGTCCTGAGTTTTCTTTTGCAAATATTAATCATTAAAAAAAGAAACTTTCCTTATCAGAAATATCATATATTAGAGTGAATCTATAATAATATTTTTAATGATTGTCTCCTGTCTCAGTACATTTTAATAAATTGTCACTTTTTGAAATATTTCAATATGCTGCCCATTTCGCTGATTCTCTTCTTGTTGGGTTGCCCTGAGCCTAGCTCAGATGGATTAGCTGAGGATGCTAAAGATTTGCGTTTTACTCCCGATGCTGACGAGGACTGCGACTGAGATCTGTTTGATGACGAGGAGTGCAGCTGAGTGGCCAATCACAGACCGCGTACTAAAGCGATTTCGGAAAATTCAAAAATGGCGACTGGAAGATGACCCAGACGGAGGATTTACATTCTATATTTTTGTGATTTTCGTGGTTTTCGACCAAAATAAAGCTTGAAAAATTTTTTTCCGGTCAGCGGATAGATTTGACGGAAGAGAAATTTCATTTTTAACGGATTTCCGTCTGTGGACGGAGATTTGACAGCCATGAGAGTGTGTTGAGCCCCATTTTGTAATAAACGTCCAAAATGTAATAACTTTTTCATTTCATTTTGTAATAATTTATTCCATTTTGCAGCAGCAGGCATTTTGGTGGTGTGGCATTAAAACTCCATAAGCTGTTTGGGAAATATTCCAAGTGATTTCTAGCTTGGCTGGTAATTAGATATATTAGACATTAGGACAATTTGAAATTACAAATATATTTTGGAAATAGAAAAACCGTTATTACAACAATGCGAGTACTTTTATCAGTTCAGTACATGTATCTAAAGTAAATTCTTCAAAGCCAGAGGTAAAAAACATGCGTGTGTTTATTGTACAAAAGGAGAAAGTGAAAGAAACAGAGGAAGGATATGGAAACCCAAGTGTTTTTGGTTACAGTTAAAATTATGCAAAAGCGCAGAGAGTTGCATGAAAGATCAAAGACAAAGGCCATAGGGCATGCACATTAAGAATTATAACGAGAACCCTTAGCTGTACACTGTTTAATTATTGAAACAAGAAACATCTTAGATACTTTAAAGAGTCTCTAATAATGCGTTTGAAAAGAAACACCGGGTTTGAGGAGAAAAGACAAGAAACCACTTTTTTAATTCGCTGACTCGTAGAAGTCGGTTCAGGCTCAAAGGATGTCAGTCCACTACAACACCAACACATTTTTGTTCTTTATCTTTATTAGACTTTTATATCTTTAGTAAAGTTGAAGTGTCTGTAAATATATCTGATATATATCTATTATTACATATTATAATAATCAGTGACGCTTGGTCAGCGGGTTAGTTTGAATCCTGATTGAAACCTTTATGGAGTGAGTGACTATTTTTGGTTATTTCCTCATATATTAAACCTGATATCACATGATACCTTCAACCATAAAACTTATATTATCATCAAAAAATAAAAACAGTTGTTCCCCTCTGGGTCTGAGGAGGATCACAAATGCTGATAAATCACTTAAGAAAGGTTAAAATAGTGGGCGAAATTCATTTGTGAAAATTATTATTATTAATATATTAACATAAAGAAATATAGAATGTTATTTATTTATATTATGCGTATTTTGGTTTCATTGTTTGTTTCTTTCTTGGTTTTTGTTAGTATAGGAGTGTTGATGCGGCTATGATAATTTATAAATGACTATTGTTGTATTAGTGTAAATGAAAGTGAGGATTTGATAAATTATATAGATTCTTATTATTACATTGATATTCATATCAAATAATATTTGTTATATAGACATGAATAGGCAATAAAGACTGGTGGTAGGAGTATATATGTTTTTACTTTTTCCTACTCTTTTTTGAGCATGTTTAATTTCATTTAATTTATGTGTATGTCCATCCATCCATCCATCCATCCATCCATCCATCCATCCATCCATCCATCTCCTATGGTAAACCCAAGAAAGTGAAATATTCATTTTTTTACATTAAACAATTGATTGTAAACTGCACAGTGCAACAGTTTTTTTAATATATTTGTAAAAAGAATTGTATTTATTCATAATTAATGTTTTAGTGGAATGTAATTTACAATGGACAAAATCTTTAAGTAAAACTAATATTTTTACCCCCTACAGAGGACAAAAATGCATTACTGGGTCAGAAGGATAATATATACATATACACACACACACACACACACACACACACACACACACACACATATATTTATATATATATATATATATATATATATATATATATATATATATATATATATATTACTTATCTAACTATCTTCATAATCACTTGTGTATCATGACTGATATTTTGTTGCTTGATTTGTATTGACTTTTTCTACATTAATCAATAAAAAAATCAAATCAAACACAAGTGATATTGGATATTTATGGGTTAAATATCAGAAAACACTGGGTTTGGTGATAAATGACTGTGGAAAAGCTTAGATGTTGAGGAAAATCATTTTGAAGTCCCTAGAAAAAGTGCTGCAGGTTTTTAAGGGTTAAGTCTCTGTGTCTGCATCAAAAATGTATTTAACCCTCTAGCGACTGGCGTGGGATTGAACCAAACATGTGAAGGTTTTACAAAAACCTGAAATAACTTTGAATAGTTTGAAGGAACCGAAAAATCAGGGGGAGTTTATCATCATTCTGCACAAGTACCAAGTGGACGGGGGGTGGGTGGGGTGGGGGGATAAAGAGTTCCTCTGGAGCCACACATGTTCCATACGGATGCTCAAGTGCTCATGGGAAGTTTATGTGGCAGTGACTTTTTGTTCTTTAATATATTAAAGTGCCTCGTTTTGTCATCTGAACCCGCTCATCCTCATGAGGGTCACAGGGGTCACTGGGGGCCTAATCCAGCTACAATGGGCAAACGCGGGGTACACCCTGTATGAGTCTCCAGTTCATCTCAGGGCTGAACATATATAGACAAACAATCACTGTCACATTCACACCTATGGGTAATATTGGGCCTATTCACATAGCACTCAGAAAATCCGGACTTTCGGACTTTCCAGGAAAGTTCGAACCTTATTGACAAGTGTGAAACCTCCCCCGAACCTTGGTCCGGACTAAAGACCGAGTCTTTGGTCCGAGCTGAGGAGGTAGTCTTGGTCCGGACCAAGGTTTGCTGGTGCACAGTGTGAAACGTCTGTTTAGGAAAGTCCGGACTATCGGACCAATTACGTCACAGGCACGTGCGCGGAATCTAGTCAACGTCCAAGCATGAGTCGCGGCAATACATGGGGAGACGAGGAAACCAGGTATTTCATTGAAATGTGGTCGGATGATTCTATAAAGACTGAATTAGAGACAAGCCGCTGGTGGGAAAACTGGTACGAGAGTTGGCAACACTGACAAAATAGGACAAAAATTATGAAACTAGTAACTGGGTCCATTATCTGGGAGCATTTCCTGCAACAGTGTAGCGCGCTCATCTACCAACCAATCAGGGTCGAGTATAGAGAGACGCACGCTGTACACGCATTGACGACATGATGTTCTAAAGTCCGTTGGTCCATTTGATTCAATACAGTGTGAATGAAGACTGTAAATAAAGTCCGGATTATAAGTACAGTGTGAAAAGGCAAAAAAAAAGGTTCTGGTCCGAACCTTGGTCCGGACTTTACCATGTGAATACGGCCTTAGATTAACCAGTTAACCAGTTAACCTATCAGTGCATGTGTTTGGATGGTGGGAAGAAACTGGAGTACCGGAAGAAAACCCACACAGACACAAGGAGAACATGTAAACTCCACACAGAAAGGTCTGGTGTGGGAATAGAACCAACGACCTTCTGTCTGTGAGGTAAGAGTGTTAACCACTGCACCACTGTGAAGCCCTCTTTACATTTGCAAAAACATCCATAATATGTGAAGAGTTGATGAGGAAAACGGTGTCCAGAGTGAAACCTGGTTCAGGTGGGGTCTGCAGGGGCGGTGCTTAGGTCTGCAGGGGCGGTGCTACGGTCTGTATGGGCGGTGCTAAGGTCTGCAGGGGCTCCAAGGAAACCTGTTGCTTCTGCTTTACGTCACAGTGCCGCCGGGTAGTCCCACCCTGTGACACTGATAGGCTCCTTTCGTTTTGAAGAAAATCTGAACCACATGGTACTCACATGGTTGCGTGAGGGTCGAGAACCACAGCCAGATGATGTGAGTCAGTTACTAAATTCTAACCCTACCATCCGAATGTGGCAGGAGAAATTGAGCCTCATCAGACCAGGTAACATTTTTCCAATCTTCAATTGTCTAATTTGGGTGAGCCTGTGTGTGTTCTTAGCCTCCAGCAGTGTCCCCTGGGGTGGTCTTCTGCTGCTGTAGCCCACCTGCCTCAGGTTCACAGATACTCTTCTGCAGACCTCGGTTGTAAGCAGTGGTTATTTTTTTAGTTACAGTCGTCTTTCTATCAGCTCAAACCAGTCTCAACATTCATTCTCCTCTGACATTTTTTATAATGCATGTATAATCAGTCTATCTTGTACTTTTGTAATTTTATAATTTTGTGAAATCGAATTTTAATGTTTTTTTTTTTTTTAATTTCATCCCGTTTTAATATTGTATTTGAATTTTTTATCAATGTGAAGCACTTTGGGCTAGAGTGTTTGTATGAAAGGTGCTATACAAATAAAGCTTATTATTATTATCATTATTATTATTATTATTATCATTATCATTATCATTATCATTATCATTATCATTATCATTATTATTATTATTATTATTATCAACCAGGCATTTTCTCTCACAGAACTGCCACTCACTGGATATTTTCTCTTTTTCGGACCATTCTCTATAAACTCTACAGATGATTGTGTGTGAAAATCCCAGTAGATCAGCAGTTTCTGAAATACTCAGACCCAACAAACATGCCACGTTCAAAGTCACTTAAATCACTTTTCTTCCTCATTCTGATGCTGGGTTTGAACTGCAGCAGATCATTTTGACCACGTGCACTAATGTACTGAGTTGCTGCCATGTGACTGGCTGACTTGAAATTTGCATTAATGAGCAGTTGGACAGATAATAATAATAATAAATAATAATAATCTTTATTTGTATAGTACCTTTCATACAAACACTGTAGCCCAAAGTACTTCACATTGATTAAAAATTAAAGTACAATTTTAAGACAGGGTGAAATTAAAAAAATACATTATAATTCAATTGCACAAAATTATAAAATTACAAAAGTAAATGATAAACTGATTATAAAATTTCAATAAATAAGAATAAAATTACAACAGTAAACTGATTGTACATACATTGTATAATTTCAATAGAGTAAATCAGAAATATGTTCAGATTTGATTACGCAATATAAAGAGTATAAAGAACGTAAACACAGAATTGTGACTCCATTCTTTATCTCCTTTCAAAGGCTGATGAAAATAAAAATGTTTTTAATTTAATTTTAAATATACTTAAGTCTACCTAATAAAGTGTCCAGTAAGTGTCTATACTGTAGATATAGGAAATAAACGTAACACTGGGTCTTTATGGGTTAAATATGAGGAGGGTCATTCCTGTTTCTTTGTTTTTGTTTTTTTTTTAACTGTGGCTTTGAACGCTGATAAGAATTTCCTGCATTTTGTCCATTAGAGGGAGAGACTGTGAGGGGCCAAACATTTGTGTGACCGAACGCACAGGGAGGAAAAGGGGGCTAAGGGCCACATTAATCCATGTCAGTGCAGGCCAAATTATTTATCACCCTGTGCAAACAAACGCTGTCCTGGACAGCTTGTCTGGGGGGGGGGGGGGGTGTGTGGGGTCCGTGAGGGCTGCCAGTGACGCTGCAGCCTGACCCCCATCACTCTTCCTCTTATCTCCCCTCCTCGGCCCCTCTACTCATTACTCCTCAGACACAGACGCCTTTACACGGAGCTGCACATGGAGGAAGCAGCAAAAAAAAAAGAAGAAGAAGAAGAAGGAGAAGCGGCGCTGTGGAGGACTTCCACTGTCTTCATTTCTGACTCCTGTGACATTTTCATTTTTCATTTTAGTTCAAATCTGTGTTCGGTCGATCAAGCCTGATGTAGAGGATTCTCAGCCCAACCGGTGGGTTTCTGCCTATAGCGCAGGGGTTTTCAAACATGAGGCCTGGGGGACAAATGAAGCCCCCCACCCCCCACCCCCCACCAAAGTTTCAATCCGGCCCTGGGATGAATTTGCAAAGTGTAAAAATAAAAGCCAAGAATGTGAATTTTATTTTAGTTCAGGTTCCACGTATGAACCAATATGATCTGTATTTAAATAATACTAAAGAATAAATAATAATAATGCTAATACTATGACTACTATTAACAATAATAATAACAACACTACTACTACTACTACTACTAATAATAATAATAATAATAATAATAATAATAATAATGCTAATACTACGACTACTATTAACAATAATAATAACAACACTACTACTACTACTACTAATAATAATAATAATAATAATGCTAATACTACGACTACTATTAACAATAATAACAACAACAACAACAACACTACTACTACTACTACTACTACTACTAATAATAATAATAATAATGCTAATACTACGACTACTATTAACAATAATAACAACAACACTAACAACAACAACACTACTACTACTACTACTACTACTAATAATAATAATAATAATGCTAATACTACGACTACTATTAACAATAATAACAACAACACTAACAACAACAACACTACTATTACTACTACTACTACTACTAATAATAATAATGCTAATACTACGACTACTATTAACAATAATAACAACAACACTACTACTACTTCTAATAATAATAATACTAATAATAATTAATAAATAATAACCAAAAAACAATGATGCTATATCCTCCTCAGACCCAGCAGTTCATTTTTGGTGTATGTGGGGGACATGAGTCACAAATTTAAAAAAGTACTTCAGTACAGTTTCAGAAAATAAATAAATAAAATGAAAAAAAAAAAAAAAAAAAAAAAAATATATATATATATATATATATATATATATAATATTACAATATTTTTATCACCTCCACCGAGGAAGTATTAAATTTAAGTTTGTTTGTTTTTCTGCAGGATTACGCAATCATTTCTGAATAGATTTTGATAACATTTTCAGGATGTGTTGGGAGTGTCACAAGGAACAAATGATTACATTTTGGTGGTGATCCATAAGAGATCCTGGATTCTGGATCACTTTGAAATGTATTCTCCATTTACCGCAATGTAAAATTTCTAAGTGATCCAGAATGTAGGATTTCTTCTGAAAACTTCACATTTTTGTTGCAAGAAATAACATTAAATTCTGGAAATATGTACATTTTTATAAACTATCCTGTAACAATAAAAAAATTTATAACATGAAAAATATAGGAACTAGCTGAAATGTCTAAAGAAAATTAAGTAACATTTTTACAATTTTCTGTCTTCGTAGTTTTGATCCATAATTCACCTGTAGAAATGATAAATGGAGGCAAAATATTAGTCAAATGTATTTGCTTTTTTTTAGATTATTCACATCAATTTTGTTAGCATAATTAATAAAACTAAGAGACAGACAGACCGACCGATAGATAATGTGTATATAATCATTTATTCTACTTTATATTTTTTGTTTCTCGGTTCCTATAAGAATGTATTATAAATATGTTAACTGAACGCACTAAATTAAATTATGTGGTAACTGAAATAAACCATTCAACAACTCAACTAAATGGGACCGAATGAGCCCCGGCCTAGAGCATATACACAGATGCTTTGTGGGTAAAGGTTTGGTTTTGTGTGTTTATGTGTATTATGTGGAGACGAGGGAGGGGAAGGGGAAAGGTGGGGTGGGGGTGGGGGGGCAGCGTGGGTGCATCTGGACTCTGGGAAGCAGGCTGATCAGCTTCTTTCATCCACAGCCTTAGACCAGGCAACCGAGGAGTTTCAATCAATAACCAGTCCCTGTGGCTGCCCCGAGCAAGCTGTTTGAAAAGTCAGAGTAGCATGAAATGGCCATTATTAAATTACTGGGACGGACACATTTAGAAGGCCATTGCATTAAGAGAGCAAGCTCTCCCAATTAGTGGATCAGCACATTAATAGCCCTGGATGAGAACACCATCTGATCAGAGATTAGACGCACACACACAATCTATTGACCTATTTTAGCAGGGCACTGATAGCTGCATATAGCATTTGTAAAGTATAACAGTAACTCATGGCCCTTAACCAGAATGAATGGCTCGAGTGCATTTTCTGTCCAAACATATGATTCACAGTCCATTCAAGAGAGAAAAAAAAAAATGTTGCCATTGTGTATTTCTGCAAACGGAGAATACGTAACTGCAAAGAAAACCTTATTGGGATTGTATTAGGGTAGAAAAGTGGTCGTTTGGTGAGGGTTAGAAAATGTCTGCTTTGGTTTTTAGATTCTGTTAGATGCTGTACACTATTTTTTTTCTATTATATTTCCCTTTCTTCACTTAGTCTACTTTTTTTTTTTTTTTTTACCTATTATTGATTGATACTTTTATAAATATTTTTTTTCTAGGTTGATAGTTTCTGGCCATTGTAAGTATTTTTTTATTATTTGACTTAATTATTACCTTTGTGAAGGATGTTTTACTTTGTGTCTGTGTTTTTGTCAGAAAGATATGGACAGATTTTGCTGAAACTTTTGGAGATTAATGATAATGCGGCAAGGAAAGAACTATTACGTTTTCAGCGATAAAGGTCAAAGGTCAAGGTCACAGTGAAGGTCAACAGCAAAAAAACATATGTGGTGATCTCAGAATCCAGACCAGATAGTATCACGCTTTTTTTTTTTCTCCATTCACTTCATCTTATCTTCAGACATCAGATGAGATGACAGCGATAGTCTCCAGGACGTCGTGTTTTCACGTCACACAGCATTAAGCGAATGGTATATTTGCAAAATGTATAACCTTTATTTTAAAGCAGGATTATTGACATATTTTGCTTCATATTTAACATTAGATCTAACGTGATATTTGGTCATTGTGCGATTGTTGCGTGGTCAAAAACAAGACCAAAGATATTTTTTAAATTTTTTTAAAACCCTCTAAAGGATTGCAAATGAACAATAAAAGAAATCATTAGCGAACACGGAACACTGCTTTACAAACTCTGTGCTCTGGGAGTGATCTAGTTAATTTAGTTTGTGATAGTCACTGTAGAAGAGCAAAATGGAGGCAATGAAGAAGTTGGAAGTAGAAATAAAGATTTTTTTACAGTAAAAAAGTGTGAGTCATTTATGTAGAAATCAATGTACATGTTAGCATGGATGATGTTAGCTAAAAAGTTAGCTTAAAAGTTAAAATAAGTACAGAATAATGTACTGAACTTCTGAAAATGTTGAAATTATACATATCCAGAAAGTATAATAGCTGCATTTTATTTCAGAGAAGTTATTTGTTATCTTACTGCAGTTGTTCTCTCGGAACATTTTGCTGATTCAAACCTCATTTATTTGCACATAGTAAAGCTGCATTATATAAACAAAGAGCAATTGTTATTAGATCAACCTTTACATTTTGTTATTTCTGTGTAAGCTAATGCAGGCCATGAAGAAATCAGAAGATAGACATAGAAATCAGTGCACAGGCTGTTAGCATGGATGTTGTTAGCTTAAAACATAACATAACCACAGACAAATACACCAAACCACTGAAAAACATTGGCATCATACATTTCTGTACGTTGCAGGAAAATACAACAGATACATTTTATTCCGGAGAGCGGCTTGTGATTGGAAATTGGAGGCACCGAAGCCGTGTTTTCTTTTGCCGATTCAAACCTCATTGATTTGCACGTAGTTAAGTAGCATTATACAAAAAGAGCGATTGTCGTGAGATCAACCCTTACATATTGCTACTTCCGTGCGTAAATTAATTTTAGCCAGTGTAAAAGAGCAAAACAGAGACAATGAAGAACTCAGAATTGGAAATAAGAATTTTTGCATTAAAAAAGTGTGAGTTATTTACATATAAATCAGTGCACAGGCTGTTACCATGGACGTTGTTAGCTTAAAAAGTTATATTAAAACTTAAAATAAGCACAGACAAATGCACTGAACCGCTGAGAAATGTTGAAAGTATACAATTCCGTAGGTAGCAAGGAAGTTCAAACACTCCATTTTATTTCAGAGAGTAGCTTATGATTGGAAAATGGACCAATTTTGGTGATTCAAACCTCATCGATTTGCACATAATAAAGCTGCATTATACATAAATATTGATTGTTGTGAGGTATTTAGCTACTTCCATGAGTAAGCTAATGGAGCCCATAAAGAATCCAGCAGTTGAAATGAAGATTTTTTAAGTAAAAAAGTCCAAGTTATTTACGTAGAAATCAGTGTACAGGCTGTTAGCATAGCTGTCGTTAGCTTAAATCTTAACATATCCACAGACAAATGCACTGAACCACTGAAAAACATTGACATTATACATTTCCATAGGTTGCAGGAAAGTAAAACAGATACATTTTATTCCGGAGAGCGGCTTGTGATTGGAAATTGAACGCACGAAACTGTGTTATCTTCCTGCAGTTGTTCTCTGGGAACATTTTGCTGATTCAAACCTCATCCATTTGCAAGTAGTAAAGCTGCATTATACACCAAGAGCAATTGTTGTGAGATCAACATTTTCTTTCTGTCTACTATTACTCCAAGTATGTTCTTCAGAGGGGAAAAATAAGAACTACTTTATTTCCTTGGGTGCGCAGCAAAGCCGGTGGCAAGTGTTTAAAATGAGATTGAAAAGGCGCGCTGTACTGCAATAAAAAAAAAAAAGAAGCTAATTTTAATGTGACTCATTGAGTACTAGAGTCAGTCTGAGCTCAGTGACCCGCTTTAGTTAAGAATATATGAAGAGTATTGTAAATAATGACGAAAATAATACAATATAAGGAACTTTAGCTCCGTGACTATAAACCACAGGTGTCAAACGTGCGGCCCGGGTGCCAAATCCGGCCCGCCATCGGGTCCAATCTGGGCCCTGGGATGAAATTGTGAAATGCAAAAATTACACAATTTAAGGAAATTAAATTATTTGACTTCAATTTGATCTAAAATGAATCAGACCATAGTCATAATTAACAATACATTATGAAAACCGCACATTTTCTTCTTCGTTTTAGTGTACAAAAAAGTGAAGAAATAAATATTAAATAAATAACGTACTAGCCTGTGACAAAAAAATATGAAGAACTTTATGTATATGTTACCAATATTCTGAATGTCACTAAATGTGTGTGTTTGTACTAGAGGTCCACTGTTATCTTTAAGTTGTGATGCACATGTATACGTGTAATATTGCATTTATTTTTATATTTTTCTTCATGTTATGTTCAAGTACAGTTTGTAAATGTGGACATTTTCATTGTGATATATGCCTTTTTTTTTGCTCAAAAATAGAAAACTTTGGAGTTTACATCATTTATAAGTTTTTATCCCATTATTTAGATTATTTTACTGGTGCGGCCCACTGAACTAAAATCAGTTTGACACCCCTGGTATGAACAGCGGGGGTCTCAAACTAATTTTCATCAGGGGCCACATTCAGCCATATTTGATCGTCAATGGGCCGGACCAGTGTCACAAAACATTGTCTGCATTACTTCCTGTTTGTTTGGCAAAAGCAGCCAGACGTGACAGTTTATCAGCTTATATCATGGCCATCGTACAGCCTAAACATTTATTTTGTGTGTTGAAATATACAATAGGTAATAAGTAATTCATCTGCTGTTCTACTTTTGCACAAAACATGTGGCTTCAGTTCATCTTTATTATGATCGTTATTTATCCCACTGTCTTCACATTGTGTCCCAAGAAGAAAAAACTCCAGCTCATGGACCTTGAGTAATGTTATCGGTCTTGTGTTAAATGCTAAGTGTACGCTGCCATTTTTGCGTTCATTCTCCTTCACAGAAATTTGACCTGTCACCTGTAGGGGGCACCATTTTCTCTGCCGTTGTAACATATAAATTTCCATGTAAGGTATTAATAAACATCTATTCTATTCTGTTTTTATGCTCTTCATCCCACGGGCCACATTGGAAGCTTTGGCGAGCTGCATTTGGCCCCCGAGCCGCATGTTTGACACACCTCTGGTTTAAGTCAAATCTATAGTGGAGAAAGCGTTTGTGACTTAATATACAGGAATGGTTTTAGGTATTGGATATTTTATTTTTCTACTTAGAACAACAACACCTCTCTCTCTCTCTCTCTCTCTCTCTCTCTCTCTCTCTCACTCGCTCTCTCTATTTTTCTCTGTGTACATTTTCTACATATTGGTTTGGCACATCATAGAGCCCTGGGCATATTTTTAGTGCTTTTGTGAGTGATGTTTTTAATATGAATTATTCACCCCTGAGAGACTCAGCCTTGGATGCTAGCCCTTGTTTTTAAAGAGCACCTTGTTTGCTCCTAATTTTACAGCCGGTCAGGCAGAAGTACAGCGGCTAACCTGCAGGTCAGGCTGACAGCTGGGAATTGCCATTTCCCCCTGCACTTTCTGTGCTGTTGCAACGTCTGTGAACACACACACACACACACACACACACACGAACACAGCAGTGGTGGCTGTGGCACATGTAGCCAAAGGTTGTGCTGTACCTGAACTGCAGGGATGCCAGGATCATTATTTCACTCTCATATCAGGGTTGTATCCACCTCCAACCCCCCGTTTCTTCACCTCTTACCAGCCTTACATCCTAATCCCGACACATGGATGACATTATTTTAATAAAAGCTGCAGCGTTAATTTACCTGCAGTTGTCGCACAGTCAATTGAAAGCAAACAAACTCATCTTTCTGAAAAATATAGTAAAGAATGGTGAAAAAATATGAGAAATTTACCTTGTTTTATTTTGAAGTCTGTCATTTAATCAAAAATGTCTATCGATCCGGACAAATGTGATGTGGTTTCCATGGTAACACTGCAGTGAATGTAATCCAATAAAGGATTTAGGTCCAAAACACACAGAGGAAAATTAGTTCTTTGGACCAGGAAACTAGTTTTGATTTTATTTTATAATAAGCAATGGTAATTTTTGGATGTGAAATATTTATTTTCACCTTTTTTTTTGCATAAAAATACTTGTATTTGAAGCATTCAACAAACAGTTGTGAATCCCCCCCCCCCCCCCCCCAAAATTTCAAAATGTAGGAAAAAAAAATTGATAATTCCTCAAAATTTTCCTTCTAAAAAACCATAGATAAAATAGTTTGAAACTGAATTTATTTATTTTTTTTTATAAATAAAGTTGTCAACCTTGAAGTGTAAAGTGCATAGACATTGATTGGTCTGTTGGTAAATGTTATGTTTTGGTCCATATTTATTTGGTTTTCACTAAAAAAGTTAAAGCGAGGGAGGGGGGGGGTCTAAATGTATGAGTGTTTCCAAGACTACAGTCTATTTTCACCTCTTTTTTTGCAAAAAAAAACATGTGTATTTGAAGCATTCAAGCATTCAACAAACAGTTGTGAATTTTCCCCCCCAAAATTTCCAAATTAAAAAAAAAAAAAAGGATAATTCCTCAAAATGTTCCTTCTAAAAGCTTGAGTGTTTCCAAGTCTGCAGCTTTTTACCTGTTAAATAAACATAAGTGATTATTTTAGTCCATTCTTTTACCTGTACTCCAAACGGTTAAAGACCAGCTGACGCTAACTCAGCCCAGAACACTAAAGGGTTAACACCAACACCACTTGTCACGTATCACTATCAGCTGCACGACGCCTTCCACTTTTCCACTGTGTAGTTGTGTGTTCGTACTCGCCCTAAGGCTTGGTTTCCAACAGGCCGTGGTGGTATCTGTGTCTGCGTATTGATTAGACCCTCCTATATTCACCCACACAGACGCAAAAGGCAGCATTCAGTTTCACTTGACGACCTTTGACCTTTTGTAACATGGACCACTCAGTATATTAGTCAGAGCGTTCAGAGATAGAAGCAAAACATAATGACTTCATATTATACAGTTTGTTGCTAAAGTCCATATGTTTATATGTATTAAAGCTGTACGATATTAGGAGAAAAAAACAAAAAACAAACTCTGGGATATATATATATATATATATATATATATATGAAAACATACTCAGGATTAAATAATAGCTGTGTGGTGTTGACGCCAACAGTCGACACTGAACACGTGTTTCAGTGTCGTCATTATGTAGTCGAAACAGTTAAATAATATTAATAATAAAAACTAAATACATATAAACAAATAATAATAAAATAAAATGTAACAAAAAGAAATAAGACAAATAAAATAATATTTATAATAAAATAATTATTATTAGAAATCATTTATTTTTAATTAACTAAATAAAATAATGAATGAAATACAAATAACTAAATACATGAATAAAAAAATTTAAAAAAGACAAATAAAAAATAATGATAAACTAATAAAAAGGTTAAAAAAATTTAATTAAAATAAAAAAATAAGAAAAATTAAGAAATTAATAAATAAATGGATACATTTTAAACAAATATTTTTTGAATTAAATTAAATATTTTTAATAACAAAATAAAAACAAATACATAAATAAATATATAAAAACACAAATACATAAAATAAAAATGTATACATAAAAAATATACAAATACATTTAAAAAAAACTATAAAAAAAGTAAAATCAAATAATTGCAGGACTTGCGATGTGACTATTGTGATGTCGATGCTCATATATATATATATATATATATATATATATATATATATATATATACATACATAGTGCAGCTGTATGTCTGTAGGTATGATGTGAAGCAGAATTCAATAGTTTGGAGGTAGATGTCATGTTAGCATCATATGTTGTGACAGTTCATATATCTTCCACAGCTTTTCTATGCTGCATAATTTATCTGTTAATAATGTTTTGGGTTTTTTTTCCCAGTGTTTCAGAATCCGGGCAGGCTGAACAATTTAAAGAACATCTCCATAAAGCATGGCTCGTCCCCTGATGCCACCGCTGTTTTGACTCAAACACTGGTTTCTGAGCGTCACCCTCCAAACTGTGCTCGTCGACAAGCCAGAAAAATTGTCCAAGCCAAGCAAAAAAAAATGTCAGCGTGAAAGTGATGAAATATAGTCTGTTTTGATTATGAACTCACCCTTACCTTTATTACCTCTAGCAACTTGGCCCAGACATTGATGAGGTGAGATTCTTTTTATTCACATCTTATTTCTGTGTTTTCAGCGTAAAAATTGAACGGTCAGCGTAGGAAAAAAAAAAAATTATAAAATAAAATAAAAACTTTCCATGGCTTTGTTAGTTGGCCTTAACTCACCTCACATTTTCCCCTAATAAGCAGAGGTGCTCAAAGTACTCACACTCTGTACTTAAGTAGAAGTACGGCAGGGAATACAGCACCTGACCAACTTCAGATCCACCAAACCCACGGCTGACGGTGACGCCTCCAGAGCAGAGGAGCTGAACGACTTCTTTGCTCGTTTCAACACCCAGCTCCCGACAGCCACCTCAACACCCCCTCGACAACCCCCTAGACAACCCCCCACTCTGACCACCCCACCAATGCTCCACAGCAGCCACACTCTCACAGTGGAGGAGCACGAGGTGAGAGGCATGCTGAGGAGAGTGAACCCGAGGAAAGCCACAGGCCCAGACGGTGTCCCAGGAAAGGTTCTGAGAGAGTGTGCAGACCAGCTGGCTGGAGTCTTCACCAAGATCTTCAACCAATCACTCTCTCAGGCCGTCGTCCCACCATGCATGAAGACCTCCACAATCATCCCGGTGCCAAAAAAGAACAATATTAGCTGCCTGAATGACTACCGCCCGGTAGCACTCACACCCATCTTCACCAAGTGCTTTGAGAAACTCATCAGAGCACACATCACCTCAGCCCTACCCCCCGACTTTGACCCCCACCAGTTCGCCTACAGGGCCAACAGGTCCACGGAGGACGCCATCGCCACAGCTCTGCACTCCACCCTGAGCCACATGGAGCAGAGGGGGAGCTACGCAAGGCTGCTCTTTGTGGACTACAGCTCGGCCTTCAACACCATCATCCCGGAGAGACTAGTTGCCAAACTGAGAGACCTGGGAATTCCAAGCCCCATGTGTAGCTGGATCTTGGACTTCCTGTCGGAACGTCCCCAGAGGGTGAGGATGGGATGCCACACCTCCTCCAGCCTAAGCCTCAGCATCGGCTCCCCACAGGGCTGCGTGCTGAGTCCCCTCCTATACTCCCTCTACACATATGACTGCACCCCCGCACACTCCAGCAACTCCATCATAAAGTTTGCTGATGACACCACCGTGGTGGGGCTCATCTCAGGAGGAGACGAGTCGGCATACCACGACGAGGTGGAGAGGCTGGCAGGGTGGTGCGCGGACAATAACCTGGCCCTTAACACCTCCAAGACCAAGGAGCTGATTGTCGACTTCAGGAGGAAGAGGACAGACCTTCAGCCCCTGGTCATCAGCGGAGACGTCGTGGAGAGGGCATCTGACTTCCGCTTCCTGGGCGTCCACCTCAACGACGACCTGACCTGGAGCACCAACACCACAGCGACCATCAAAAAGGCACATCAGAGACTGTACTTCCTGAGAGTCCTCAGGAATAACAACCTGGCACAGGAGCTACTTGTGTCCTTTTACCGGTGCTCCATCGAGAGCATCCTCACCTACTGCATCTGCGTGTGGTTCTGGAGCTGCACGGCTGCAGAGAGGAAGGCTCTCCAGAGGGTCATCAACACCGCCCAGAAGATTATCGGATGCCCCCTCCCCCCCCTGACTGAACTCTATAACACCCGCTGCCTGAAGAAGGCCCACAGCATCCTACAAGACCCCTCCCACCCAGGACACTGCCACTTTAGACTCATGCGCTCAGGCAGACGGTACAGAGCCATGAGCAGCAGCACCAACAGACTCAGAGACAGTTTCTACCCCAGAGCAATAACTGCCCTGAACACACCTGCACCCCAGCAAAGGTGACTACTTGTATACTATGTATACCGCACTGAATAAGTCTACCTCAACGTTTACACTCTGTACATTTGTATTCTACAAAGTTTACTCTTTATTTTTTAATATTTAAATTTGAAGTGCACCTTAAGGAAGAACCGGAAATACAATTTCGTTGTTCTGTAAACATGTTTATTGTAACAATGACAATAAAGGAAGTCTAAGTCTAAGTCTAAGTCTAAGTCTAAGTACAGGTACTGGTGTAAAAAAAATACTCTGGTAAAAGTAGAAGTACTGATTCAACTCCTTTACTGAAGTAAAAGTAATAAAGTAAAAGAGCTTTTTTGCAAGGGATTAAATAACACTGATGTAAGCAGGAAAAAAACTGAAAAATATCAAAAATATCAAAAAAATAAAGCCTTTAAAAGTGTGTTAGTGGGTAGATGGTGTGTTTTATTGGGTCAGGGTACTGAGTTTGGTGGGTACGCAAAGGACATGTAGGAAAATATCTAAAGTCATAAATAGGAGATTAAAAAAAAGCAGAATTATGAGACAAAAAGTCATGATTTACTGATTTACGACTTATTTGTCAAAAACATCAGTGGTCGACGGTGAACATAGGTTTCAGTATCATTCTTCTTGTAGCAGAAATAATTAAAATGAATAAATAAATAAGACAAATACATTTATAAATTAAAAAAAAAATCTAATAAAAAATAAATAAATAAATAAGCAATAAACAAACAAATGAATACAAATAACAAAAACATCCTATGGTATGGAGGAAGCAAAAGAGAAAATAATGTTGGGAAAATGGAAGCTATGGAAATATACAAATAAAATAAGTAAGGTTTGGGACACATTCACTAAGATGATGAGCGGCTCCTAGTGTTTTCGTTTCCATGGAAACCAGGTTCAAATGTGTCTTTGGGTGTTACAGGTTGTCGACCCCTGGTTTAGATGCTGCACATTAATGAAGCAGGACAAAAATATTTTCTCAACATATTAACTTATAATAACATGGAATTTTAACACAGAAATAAATGCAGGTATGTGAGTAAGGTCAAAGGTCATGTGATGTTTATAAAGACCATTGACTACTTCTTAAAAAATGTGGGTCAGCAGGGACGTTCACAGCCATTTAAAATGTGGGGGTATTCTATTGTTGTGGCACATGAGCAAAATATTCTGAATCTATCATTGGAAAATTAACCAACAATTATCCATTAAATGGTTACATTTTTTATATTAAAAAAGTAATATATGGCTGAAAAAAATAACAAAAATGTGTTTTTCCTCAATTAAACATTTATTCAATTCATAAGTCAAAATTCTGCGATAAAAAAATCTAAATTATTAGATAAAAAGTTACAATTGTGAGATCAAAAACTGATATACGTTTGGATTTTAAAAAATCTTACATTGATTTTACAGACACTGTTCCTCTTTTTTCTTACAAAAATGTTTTGTCCATGTCAGGGGAGACGACTAAAAATATGTTCCTCAGGGGGAACATCAGTGAAAAAAGTTCTAGAACCACTGTCTTAGGGTAAATGTCACAGAACAAGACATAGTTTATTAACTTAGTTTAACAATGGCAACGTTTCTCATTACTTACTGGTTAATAACTGTTAACACCACGTTTACATTACCGGCGAACTGAGGTGCGCTTCATTTAAATATGATGTTGTGCCGCCCGGGCGGGTAAACAATTTAAACCATAGATATTGTAACAGCCCCGAAATGTTATTGATGTTTGTTTGGTGTGATTGTGACGACAGTAACTGTTTATCCTGAAATAAAAAGTAGGTGAGACCAATGTGGGCCGGGTCCGTCCTTTTCAAATATATTTCTTGCGGTCCGAGTTGTGGGCGGGTTATTTAAAAACACGGTCAGTTGTGGGTCGTTCATACATCACTGGGATGTCGACGCTCAAACAATCCTAACAACCGTGCATCTGTCGTATAGACTGAATAAAAAAACAGAAGAAGCGCGATAAAATATCTTTGAAACATGACAGAACTGTAGCGCCTGAACGTCCCCACAGTGCTTAGTGGTCTGGACGTCTTATCCCACAGATTCCATCCACATTAATCTGATTGGCAAACATCACCTTTTAGACCACAGAGGCTCTACTGGTATGTGTGATACCGCCGTGTTTCTACCCTCCATTTCCTCCCCAGTATCCTCCTCTGCTCATCCACAGCACACTCGCAAGAACAAACAAGAGATTAGGCACCGAAAAAAAAAAAAAAAAAAAAAAAAGGAGCCTGCTGCTGCTGCTGCTGCTGCTGCTGGCCCACATGGAAGTGGCCCAGATCTGCTGGTGAAGGGAGGGGAGCTGTGGAAGCCTGCTGCCGGGCCGAGGGCCAAAGTTTGATCCCCAGTCGACTGGCGTCCTTCCAGCCCAGAGGAACGAGTGTTCTGCCGCAGAGCAAAAGCACGGGCCTCACCACCGCCCCCATCACCCCCCCCCCCACCACCACCACCACCACCACCATCAGCACCACCATCCCCCTGAGGATGATAGATGCTCTGTCCGCTCCCTACAGCAGGGAGAACGCATTAGACATCTGTATAATTGACTGAGGATGAGAGAAAAGAGGGGGAGGAAAAAAGAAAAAAAAGGATGGAAAAAGAAAAAGAGAAGTATGGAGACAGATTGCAGGGGTGTGTGTTTGCACTTGAGTGAGACATCGGGCATAAAGTGTGTTTGAGTCGCTTCTACTGTGTGTGTGTTAAAATGAAAGAGGAGACGTTAGAGGGGTGGAGGAGAGGCGGTAGAAGCTGGCACGGAGCAGCCTGGCGTTCACTCAACAGGACATCCTTTCACACACATTACACATGTCCTCTTCAATCCGCTCACAGAACCAGCGCTGGAACCGCTGTGTCCAGAACACACGTCTACACTGGTGTCTGATGAAACCACTGGTATGTTACGCTGCTGTGGCAGATTCCTTTTGCCGCAAGGAAACGGTGACATTGGAAGTTTTTACAAAAAAGTGGGAAAAATTTTTTTAAGTATTTACAAGTGGATTTTTCCTCATTTCTAGTCCAAATAAAAGTTAAAAAAAAAAAAAAACAAACAAAAAAACAGATAGAATCACCTAGAACTGAACTTTTTAGTGAGATATAATAACTTATTTTTGGACAATTTATTTGGAAAATATTGTTTGAAGACATTTTACAAGTCTACACATACAGTACAGATGAAAAAAAACAAAATAGAGCACCATTGTTTTCTTCAATTTCTTGTTCATTTTAACAACTGATAAAAATAAAGGTAGATTTGTTTGGACAAATACTATTTATCTATCCATCCATTTTTCCTTCCTTCCTTCCTTTCTCTTTCTATCATTTCTTTCTTTTATTTTTTAAATCTTTAACTGTACCTACAACTGTGGGATAATGGGGGGAGGGTCAAATGTGAAGCATTAGATGGGGGTTGTACTCAAAATTTCCCACAAAAACACTAAGAAACAAAAATATGGAGGAAAAAATACAAAACATGCTAAAAATCCGCTGAAATCTTTCTATCTATCGAAAAAGTAAATACATTTTACGAATATTTTGCCTCCATTTATCATTTCTACAGGTGAATTATGGATCAAATTACAGAAAATTGTAAAAATGTTACTTAATTTTCTTTAGACATTTCAGCTAGTTCATATATTTTTCATGTTATACATATTTTATTGTTACAGGACAAGTTGATATTTGGATTAAAAATGACAAAAATACACTAAGATTTTTATATTCTTTTGTCCAGTGCACAGATACGTGTAATTTTTATATTTCGACTAAAATACATATCCATATTTAATACATCTTTGTGCAAATATTCATGCTCACTGTAGCCAATGGATGGTGATAGTTTAAGCTTAGTTTTAGTAATTTAATTCTAACGTAATGTTTATGATTAGGTTTAGGGGCTGAAGGAAACCAGGGCTTGGTTTAATACAGATAAATCAGCAAAAATTACATTAAAACATGACTCACAGTGTATTTCAGAAGAAGTCAGAATGGAGTTGTGTCTCATTACACGGGGGGAAAAAAAGGATCCTGTGCCTGAAGAGTGTGCAAAAGAAACTGTGGTATTTAGCAATATTTGAGCTTCCAGGTTTGATTTGTCATCATATGTAAAATCTGTACGTCACACAACTGCGATAAAAGAGGTGCTAGATTAAATAATGAATAAACAGAGGTGGTAAAAGTACTCACATTTTACACTACACAGTATTGACTTTTCAGTACCTGGTCGTCATAGTGATAATATTGACTTTTCAGTACCTGGTCGTCATAGCGATAATATTGACTTTACAGTACCTGGTCGTCATAGCGATAATATTGACATTACAGTACCTGGTCGTCATAGCGATAGTATTGACTTTACAGAACCTGGTCCTCATTGCGATAGTACCGACTTTACAGTACCTTGTCGTCATAGCGATAGTACCGACTTTACAGTACCTGGTCGTCATAGTGATAATATTGACTTTACAGTACATGGTCGTCATAGTGATAATATTGACATTACAGTACCTGGTCGTCATAGCGATAGTATTGACTTTACAGAACCTGGTCCTCATTGCGATAGTACCGACTTTACAGTACCTTGTCGTCATAGCGATAGTACCGACTTTACAGTACCTGGTCGTCATAGTGATAATATTGACTTTACAGTACATGGTCGTCATAGCGATAGTATTGACTTTACAGAACCTGGTCGTCATAGCGATAGTACTGACTTTACAGTACCTGGTCGTCATAGCGATAGTACCGACTTTACAGTACCTGGTCGTCATAGTGATAATATTGACATTACAGTACATGGTCGTCATAGCAATAGTACCAACTTTACAGTGCCTGGTCGTCATAGTGATAATATTGACATTACAGTACATGGTCATCATAGCAATAGTACCGACTTTACAGTACCTGGTCGTCATAGTGATAATATTGACTTTACAGTACATGGTCGTCATAGCGATAGTATTGACTTTACAGAACCTGGTCGTCATAGCGATAGTATTGACTTTACAGAACCTGGTCGTCATAGCGATCGTACCGACTTTACAGTACCTGGTCGTCATAGCGATCGTACCGACTTTACGGTACCTGGTCGTCATAGCGATCGTACCGACTTTACAGTACATGGTCGTCATAGCAATAGCACCAACTTTACAGTGCCTGGTCGTCATAGCAATAGTACCGACTTTACAGTACCTGGTCGTCATAGCGATAGTACCGACTTTACAGTACCTGGTCATCATAGCAATAGTACCGACTTTACAGGTGTTGACAAACTCGCTCAATTCGTGTCGTCTCGTCTGAATTTTTACGTCGGCCACCAAAGACTGAATCTCCCAGACTGACCATGGTGCATTATGGGATGTCATCATGTGGAATAACGTAAAGAGATATTTACTGTCAACTTCCACATCTGTATTTCATAAAACAGATATGGGACAGCTGACTGGTCGAAAAGTGTTGTCCCGTTTATTTAGGGGCAGATTTTAGCCCCTACCTGTACACCTCGCCACTCAATTTCAAGGGGTAGGGGGTATGGGGCCTTGATCTGTCTGTCTGAATTGAAAAACATGAATGGAAACATAACTAATGTGCTGTTTGAGTTTGACACCCATCATATAAAACCCATTTTGCTTCATAAATATTGAAAGTGAGTGTAAACGTTTGACAGAAGCCTGTTTTTTTTCCTCAGTGTTTAGGTCGACTGTGGCACATTGTACTGAAATGTCTATTATTCGGAGGGTTTTAACATCAGGGCTTTTCCTCACAATAGGGCAAGGGTTGGCATGTGATGGAAGGCAGTAATCTCATTGGTAAGAAAAGCCCAGAGTTTCCAACCAGCATGAAGACATAATTGAACATCCTTTTGTCTTCACATAAGCACGTCTAAACAGCGCAGTAAAAGAGGCCAGCGTTCCACCCACAAAAACAAATCTGTTCGCACAAAATGTGTCACTGCGTA
This sequence comes from Siphamia tubifer, assembly GCA_020466265.1. Taxonomy (NCBI): domain Eukaryota; kingdom Metazoa; phylum Chordata; class Actinopteri; order Kurtiformes; family Apogonidae; genus Siphamia; species Siphamia tubifer. The sequence continues at coordinate 45,469,191 of CM035804.1, forward strand.
GAATCACTGTGTGGACGTCTTAACAGTCCCGACATTTAGATGACATTTTAATTTGAAAACCTACCCTTTTAGCTTAGCTTTTAATTATTTTTTTTTTACCTTTAACATTATTTTATTCTACTGTAGTTATTTTAAATTTACATTTTATTGCTGTTATTAATTAGAGATTATGGTAATCACTTGTTGTGTGTGTCCGCAGAGACATATCATGCTATAACTCAATACTTGAGATGGGCATATGCATATAGCTAATGTGCATCAGATGAAATGATCTCTTTGAGTAAAGGTCAAAGGTTAAGGTTACAATTAACTAAAAGGTCAAAATCACATTATCGGTTATAACTCAAGAACGGAGGGTCACAGAACTTTCAGATTGGTACCAAACGATGCAAAATGAAGAATTCTACAATTCTCATAATTGGTGTTATCGCCTACAACCAATAGTTTTTGAGATCTCTGGAGGTAGGTAGGTTGGTAGGTAGATAGACAATTTATTTTCTGTCACAAGTGACAGCAATTCATCTTTGACACGCACAGACACAAACGTTAAAAAAACATTAAAAACCTTTAAAAACTACCATAATAGTAGTCCAGTGCATTCATGCTAAAGAGGGGACAATGGGGCAGTTAAAAAACAACAGAGTGCTCATTTCCGGGTGTTTACGGTGGTTATTGCGGTGGGATTGAAAGACTTCTTGGAACCCTGTACCTTTTGCCTGACGACAGCAGTTGGAAGCAGTGGTGGAGGGGGTGAGAAGGGTCATCTGTGGTCAGGGTGGTCTTCCTGACCACAGACTGACTGCATAACTGACAGGGGGGGTTCGTGTTGTTCCAATAATTTTTAGAGCTAATTCTCCCCCAGAATTATACAGGGGTTAAACACTATTGACAGTGACCCCATAAATCCCCACCAAGTCTGACAGTTCCACCAAATGGCCCCCCATTTAAAGAACACGCTCCTTTAGGACTGGCCAGTGTCCACATACCAAAGCCAAAAAGAACCATAGCTGGGTGTGTGGTGCAACTTTCCAGGGAAAATAACACAATTATAAGAGTACACAGACTAGTTCATTATTAATGGAGTTGCTTTTCAACTGCCTCACTGAAAAGACCTCTCAATAATTTATCACCATGGAGACACATGTCAAGTCAGTGTTGCTTGGACACTTCATGAATATCAAATAAATATGCAAAACAAAAGGGGTGTACATCATTAAGCACACTTTAAAACTGCTTTACTGAGCTTCGCAACAAATCGCCAGGCCCTTGATTGTTCTTTGTAGACCCACATCAATCACAATCCGGGAAATTTGATCTCGCTCCGAGTGGGGAGAAAAAAAAAAAAATCTTGATGAAACACTTTGGAAGTCGCTGGTACCGGCTATGACTTGACTGTGGTGCCGCCACTTTGTCGTTTACAGTAATGATGGGTTTAAGGGGGAACGGGTGGAGAGGGAGTAACGTCGCTGTTAGATTATGCTTTAATGACGATCCTCGATCAGTTATTAACAAGACAATGTTTCTCATTAGTTAATTGAATAACTTACAAAATGGAGTCCCGCGCTTCTTATGACTTTGAATTTATTTAAAGAATTAGAAGATGATGAAGTGGAGATGAGAGGGCTGAGTGATACTTTGTCTTTCTCACTGATAACAGCCTGATGAGACATATAGCACAGGCAGTGATGGGAATTAAGATGGGGACGCTCTGGGAAACAGTGGCAGTCATTAACATGTGAGCAACGCTTATGTGTGAATGTATGTAGTGAGATGCAATATTCATTACTTAAAGCCTCTGGAAATTTGGCATGAAGTAGTAAAATGTATATATTGTGTCACAGCTGAGTGTGATTAAGCATCTGCAAAAACTGGAGTGAAAATAAGTGTGTTACTATTACAAAGCCCTGTTGAACATGATATCTGTGGAATAATCTGGATCAAAAACTAAATAAAAGTCTTCTTCATTGTGTGTATTTAACACATAAGGCCACTTATTAAGTAAAAGTTTCTCTGTATAAGTGATAATAATAATAATTGATAGAATTTATATAGTATTTTTTGGCCACTCAAAGCACTTTACATTAGCGACTCATCATTCATTCACTCTCACATACTCACTCTGGTGCTGGTGAACTACATTTGTAATCACAAGCTGCGTTTCGATGACAGTTTTTCGCAAAACAATATCAAGTGTTGTTTCTGTATTTATTCTGGTTTATGGTTGTTATTTTTATATTTATGTATACATATATATCAGATATAGTTAACAAATATAGTCTTCTTTTCTTTTGGAAGAAGTCTTTTTTTTTTGTTCGGAAAATTGATACAGTAAGAAGAGGTGGTATTTTATAAGCGTTAACTTCCATCCACTACTTTTGAACATGCTTGTGTTGTTTTTTTTTAATATTTCTTTTTCTTTTCCATTTTTTAAATTTTCAAATAAATTAATTAAAGAATAAAAAATCCCATGGGCCGGACTGGACACTTTCAGGGGCCAAATTTAGTCCCCAGGCCACATGTTTGACACCCCTGGTATAGTGTATTATATGTATCAGACTGGAAAGTCAAAGGATCAGTGTCCATGTTCAGGACACTGGGGGACATATCTGTAGAAAAGGAAACAGAACAAGACACGACCATTTACTAAAACCATTAAGTTCCTGAGTTGAATCTATTGATCTGATGCGAACGCTGCATATGTGGGAGGTTTTGTGGATGCGAGATGCCTTCAAATTAGATTCAAAATTTCCAGAAATCTTCTCTGGAGAACTTATTAGTGGATGAAGAAAACACTGTATTGAATGGAAGGCAGGCCATTTGGCACCAGTACTCATCTGAATGAGTGTTTTGCATCAGTTTTCTACAATCACAACGTTCATAATATCACTGCTCTACCTTTTTTTTTTTTTAAAGTATCTTCTTCAGACATTAAATATGTTAAATCTCACATACTTTAATAAGATGAATCAGAAAACAGATGACAAAAGTGCTGGTTTAATAGGTTGTCAAAATGAATGCATTAACGCAGATTAATCTGGGGTTTTTTTATAATTAAATGGAACAGTTTTGTCAAGATAATTGCATATATATTAATATTTTTGCATATATTTTTGATATTTCATCACATGTTTTTTTCTTCTGTATTTTAGAAGAGTTTTTGAATCAGTTTTGGAATTTTCATTGCTTTTTGTGCTTTTTTTTTGGAGGGGGGGGGGGGGGGGGGGGGGGGGGGGGGGAATTAAGTGGATTTTAACATGTTTTGTATTTTTTTTTCTCTCTATTTTTTGTGTTTCTTACCGTTTCATTTAATACGACCAGATGTTGTCATTGTCTAGGTCACAAAGATTCTTATGAATAAATCATGCTTTTTTTTTCCATCAAGTGTATTTATTTTTTAATGCCTGCGGATGTTAAATTTAATGTTTTTTAATGTCATTCAAAGCCTTAATTTTCACCAAATCTACTTAATGACTATTAATGCTTTTTAATGACGCTCATGAGCCCTGTTGATATGCTGTCAACAACACACACACACACACACACACACACACAGACACGAGCTGGAGTGATGCCAAAGTAAGCTGCAAATACCACTGAGGGGCGGGGCTTGTTGTCACTGGCAACATTTGTTCCAACACATGTTTGAAAATAAAATTGATCATTATCATTATTATATTTTAAAATTGTTATTTCAGTGATATACAAACGTTGTAATGTTCGATATATCAGAGTATTTAGCATACATATGTTTTGGACTTGTATGTTATAGTACTGTGTTATCTGTATGTTAAATGTCCTGTTTTTATCTATATGCTGTGTGTACTGTTCCTACTTGTGTTTTTTGAGGATGAAATGGACCTTGAGTCTGTAATAAAGCATCAATCAATAAATCAATCATACATAAAAGTATAAGGAGGAGTAAAAAGTAAGGAGGAGTGAGGAAGAGTAAGGAATATTAAGAAGTATTGAGAAGTCAGGAGTGAGGAGTAAGACGTAAGGACGATTAAAGAGTAAGGAATATTAAGAAGTGACATAAGGAGTAAGGAGGAGTGATGAGGAGTAAAGAGTAAAGAGGTTTAAGTAGCAAGGATAAAGGAGGAATAAGTTAGGAGTAGTTGGTGTGGTGAGTAACTGTCCATAGCTGTTGACCAAGTTGTAAGAGTAATGAGGAGGAGTTTTTTCCTCCATCTCTTCCTTTGTGTCCTGCATGTGGTCAGCATGTGTGCTGCCTGTGTGCTGCCCGTTTCCAGCCCGTTTCCCGCCTGTTTCCAGCCCGCTTCCAGCTTGTATTCAGCCCATTTCCCGCCTGTTTTCAGCCCTTTTCCAGCTTGTATTCAGCCCATTTCCCACCTGTTTCCAGCCTGTTTTCAGCCCGTTTTCCGCCTGTTTCCAGCCTGTTTCCAGCCTGTTTCCAGCTTGTATTCAGCCCGTTTCCAGCCTGTTTCCCGCCTGTTTCCAGCTTGTATCCAGCCCGTTTCCAGCCTGTTTCCAGCCTGATTCCAGCTTGTATTCAGCCCGTTTCCAGCCCGTTTCCAGCTTGTATTCAGCCTGTGTGCTGCCTGTTTCCCGCCTGTGTGCTGTATGCATATCCATGTGTGTCTTTATTCTCTGTAGATGGAAATCATGTTTACAGATGCACAACACATCCTGTTAGCTTAGCCGGGTCAAAGTTGAGGGTGACTTTATGTGTGTGTTTGCCTGCATAAGAGAGTGTGTGTGCATATTTATCAGGGAATAGGAGATGAGGGCCTATTTGGGAGGTCTCAAAGCATCCAGGTGTGATGCATGCTGGGTGTTCTTCTGGTTCACTGCTAATGGAGTTCAATCTGGACCTCTGCTAGCCCCACGGATCCCAGTCTTCAGTCAATGACTATGTTTACATGATGGGTTTTTTTTAATTCCAAATGATTTATGCAGAATAAAATAATTATTTCCTTCATGTTTACATGGAAATGTTAATTCCGACTAAAGGTTTCCATGGCAACAGGTGTATTCTGCTTTAGTTAATTGGGCTACAAGAGTTGGATGTACAGAAGGTTCTGATTGGACAGAACAGCTGCTTAACATCTGCAGGTCTACTAGAAGAAAAGGATCACATCCACTTCCTAATCAATTCACTAATTATGGGATCAATACAGTACTTCGATTCTATATCTAACATTATCTCTACTTATAGTCTATTTAAGATCATACTTTTAATTTATTGTGTACATGGCAACCAGGTACTGTAAAGTCAGGACTATCACTATGGCAACCAGCTAATCACCATGACAACCATGCATTGTAACGTCAGTACTATCACCATGACAACCATGCATTGTAACGTCAGTACTATCACCATGACAACCAGGTACTGTAAAGCTAGTACTATCACCATGACAACCAGGTACTGTAAAGCTAGTACTATCACCATGACAACCAGGTACTGTAAAGCTAGTACTATCACCATGACAACCAGGTACTGTAAAGCTAGTACTATCACCATGACAACCAGGTACTGTAAAGCTAGTACTATCCTGCAACGGAAACTCTTCTGAGTCAAGTCGTTATGCATGATTAATGATGCACTATTATTATTATTATTATTATTATCAGCCATTTTAAAAATGGCCACCATATCTCTCCTACACAATCTACAAACGTACAAAGCGATGACTCCCACCCTCTTCATGGGGAGTTTCAGCTGCTTCCATCAGGTCAGAGGTTCACGGTACCTGCTTGTAAAACCAGACGCTACAAAAACAGCTTTGTACCAGCAGCCGTCAGTGCTATCAGTAAGTAAGAGCATTATTTATGTGTTTATTTATTTTACTGTTTCTTGTATCTTGTTTTTATGAATGGCACTATTTTTTTATCCTTTATTGATGTTTTAACATATCTTGGAGGCTTTCCTGTTAGTTCCTTTAGCCTCTGTAAACCAAATTTACCCAAGGGTACAATAACAAATATTATGATTGTGTTCGAACTAAATCCAATTAAACTTTACACTGAGATGATTTGAATAAAACCCAGCGTATTTTCTCTCCGTTCAACTTCTAAAAGAAGTGAGAGTGCTGACGTGGAGACGAGACGACTTAGCTTCTTTATTATGAATGAGGGCTAAAAAGGGACATTGTCAGTAATCCCACATCAGCACTTCCCCTGTGACACTCAATACTCCACTTTATGTCTATGGTTGTCTTTTGGTGTAAGTGTTAAATACATTCACCTCTGTTAGACGTGTACGGTGGCTGATGAGGGTCAAATATATTATTATAACAGCGCAGAGCATGGGTGGAAAATTGTGTATGGACGCTATGGACGTGTCCTTACTAATATTTGGATGTTTCTAAAATGTCCATACCAATTTTTAATAGTTAATTACATGACATTTGGGAAACTAAAGGTACCTGCACTTAAAAGACATATATGGATTCATTCTGGTTGTGCTTCGTGACTGGGAATTTAGACTTTTTATCTCATAATTTAGACTTTTTTCCCTTAATTTTGACTTTTTATCTCATGATTTTAACTTTTTTTTCCTCATGATTTTCACTTTTTTTTTCATTATTCTGACTTTTTATCTCATAGAATTTAAAATCTTGGATTATAAAGTGCATTAAGGGAAGTCAAAATCATGAGCTAAAAAGTAAAAATGATTAGATAAAAAGTGCCATTCATAAAAACAAGATACAAGAAACAGTAAATTAAATAAATAAACACATAAATAACGCTCTTACTTACTGATAGCACTGACGGCTGCTGGTACAAAGCTGTTTTTGTAGCGTCTGGTTTTACAAGCAGGTACCGTGAACCTCTGACCTGATGGAAGCAGCTGAAACTCCCCATGAAGAGGGTGGGAGTCATCGCTTTGTACATTTGTAGACTTTTTTCTCTTAATTTTGACTTTTTGTCTCATAGAATTTTAAGTTTTGGATTATAAAATGTGTTAAGGGAAGTCAAAATCATGAGCTAAAAAGTAAAAATTATGAGATAAAAAGTGAAAATCATGAGATAAAAAGTGAAAATCATGAGATAAAAAGCGACAATCATGAGCTAAAAAGTGAAAATCATGAGCTAAAAAGTAAAAATGATGAGATAAAAAGTGAAAATGATGAGATAAAAAGTGAAAATCATGAGATAAAAAGTAAAAATGATGAGATAAAAAGTGAAAATCATGAGATAAAAAGTGAAAATTATGAGCTAAAAAGTGGAAATGATGAGATAAAAAGTGAAAATCATGAGCTAAAAAGTAAAAATCATGAGCTAAAAAGTAAAAATCATGAGATAAAAAGTGAAAATTATGAGATAAAAAGTGAAAATCATGAGATAAAAAGTCAAAATCATGAGATAAAAAGTGAAAATCATGAGATAAAAAGTGAAAAACATGAGATAAAAAGTGAAAATCATGAGATAAAAAGTGAAAATCATGAGATAAAAAGTGAAAATCATGAGATAAAAAGTGAAAATCATGAGATAAAAAGTAAATTACCAGAAAAAAGTGAAAATTATGAGATAAAAGTCTATATTATCAGGAAAAAAAAGGGAAAATTCTGAGGAAAAACTGTCTAAATTATTAGATAAAAAGTCTAAATTCCCAGTCACTACGCAGAACCAGAATGAATCCATATATACAGTGCACTTTGTTTTTTGTCCTTATATAGTCCAGAAAAAACAGTAACCTTTTGTTTCCTAATTATCATGTAATTTCCTATAAAAATTGGTATGGACATTTTAAAAACATCCAAACATTGGTATGGACACGTCCACATTTTCCACCCCTGCTTTATAATCTCCTAGATAAGACAGTGTGTACAATAATAGCTTGTGTTGCTCATCCTGCACCAAAGCACCACTTCCCTCCTCTTCCTCTTCCTCTTCGTTTCTGTGGTGGCTTAGTGTTCACCCATAAACCACGCAGCCACTTCATACATCATGGGCCCCAGTGGAACACAGAGGTGCTGGGATCCTTGTGCTGAGGCGACCAGACCCTGCTTCCACTTGAAAGTGCAGAAATGGATCATTATATTAATGTCCTGTCTTAAGGACTGATCTTATGATCTAGGGCTTTTCCAGACCTCTTCAACATGCAGAGTGTCGCCGTGCGCCGGCCCAGTGTGGAGGAAGAATTTACAGTGCTGTGATCTTATCATTTCTCACTTTCTCTTTCAGTTTGTCAGTGAAGCCAGTGTGGAGTATTGATCTATTTACCTTCTCTTTTCTCCCTCTTCCCTTCGTTTCAGTCTTTCCTCTCACTTCATTGCATCCTCTTTCAGCCTTTCACACACACACACACACACACACACACACAAACACACACACACGTTTACATGTCTCATGAAGACCAAATTTGTAATTAAGTAGACATTAGGTACTGTGTATAAACATGTTTTTTAATTTAAAAAAATAATAATAATTTACATTTATTAATTAAAAATACATAAATAAAATTGATAAAATAAAAATATTAAGAAATGAGTATGAATAAAATAAAGATATAACAATAATAACTTTTTAAATGGAAAAAATAAAATACATTATAAAAATATATTTTAAAAAAAAATAAATCTTCAAAAATTTGAAAAATACATGTTTCACTTTGCACCTGTTTCACCCCTGCTTTATGGGGACTTCCAGAAAAAAATACATTAATGTATTTATAAGGCCACATCATTTCTATTTCACTAATGGGAAACTTTTTTTATATTTAATCCTTGTGGGGACCTGAATTTTTGTCCCCATAGTGTCAGAAGTTTCCATGGTGTGACCGTGTAAACACATCAATGTTCCCATAAAGATAGGAATACAAGCACATATACACACACAGGTTTCCATGTCTCATGAGGACATAAGTTTGTATTTAAGTAGCCATTTGGTAATGAGTGTCATATATATATATATATATATATAAAATTAGAAAATTTAATTATATTTAAAAAATAATTAATAATTAAAATAAATAATAATTAAAAAAAAAAGAAAATAGCCCCCAGTGGAATGAGAATAAAACACAGAGCAGACTAAATAGTCAGTTTGGGTTTTATACCATTTTCCTTGTGTACTTTGTTTTTACTTTTATTTCCAGGGTTGTGGTAACTTCCTATATGTTTTTTTTTTTTTAAGAAAACATCTTCAAACCTTTGAAAAATACATATTTCACTTTGCTTCGCCTTCTTGTTTCCCCCACACTTTATGGGGACTTCCGGGGAAAAAAAGTATTTATAAGGTCACATCATTTCTATTTTAGTCGTGGGGACCTTCATTTATATTTAAACTTTGTGGGGACCTGAATTTTAGTCCCCATGGCGTTACTGTAGAAACATGTTAATGTCCCCATAAAGATAGGAATACACTCACACACACACACAGAAGCCACACATCCTATTTCCCATAACAGATGTACCATTTCATCAGATGAAGACCAAGGCCAAGCTTTGAGCTTTTCGCTGCTACATGGGATCCATTTAATTTGCAGCAACATGAAGGGAAACGAGGCCAGATCTGCCAGGCTCAACTCACTCCACCATCCAGGTCATAATGAGCAGCAGCTAATCAACCTCATCCATTTACACAAAGATGAGAAAAGCATTACATCTGTAGCAAAAATGTCCAAACGCTGCCAGCGCTGGTCGTTTTTCGAGGCTCAATTTTACAAATTGCATCCGAGGGTAAATATTTTAGCGGCTGCCACATACATGTTTACTTGTGTGACTAAGGAGTACGTTAAAGCACGGCGGCCCCTGATGAAATTAACTTAACTTAGATGGATAATGCATTGCAAAGTAATTTTCACACACAGAGAATAAGCTACATCTTCTTTATCCTACTTTATAATCTATCACCTTACAATTACTCCTTGTCTTGGGTACAAACAATATTTCAGGATGTAAATTCATTTCCAGGAACTGAAGCAGAACAAATGTAGGGAAGCACAAATTGTTGTTTTTTTTTGCCGAGTTAATTGGTATATATTTCCTTTCAGGAATAGGCATAATGCTTTACTACAAGGTAAAAAGGTCATATTAAGTTGTGCTGATTGATCAATTGTGTTAATCACCTGCTGTTGCAAACGTAAAAGTAGAAAAAAAAGTACCTTTAGTACAGCAGCGTAGCAAAGAAATTGTTCAAATTGGTGTAAAAGCACCAAATTTGACGCATTTATAGACTGGGATATAGGATATAAACAGGTTTTTGAGGGTGGGAGTGAGGGTTTATTTTACTTTTAACACATATTTCATACAAAATTGGTAAATTTTTATCATTTTTAAAGGGTTTGAGGGGTAGTATTTGGAGTCTTGAAACAATCCGGACTTTTACAGTACATGTAAAATGTGACTATTCATGAAAAATTCACGGTACGAAACCACCTCTGGAACGAATTTATTTCATAAGTAGAGGTATCAGTGTATTTTATAGTGAGATAATTCTGAGGCAAATAGGGGAGGAAAAAAATGAATAGCCATAATGCTTTACTACAAGGTAAAAAGGTCATATTAAGTTGTACTGATTGATCGATTGCGTTCATCACCTGCTGTTGCAAACTTAAAAGTAGAAAAAAAAGGACCTTTAGTACAGCGGCGTAGCAAAGAAATTGTTCAAATTGGTGTAAAAGCACCAAATTTGACACATTTATAGACTAGGATATAGGAAATAAACAGGCTGTGTTATCAATAGAAACAGGAAATGATAAAAATATATAAAAGTGTCACATGGTTGAGTGACATCACAAAAGAATATGACTGAAACCTGTCTACCATTGGTACAATATTGAAGCAGAAGGATGCATTAAAAGCAGCGACCCCTTCAAAAGGCATCTGTGTGATGTGGAAAAAGGTCAGAGGTCATCACTGAACGACCAGATGAAGAGACTGTTAGTGATTTGGATAAAGTACAAAAACTGCAAGAGATAAAATGACTGAGGTGATTATTTTAGAAAAAGTATCCGCCATATTCAGTGATCTGATGATGAAGAGTGAGGGTTTATTTTACTTTTAACACATATTTCATACAAAATTGATAAATTGTTATCATTTTTAAAGGGTTTGAGGGGTAGTATTTGGAGTCTTGGAATGAATCAGGCCTTTTACAGTACACATAAAATGCGATTATTTATGAAAAATTCACGGTACGAAACCGCTTCTGGAGCGAATTTATTTCATAAGTAGAGGTATCAGTGTATTTTATAGTGAGATAATTCTGAGACAAATAGGCAAAGAAAAAAAGGAACAGCCATAATGCTTTACTACAAGGTAAAAAGGTCATATTAAGTTGTACTGATCAATTGCGTTAATCACCTGCTGTTGCAAATGTAAAAGTAGAAAAAAAAGCACCTTGGTATTAGACGTCTGCAGCCTGTTTTTTTTTTATTTTTTTTTATTTTATTTTATTTTAAAAGAAGAAAAGTGCCTACCAAACTTTTTACCATACGCAGCCCATTTGCTATTCTTGACATGGACTAGTGTTGGCCTCTCTGAGGGATTGGGGTCCGTTTTTGCTGATTCCACTCCGGTGGTGAGGGAGTGCAAGGTGGGCTGGAAGGGTGGGCCGGTGCAGCAGCGGGAGGAGAACGAGCCAGAGGTCCGGGGGTATGTCAAGCCGCCAGTCACTGTTGGATGTTAATGTAGTGAATAACAATCTAAACTGATCCGTCATTAACATCTGTAACCAGCGCACGGTGCTGAATGACTAACAACCTGAGCACATGAACTGGATGAGAAAGGCAAACAGCAGATGGAAACTTACAGTGATCATGAATAAAAAAACCTGTGCTTTTAAGGTCCCTGGGAATTCACACACACACACACACACACACACGCACGCACACACACACACACACACACACACACAGGGTCGCAGCTAAATTCCACTATCAGGGTTTTTTTTTTTTTTCTTTCGAGATGAAGCAAAGACTTTGGAATTAAAAAATACTTCACATTCTCTGGAAACACTCCATGAAAGGTTTATGAGATACAATCCCTAATGGGCCTTAAACAATGACAAACTCCTTCTAACTACTGGATGTTCGTTTACAGTTGGGAGAACGCCGCCAAAAGAACTGCTGCTTTTATTTTCGCTTTTCAACAAACTCTGCTTCTGACAAATTATGCTCATTTCAAACCAATCTAACTGCAAATCCATTTCCTTTATGAACTTACATCTGCCAACATCACATTTTACTTCAGCAAAATTGACATTTGCATATGGTCCAATGCTTATTTATTATTATTTTAACCTTTATTTAACCAGGAAGTCCCATTTAGATCTATTTTTTGGTAACACGTTATAATACCTACACACAATTGACTATGTATTAACCATTTATTACCCATTTATAAATGTTGTTCATTATGTATTAACCATTTATTACCCATTTATAAATGTTGTTCATTATGTATTAACCATTTGTTACCTATTTGTTAATGTCTTGTAAAGTTTCATACTAGTGTAAATGTAAAATTAGACTATTTTTAACCAACAGGTGCAGTGTTTACAACTGTTTTCTTTGTTTACCTGTAAAGCAGATATATAAACACTGCACCTGTTGGTTAAAAATAATACAATTTTACATTTACACTGTATGAACCTTACTTTAGGTTCCTGTACAGTAGAATATCCAATGTTTCTTAATGTGTACATAGTTACTGTAAGTGAACACATACAAGAAATAATGCACATTTTAATGTTTAAAATAAATTATCTTCACATTTATCAGATTTTTCCACAGCTACGTGTTCACTTACAGTATCTATGTACACATGACGAAACACTGGATACTGTACTGGGGCTGTTTATTACAATTTAAATGAAAAAGTTATTACATTTTGGACATATATTACAAAATGCGGCTCAACAGACACTAAGCAGCCGCATACTTTGCATATGCCTTTTGTTATTGTGTGTGTGTGTGTGTGTGTTGTTTTTTTACTCATTTTTCCCATTTTTTTTGTACAACACTTTGGTTTCCCCTGTAGATCTTTTTAAATGAGCTCTATACATAAATAAAGTTGATTGATGTTCCCCAGTCCCATACAAAGAGTGGAACATCGATACACTCACCGCCTAAATATAGTCAAACTAATTTAACTAAACCCACTTCCCTTCACATTCACAAACCTAAATTGATGTTTGCTTGCAACATTTATTGGCTAAATTAATAACTCAAACGTCTAAATGGACCAATCATTTCAGTCCGAGGCATGATGACAGCCTATTGGCATGAGCCACATTAACATTTCCTGTCAAACAGCCAGACGAAGCCTACCTGACAGAAGTGGTTAGTTTAGTTTTTACCATGAACTGTGTCGACAGCAGAGGCCTGTATCGCCTGCAGGTACGAGACGCTGCGGCTTCACCTGATGTGACACACGTGCAGTGAAAAAGCCACGTCCCCGCGTATCCCTGTCATTCAGTCGCTGCTAAACTCATGATAATATTCTAAAACAACCCCAAATATTCCCAATGTTATACAGTATTTATTTGGGGATTTCCAACCAAACAAACAAAAAAAGATGCTATAAAATCACCTGGCAGAGTGTCGGAGGGATGATCGGCCAGGAAATTTGATGCAGAACAACGTGGGGACCTAATTTCTCTGTCAGTGAAGCATGGGCAACAGGGCACAGACTGAGGGATCTCTAAGCCGTGTGAAAAATGCCACCGATCATCATGCTCAAGCGGTTTTTTTTTCCCTTTCTGTCATGGCTGTCGCCGGCAAGCAAAGCAGAGCCCAGAAGTCTCCATCATCAGCCTCAAACCCTGGGGACAGGAGAAATCACATTATATCAGCTGTCACACAAAGTCACTGTCAAGGTGTGGCGAAGAGAGCGCACACAGAGACTCTGGTGTGATGCCGCAGACCCAGAAATACCTCAGACGCCTCATCTCAGCCTCTAGCTAAAAGAACCAAGCTGCAATTCTAACAAGTCAGACACATTTCACACTGATTTAACTTCATATCAGCTTTTACATCCTGGTCCTAGCATAGAAACAACATTATTTTAATAACGCTCATACATATATATACAGTGGTACCTCTAGTTATAAAATTAGTTTGTTCCAGAAGTGTTTTCGTACTGTAAATAGAGTCCCATTTTACATGTAAAAGGCCTAATTTGTTCCAAGGCCCCCAACACTACCCCTCAAACCCTTTAAAAATTATACAAATTTACTGATTTTGTATAAAATATGTGTTGAAAGAAAATGTATTTTTAGATATTAGCCATCCAGGCTAAAGTTAGCTGTTGTTAGTGTAGATACAACCCCCTCCCCCCTGGGTTTTACCTGTGAGAGCATGGATTCTGTCGAAGCTGAATATTGTTATCCCATCCAAGCTAATGTCGGTGTCCAGGACAGAAGAGTTGAGCCATGTCTAGGTGAGAATGAGGATGCAGCAGTCTGGTGGATCACGTTTGGTGTTTAAATCCATCTTCAGGTTGTCCAGTTTGTTTTCCAGTGAGCGTACGTTGGCGAGCAGGACTGATGGAAGCGGCGGTCGGAACAGGTTAGCTCTGGAGGAAGATTTAAAGTATTAATATAATAACAATTATTTATTTTCTTCAAATTTGTTATACTATTATTTATTTGAAGCATTCAACAGTTATTCAGGTTTTTATAAAAAATGTCCAAATGTAGTATCTTTGGGGGAAAAAAGCCAATATGAGAAATGTGGCTTATTTTATTTTGAAGGTGGTTGTCTGATCAATTATCTATGGATTGGAAAATAAGTGGCGTGGTTTCCATGGTAACACTCCAGTAAACATAATCCAGTAAAGTATTTAGGTTCAAAACACACATTGGATCCATAAAATCACAGAAAATGCAGGAAGATTAGAAGTATTAATGTGGGATATATATATATATATATATATATATATATATATATATATATATATATATATATATATATATATATATATATATATATATATTACCATTTTATTTTTTACACCAATTGTTTATTTTCATAATTCTTTTTCGTCTAAAATATATTTGAAGCATTCAACAGTTATTGTTCCCAAATATTTCCAAATGTATCCACAGATTTGTCCTCTGTAAAATACATAATTAAAACCATAGGAAAAAAATGCCATTTTTACAAATAAAGTTCTAATGACATCAGTATGTTTCAGATCAAATACATTCTCGTTTTCATTAAAAACTAAAAACGAGGAGAGTAAAAAAACAAATATATTGGTGTTTTTCCGTCTACATCTTTTTACCTGTTAAATAAACAATAAAACTAAGTGTTTTAGTCCAAACCCCAGGGTGTTACCTTTACAAAGAGCCCATTCTTTTATCTGTACTCCAAACAGTTAAAGAACAGTCGTGGGTTTAATTCAGTGGGATTTTTCAGGTGTTTTAAACTAAAGTCAGTCCAGAACAGTAAAGGGTTAATGTAGAGACACTGCGCTCTGGTCTGGTTTGTACTCACTAAAGCCGTGTGTTTTAAAATCCTGTGTGTTCAGATGACGGCGTGGTGTAAAGAGTTCAGCGGAAGGGATATGCAATTTAGTTAACCTTGTGTTCACTTGAGGCGCTTCATCACAATTTGATAAAGAGGGTTTCATTTTAACACACACTCGCCCCCTCCAGGTTTTCTAATAAGAAGAACTGCCTATCAAACCTGTGCAACGCATGATGAAACTGCACTGCAATACTCCAACACTGGAGCTGTGTGAAGCAGTCTGCTTGTTCAGCACACACACACACACACACACACACACACACACACACACACACGTTTCCATGCCTCATGAGGACCTTAGTTTGTAATCATCACTTGTAGTATATTAGCCATTTGGTTGTGAGCGTAAAAATGTTAAATGATATTTCATGGTGATATCTCAAGTATTCATTGAGTTATAGCATGACATGTCTTTGCGGACACACACACACACACACACACACACACGTTTCTATGCCTCATGAGGACGTTAGTTTGTAATCATCAATTGTAGTAAATTAGCCATTTGGTTGTGAGCGTAAAAAAAAATTATTCCAAAAATTAAATGAAATGTCATGGTGATATCTCAAGTATTCATTGAGTTATAGCATGACATGTCTTTGCGGGGACACAGACAGACACACACACACGTACGTTTCCATGCCTCATTAGGACGTTAGTTTGTAATCATCACTTATAGTAAATTAGCCATTTGGTTGTGAGCGTAAAAACGTTAAATGATATTTCATGGTGATATCTCAAGTATTCATTGAGTTATAGCATGACATGTCTTTGCGGACACACACACACACACATACACACACACACGTGGTGATTACAATAATCTCTCCCAACCAATGTTGGGCGAATTTCATGAATAATTGAGCTATCACCATGACATTACATGGACATATACATATAGTCAATGCACATCAGATGCAATAATCCATTCTGGAGGTCAAAGGTGACATGTCGCAAAATTAACTTGTGTAACACTGTGTGTGTTAAGCATAGACACATAACGAAATTATCAATATTGCAAAAGGTCAAAAGTCAAGGTCGCATTTAGCAGATATGTATTACATATATGTATTATGTATTACATTTTTATCACATAATTCGACTTTTTATCTCGAAATTTTTCATTGTTTTGACATCAAATCTTTTCAACCTTTTATCTCATGATTTTTCGTTTTAATCTCATTTTTCATTTTTATCTAAAAATTTTGACTTTTTATCTCAAAAATGTTTTATTTTTATCTCATGATTTCTAATTTTTATCTCTTTGACCACCTCTGAATTTAGATTAGTTTGCTTTGGATGTATTACAGAGTGATGAAAAAAACAAATTATTTCCTTTGTGGATGAATAAAGTCGTCCAGAGTGTGTTAATGGTTCAAATGCTGAGACTGAATGAACCTGTGACACTCATGCAGGTTATATTTAACCTTAACCTGCAGTGAAAATCTACACTGTTGGCTAAAGCTGAACCATGCCGAGTCAAGGTCAAACAGACTTTTCTGTGTAAATGCAGCATATGTTCAACTGGGATCTGGTCCAGGTCTAACCTTATGGGGACCTGCCTCAACATGCACTCAAACTGCCCTCAATCCAAACGTCTTCAGTCGTTGTTTTTCCATTCATTCTTAAATTGCGCAAATATAATTTGTGCATAAAAATTTTCCAAATGAAAAAACCCTGTTTTTTTTTATTAAAAGTAGGTTTTTTGTTGGGGTTTTTTTTTGCTGGTAAGAGGTGGTTCTTTCATCGTAGCATTTGTTTTGTTTTTCCACTTATTACTTGCTATTTTATGCTAGATTGTATTTTAATATATGTAAAGTATTATAGGTGTGAAAACTAAACAGATTTTTACACATAGTCAATCTTAAAACATATATTGAATTTAAATTCTACATTCCAGAATCGACTGAAACCAGTCGATTGTTTGTGTGTTTGTTTATATATACATTTGCTGTTTTTGTTGTATTTTGTTAATATTTAGTTTTTTTATTAATATGTGCACTGTTTTGTACAATATTTTTTTATGAATACTTGCACTAATTTGTTCAATATTTGTTGGCTTTTACAGGGTTTTTTGTTGATTCAATGTTCATTGTTTTTTGTTCATGTTTACACTGTTTTGTTTAATACTTGCTATGTTTTGCCATTTTTTTGTTAATATTAGCAGGTTTCTCGTTAGTATTTGTTGCATTTTACTCACATTTACACTGTTTTGTTCAATATTTGCTGTTTTTTTTGTTAATATTTGCACTTTCTTTTTCTTTCCACATATTACTTGCTAACCTGTATTTTAAAACATATGTATTGTATTATGTAATTGTGAAAACTTAACAGATTTTTACACATGAATCTTAAAACCCATATTAAATTTAAACTCTACAGTACACACCATAATTGTCCAAAACTATACGTTAAAAATATTTCATAAAACATTTTTTGCTGGAAGGTGTCGTCTTTCAAGTTTCACCCCCCCCCCCCCCAAAAAAAAGTCCCACAGACAAGCATCCTCTTCCACACTAGACGCTAACAGCAACAAAAATAAATAAGGCGGATATCTTATCCCCTAATAACCCCCCTGGTAGTGAACAAATGCAGCTACTGTCACTGTTACTGGCTCCAGATAACATTTAAGGCCATCACACTCCCTGGTTTATGAAACACTGAATCCCAGTTTTCCTTCCTCCCTTCCTTCCGGCATTTTATTCCATCTAAATAATGCAGCCACAAGGAGTCATCGGGGGGATCCATTATAGAGAGACTGATATAGAATGCTGGGATGCATGATCAGACACTCTTATCACTTTCACAGAGCGTGTTATGGTGCAGCAGGGAGAACTTTGTATTGTCATGTCTCTCCTAAGTGCTTAACCCTTTGGTCTGTGCGATAGTAATACACAATCTGAACACTTCAGCGTATATTGTATATTACCAAATTCCTCCATCTACATTGGATCCAAATGATGTGTGATGAGGCTTGGGTACATATATACAGTACACTGATGGGGTATGGGTAACCTCTTCAGGGTTCCTACAGCTCAGGGCAACTTAAATTCAAGACTTTTTAAGACTTTCTTATGAAATGAAATGAAATTTAAGACCAAGCCGATAATAAACTAAAAGGGAAAAGGGGGAAAAAAAAACCCATATGAATGACCTGGGAGTTTAGTTATGAAACCGTCTCAAAAAGATATGTAAAAATTTAAATGTTTGAGTAAAAATCAGCGTCAGCATGGGGGCAAAATGCTTGTTGAAAACAATGCAACTCACATGCCACACCACTATAAGAGCTGTAGGACAGTCCCACCGGGTAGATTTTCTTTTTATAGTATTTTTAATAGGTTTTTAAATCAGTACATATTTATTGATTTTATTTTCTCTGGGTATTTTAGATATTTTATATTTTTACATTTTAGATATTTTATTTTTTTTTATATGTGTGTTTAGTTTTGAAACAGTCTCAAAAAGATATTATGTAAAAATTTAACTGTTTGAGTAAAAATCAGCGTCAGCATGGGGGGTATTTTAGATATTTTATAGTCTTACAATTTAGATATTTTATTTTATTTTTCATATGTGTGTTTGCACTGAACAGTGAGGTGTTCACATCTAACTGCATGTGTATAATGCAAATTGTACATGTGCATAGTGACAATAAAGGCATTCTATTCTATACAAGAGAACAATAGAAGTAAGTAGTGCACATGCGCCCACTTCCCTTTTTCTACCAATGCGACACACACACCGGACACAAACAACAACAATAATAACACTGCTAACACCCTAACATTAACCCATTCACCGCTAATACTCTATTGTTCACCATTGTTACTGTCTTGTC